>PVHT021183543.1:31426924-31524018 GCA_004024745.2 Catagonus wagneri | reverse complement strand
GTAAATAATATAGAGATGCAATTAAACTGTAGCTATTAGGCAAGTTAATAAGATAAGTATCAGAACAATGGGAGAGCTAAAAATGTTTGCAAAATTCTTATGAGAACTCCCTTTGGTTCAGAAATTATGCCCACTCCCCATTTAATGCAAAAAAAAAAAAAAAGATGAAAAATAAAAGGGAGGGGGATTCTCTTCATTCATCCTGCCTCAAACAAAGCAAGGATTGTGTTTTGATGGTACCATGATCCATCTTTCTGTCTGAGGGTGGGCAATGACAGGGACCACGGAAGGTAATGCTAGCTAGACCACTCTGGGAAAACAGCACCATCCCAATGATTGAACACATGAAGTTTGACTTTTCACTTGCATCACAGCCCCTTGCTAACCGGGCAGCTTTATTACAGGTTGGGACACAGGGACCCCTGCTTCTTCATGGTGCCATCAACTTCAGTATGTTTTCTCCAAGGTCACCATGGAACAGAAGAGGGAATGAAGATGGTGAGGAGCCAAGCACAGGAGGGACTGCGCAACTGCTGCCCATGTTTCACTGGCCACAAGTCAGTCAAACGGCCCCAGTCTAACTCCCAAATAATGTAGGCTGGCCAAGTTCACAGCAGGAAAAGGAAATGGGGTTGAGGAGTACCTAGCTTTGCTTCAGCCTTGGAAGCAAGACAACAACTTCCTTTGAAATTTAGCCTGTGCTGCCCTCTACTTCCACTCTTCAACAGCAAACAAGCCACACTGGCTTAGGGAGAGTGAGGTCTGGATATTTTAGATGGTCAAAGCTATCCCATGATGGGAAGAGGGCTTAACAACTCAGTGGGGAAAAAAATCGGAATGTTGTTCTGCACTATCTTGGACAGAAACTCAGGGATGTAGTAGAACAAGTCTTTGATTGGCCTCCATCACTTGTTCAAATCAAGAGAAGATGCAGTCGAGGGGAGGTGTGTATGTCTTATTTTTCTAGGTCTGAAAATGTACAGCTTTTGAAATGCAGACATCTTCCCCTGCCTGGAGATAGGGAATTGGTCCAGATGCTCACCTATTTTTCTTCTTTATTTTTTTTCAGATTCCATTTTTACATCTACGTCTTCAATGTGCCTTGAATTTATTTTGGTACTTGTTATTTGGTGGCAAGTAACATGACTGAGTCACTAAAAATATCCCCAGTGCCAATTACTAAATAATACATCTGGATCCCATTGCTTTGAGTTTATTTCTTTAAAACACAATTATTTTACATTTCTACAAAGACCTGTTTTCTTGGCTACATCTTCCTTTGATTATTAGTAACATCGTTTACAATAGGTGCTAATGTCTGTTAAGGAAAATTCTATGCCTCCACTCATCTTCATTTTCAAATGTTCTTGGTTAGCCCTCATTGTTCAGTGTTCCAGATCAACCTTGAAATAGCTTTGTCACTTTTCCCTCCTAGAGACAGTCCTCCTTTTTCAGTTACCCCCATCTCAACATCCCAAGAAAAATGGATGAGCCACTCAGGTTAGTCAGTCCACGCTTAGTTCAGACAGTAAGCGGTGAGGGGGACATCTGTTATAAATGCAGCTTCCTGAAATGTTCCAGAGAAGAAGGTTCCTGCTCCTCCCTGGCCTCCTGACAAGGCTGGGCTATGATCTGAATAACGATCAGTTTCCGAATGTTCTGCTCTGAAGCCTTTTCCCACCTCTTTTGGCAAACCCTTCCTTCCATCTCATCTGAGTCATTTGGTTTTGCTGAGTGAGCTGGGAGGCAAAAGTGAGGTAAATATCATTGTGCCTTGAGCAATCATCATCCACTTCACAAACAAGGACCAAAGAGCTCAACAGAACTGGTCCACAGGATTCCACAGAGTACAAAGACATAGGGATCTAACATTTGGTTACCAAATGCTCCTGCTGCCATTGCCTGGGCCTGAGTTCTTCCTGAAGCAAAATGAGATGCAATTTCCCAGCCTTTGGTTCCATTTCACCTGACTCCAGGCACTGGCATGATCCAGCCCAACTGAAACTCAATAGTAGCTGAGCCTGGCAGACTTCACAATGGCATCAGAGCTGCTGGGTCCTCTATAAAAGCTCCAGGCCAGTCAGGAAAAAAAAAATAATTTTTCTTTTGAAACACAAAGTATGATAAATATGGAAAGAGAATATGTAGCTAATGTCAACATTATTCATTGTTCAGATCACGTTGTATATGGTAATTCATTTCATCCTTACAACAATGAGGAAGATACCATTGTACCTCCCCACTTTATAGATAAGCCAACTGAGCACCAAGAGACTAAGTCTTGTGCATAAGGCTATGAGTTAGGAAGCAGCAGGGCTATGGCTTGAACACATGGGAAGTCTGGAGCCAGAGATTACTCTTCTAACCACTGCGTGAGGGATTCTTAAAATTCGGTGGACATCCAAATCACTGGGAGGCTTGACAAATCATGGATTTGTCGAGGGCTGGCAATTCCTGGACCCCAACCTCAGAGTTTCTCATTCACTAGGACAGTCATGGAAAGGCAGAATTTTGCATTTCTATCAGGTCTCAGGTGCTGCATACTGCTTCCTCTGCCCCAGGAACCATGCTCTGAGGGCCACCACTCCGTGTAACCCAGAAACGATCGGCAGGTATGGTCCCGGGAAGGCAAAGGAGGATAAACAGATCTGGAGGACGATTAAGCTCTGCAGCTAATTCTCAGTTTCTAAAAAGCATATCTGTGTTCTTCTAGTTCCAAAAGCAACCCCAAAGCCAGCAGTGCCTGCAAGGTGCCATCTTATTCCTATTAATGTTAATTATAGACAGCTATCTAAATACTGGAGATAGTCAGGAGCACTGGTTGGAGAATAAAAGCACCTGGGTTTGAACTTCAGCCCTGTTGTTTATCTGCTGACTTAACCTGAACTTCCACTGCCATCTCTGTAAAACAGTGATGACAATTATTTATCACTAAAGATTTTAGTAAAGGTAAATTTTTTTATACACAAAAGCACTGCCTGGCATTAATAATAATGGCTTCTTATTTTATAAAAAAAAAAAAAAAAAAAAGAGGGTATGTGGTTTCCTTCCTTTCAGACACCAGCAGAGGAATTTAACTTTGAGAAGCCACTGCAGTAAGACTCTACAGAGTCATGCCAGGTACACAAACTTTCTTTAAATCTTATGACTGTGACAGGGATAAAAAAAGAACGTATGTGTATTTGACAATCCGCTCCCTACTCCCACTGAAAGGAGAAGGAATTACTGGCTGACTCATCTCAGGTTATCTTTCCTTGTGCAGAAGAAACGGGTGAACTGGAAAATTGGAAGATGCCAGAAAAGGAGGAACATCCACACAATGGAAGTCTGGGCAACTGGTCAAATGAAAGAGAGCGAGATCTTAAAATGACGTTACTCAGTGTTATAAATAGAATCCCCTGTCAAGAATCAAAGTTCTTTAACCACCATTTCATTCATTTATTCAACAAATATATATACAGTGGCCAGGTATCAGCCGGATCTCTAGGTTCTGGAGACACAGGGGTAACCAAACCAAGCAAGGATGCTCTGCACATGGAGCAGGGGGGGGAGCTGTGATGACTGTGGGGGGAAGTGGGCAGGACTGGAGACTAAAGACCCAATAGCAATGAGGACACTAGCCCTGTGGCCATCTGAAAGAAGAGCATCTGGTAGAAGGAAGAGTAAAGGCAAATGCCTGTAGAACTGCCAGCGTGAGTTAGTGGAAGAGGGTTAGGGAAGAGATGGAGCTGGCGGAAAGACTGAATCCCATCATGGGTTGTCTTGGAGGAAGACTGGTCAACATTTGTAGGATGCTAAGCAAAGGAGGAACATGATCCAAGTTTGAAAGTGAATCAGTGTCAACACAGCATGAGGGACTTGGGCGGATACCAAATAAAGCCTTTGATTTGGGACCTCTCATATTATCTTCCATCATGGTCTATCCCAAGAGACTAGATATAGTTCTCAGTGCTATACAGTAGGATCTCATTGTTTATCCATTTAAATCTAATAGTTTGCATCTACTAAAGCCCAAACTCCCAATCCATCCCATTCCCCCCCCCACACCTCCTTGGCAACCACAAGTCTATTCTTCATATCTGTGAGTCTATTTCTGTTTTATAGATAGGTTCATTGTGGCATATTTTAGATTCTACATGTAAGTGATATCACATGGTTATTTGTCTTTCTCTTTCTTATGTACTTCACTTAGTATGAGAATCTCTAGTTGCTTTTAAGAGTTTGGATCTTTTGAGCATTAGTTGCTCACCCTCCTTGCTTAGTGTCTTGCAATCAATGCTGTACTTGGCCTCACCATAACCTAGGGTCAGTAGATTGCCTTCGCTATGAACCCCAGTTACATTCAGCTACAAAAAGCTGTTCGTCTTGAAGAATTTGAGTCTTCCTCCTGAAAGGATCCACACTAAGAAAGGAAGCTGCAGTTCCAAAAACCTTCACTGCCCTTTGGGAAAAGGAAAGTGATCAGGTGCCATGTCAAGGTCACGTTCAACCTTGAACAAGTATTTACTTCAACTGTCAGCTTTGGGGATGTTCCTTTTTCAAACTATTTTATTGCTACAGAGAAGGATGAGCCCCTTCCTATGGAAACTGGCAAACACTAAATACTGACATCTGCCAGCAAACACAGCTATAAGAAAATTAGGCTTAATCTGCTTCGATTAATAAGGAGGTAGCAAAAGGCTGCCAGTGGGCTGGAGGCTGCAAGAGGAAAAATGAAAGACAAAAAGAAATGTGACCAGAAAAGCAAGGGGAAAAAAAATCAGAAGGTTAAGCAACATAAAAAGACCTCTAGATTCTGATTCAGTTTTAGAGGCTGCATAAACAAGGCTCTTGGTTATTTGCATATAAATATGCTGGGGGCAGGGGAACCACAGGACTCAGCTGTGCATCCTAAGTTTCTTATCAAAATCTGCTCCCAAAGCAGCTGCAGAAATCAGCTACAAACTCCAGCTCTAAAAATGAAAGTCACGTGGCCAGCGGGGAGGAGGCAAAGGAGTGAGGGCAGCAAGGGCACCGAATGATGCTCCCATGAACCCACTGGTGCCTGCACCCCAGCTGCACCACCTGGGAGCCTTTAGACATCACAGTGCCCACACAGCACTTAAATCAGACTCACTGGGGGTGGGGTGCAGGCTCAATGTTGTTGGAGTTTCACAGGTGATTTGAATAGAGAGCCTCGATTGAGTACCAGGGAGTCTGTAAAACTTTTCCCTACAGGTAGATAGTAAATATTTTAGCCTTTGTAGCCCAGGTGGTCTCTGTCCCCTCTACTCAGCTCTGCCACTGTGGCCTGAAAGCAGCCACAGACGGTAGGGAAATCAGCAAGTGTGGCTGTTGGAAATGAACTTTAGAACAGTAGTCTGCAGCCCCTGCTCTACCGCCTGGTAAGCCAAAGTAGGATCCTTGGGCCAGAAGTACAGGCATCTGTGGGACCTAGTTACAAATGTTGAATCTGCAACCCCAGCCCAGCAGCCTGCCTCGTTAATTTGTTTTTCAACAAGGATCTACAAGGACCAGAGCACACTGATATCAGATAAACGGGCATGAGGTGAACATGATGAGGGGCAAACAGCACTGGAAAGGCAGCTTGCTAGCCTGAGTCTTGGAGCACCAATGCTTCTGTCCATGAAACTGTGCTTGGCATTGAGGGTTATTAGGCATTCCAGGGGCATTTTGCCCATATACAGATTCTGAGAGGCACCAAGTGCTGCTGGAATGTGAATTGTACATTTGTGGCAGCAGGCCCTGGCCTCAGGTCGGCAAGGGAACTGTTCCCAGGGCTGGTGCTGGCCTCTCCACCATAAATCAGGATACAGTGGGAAGGGCAGACCACCATGTCTTCATCTCAGAGGCCAAAACACAGAAAAGCCAGTATCTGCCAAGCTTGCCCCTCGCAGCTGTATAGCTGCAGAGCCTGGGGGCCATGACCTTGAGTCTGAAGACCTCAGGCTTGGACTTGGCTGGCAAGGCTGAATGCCACCAACCTGATTCATCACCTGAACATGTGGCTTTTTGTTTTTGTGTCTCCCTGCCCCATGCAGGGAGGGGCCCATTCTGTGCTCTATCCCTGGAGCCTGGCACGGTGTCAGAGCTCACAAATCTTTGATGAGTAAACAACCACAGAAGTCAAGACACTCAGCTCAGTGGCATAAGTCTTCAGGATGTGAGGGCATAATTGACAACCGACCTTCATCTATTTCCATGCAGGAGGGCTATAGGTTTTTATTTTTTCCAAAAGAGCTGTCTCCATGTCTCTTGCACACACAGAATCCTGACAAATGACAATGGAAGCTATTTTTTAATCTGTTGCCAGGAGCAGGAGGCCTAAGGGCCTGTGTCCTGGTGCATAGAGTTAATGGGACTCCCGAAGGGGCTCCAAGTGTGTGCTGTTTCCCCGCAAGCCTGGCCCTGCTGTTGCGCAGCAAAGTAATGAACTGAGCAACCCTCTCTCTCCAAGTGCCATCTGCCAGTCAGCTGGGACTGGCCTGTTGTCAGAGGATGTCTGCTGCATTGTAGAAAAATGCTCTGAAAGCCCTGCTGGTGATTAGAATGTGAGAGAAAGCAAGAGGACACTGCTCCAGAAATCCCTGCACCTGCCCCCAGGTGTCTGTGGTTTGACACATCATGTGTAGCAGGCTTGGAAAGATGTGTGATAGGAAATCCATGCGGCATCTGGGAGCTGAGATGAGGCCCCAGGCATTAGCAGCGGAGGAGCCAGCCTGGTGCAGAGAAAGAGTTCCTGAATCTTTCGGGAGGATGCATCTCCCAGGCATCTTATTAGATGACAGGCCATGAGGCAGGGTTGGGATTCTGCAGTTCACATATGTACCAGGTGATGCTGCCACAACTGCCCTACAGATCCACTTTCAGGAACCTGAGCAGCAGGGAGGAAGAAGCAACTGACTGACAGGGCACCTGGGCTACTTCTCTGTCTCAGAGGCTCCCCCCACCCAGTGGGTGTGGCAGATCTGTTCTCCAGAGATGGCCAAATAAGATCTCCCCTCCACCAGATCTTCTTCATGTATGGCCAAATAAGATCTCCCCTCCTTCAACTCTCCTCCCATCAAGAGGTGGGGTCTGCACTCATTCCCCTTAGCATGTACTGGCCTTGCTACTGCCAACCCAGTGATGCTGTGACTTCTCGGGGAAGGTTGTGAAAGGCATAAGGTTTCCCCCTGAAGCCACCAAGCTGGAAAGCAGCACAAGCATCCAGAGGAGAGCCCTGGACTACAGCCCAAGCTGAGCTCCCTGCTGACAGCCTCAGCCAACTCTCCAACCACAGAAGTCAGCAAGCTGTACTTCAAAATGCCCCAGGTCCATCTAGCAAGCTCATTGCCCTCCAGGCAGGTTGCCCCATCTGAAAATATGTGGAGAAATAAACTGTCCCCACCAAGCCCTGCCCACATGGCCAACTTGTGAGCAAAACAATCATCATCCCTTTTAAGTTTGGGAGTAATTTTTAGGCAATGACACTGTTTGGAACACAGCTTTAACTACTCCTTAGGACTTTTTTCACTGGGCACACCCTCTCTGCACAATCTGATCACTCCCATTGTTTAAATTACCATCTGCTTGAATTCTCCCCTTCTGAGCTATAAAGCTTTACTTCTAATTGCTTAACAGATATCTGCCATATATACAAATCTTTGTCTCCTCCTGTTCCCCCATCTCCACCCCAACCCTAAATACCTTTCTCCTTGTTTATTTGCTGCCACCACCAATTTGTTTACTTGAGCCAAGATCTCTTGATTCCCACGCTTTTATCAAGTTGGTGACACCATCAACCTCATTCCCTCAACATCTTGGGGATGTGTCCCTCCCTCTGAATCTCACAGGCTCCCTTTACCCAGGGTCCCCATCTTGAGTTGTCCCAGTCACTTCTACATGCATCTGTTGTTTCTTAGACCCATCTCCATTATGATCAAGTTGATCTTACCCCTTGGATTGCTTAGAAAAAAGTCTAAGAAGAGCATGGAATGCCTCTCATGGTGTAGTCCCAGTCTACTAGTCAAACCTCATGTCCTACAGTCACTACCTTGTTCTGAGAATTAATTACCTTGTTCTGAGTTTATATATTCTCACAATATCAAATTTCATGGGACCCCCCAAAGGCACTCTGTCCTTTCATCTCAGTATATCTTTCTGGTTAAATTTTTTTTCTTCTACTGCTTCTTCCCATCCTCTTCATCCTTCTGATCCCAACTCAGACATCACCTCCTCCATGAAGCCCTTTCAGAGGTTTCTCACTCTTGGTACTGAGGTCCTTGATTCTATTGTTAAACTTCTCACAGGTTACTGAAACTCTTCTATTTACACAGCTGTCTTGCTGTAGACTAGCATTTCTTAATGTGTTACCCAGGACCAACAATATCAGCATCACCTGGGAACTTTTTAGAAAAGTAGGGGCTCAGGCCCTACCACAGCTGTCCTTAATCAAACACTCTGGGGTTGGACCAAACCGTCTATGCTTTAACAAGTCCTCCTGGAGTGTCTGGTACACACTGAGCTTTCAGACCACTGCCCTGGACCAGTAAGACAAACATTAGAATCACCTGGGGAGTTTTCAAAATTCCCAACCCAATGAAATCAAAGTCTCTGGGCATAAGAACCAGGCAGCAGTGCTTTTAAAGCTTCCCAGGGAATTCTAATGGGCAACAAGGTTGAAAAGCAGTAACCTACATCCTTTCTTCTCAAAGTGTAGTCCCCAGGCCAACAGCATAAAGGTCATCTGAGAACTTGTTAGAAACACAGAATGTCAGGTTCCTTCCTGGACACACTGAATTAGAATCCCCAGTTTACAAAGATTCCTGGGTGACTTGAGAGAGCAGCCAAGAGGGCAGAGAAAGACCCTGAGCTTACCTCCTCTCTCAAGAACACCAAAGTCAACTCTCTGCAGAACTAATATCGATGAAAAAGACTGGAGCTTACCAAAGAAGATCTTCTGCAACTAAAGAGCTAAGAAGGCACCACAATGAGATGGGTAGGAGGGACGGACATTCGATGGAATCAAATCTCATACTTCCAGGTGGGCAACCCACAGACTGGAGAACAATTAGATGGCAGAAGTTCTCCCAAAGGAGTGAGAATTCTGAGCCACATGTCAGGCTCTCCAAACCCGGGGGTCCAGCACAGGGAAGACGAGCCCCCAGAGCATCTGGCTTTGAAGGCCAGTAGGGCATAATTGCAGGAGGCCCCCAAGACTTGAGGAAACAGAGACTTCACTTTTAAAGGACGCACACAAAATCCCATGGGTGAGGGACCCAGGGCAGAAGCAATAATTCCACAGGAGCTTGAGCCAGACTTACCTGCTAGTCTTAGAGAACCTCCTGGAGAGGCAGGGGTGAGGTGGCTGTGGTGTAGGCATGTGAATGCTGGTGGCAGTATATTGGGAAACATTCAGCCCTGAGAACACTCCTGTTGGAGGCTAATATCTTGGTTCATTACCCTTGAGACCTAGCACCACCCAACAGCCCGCAGACTACAGTGCTGGGAGCCTCAGGCCAAACAACTGAGTCTGGAAACGACCCCACCCTTCAGCAGAGGGGCTGCCTAAAGACTAAAAAGCCACACCTGCCTCTGGACACGCCCCTTGACATGGCCCAGCCCACCAATGGGCAGGCACCATCCCCTCCCACCAGGGAGACTGCACCAACCTCTAGACTAGCCTCAGCTACCAGGGGTCAGACACAGGAAGGAAGAACATTATACCCCGCCAGGTAGGCCAGATCTTGCCAACCAGCGTGCCAAAGCAACATGCAGGACACCCCCAATCCCATTCCCAACTGTGTCAGGAACTGCCCTCCCACCACCACAATGATCTGCAGTGAGCTCTGGGATCCCTGGGCCCTGCAGCCAGACTCTAGGAACCGGCTCTGCCTGAAAGTAGTCTGGCACTAACCCCAGGATCTGCTTTCACCTACAACAGCTCCAGAGTCTTTGATCCCTGACCCCACCACTGAGCCAGCACTAGCCCCAGGGCCCCCCAAGGATCCTGCAACCAGCCACCTCTGGACTAGACCTCACTCAACAGCAGCCAGCAGCATCTGCATAAGGCAGGGACTCGCAATCAACCAGACCGCTCACGGGATCAGCCCACCCGTGGACCCACGCAGGCCCCTTAGGGGGACCCCTAGGGCATAGAGCTTGGGTTATGAGAGAGGAGTGCACTGCTGGGATTGCATGGGATGCCTCCTACAGAAGGTCACTTCCCCAAGGTCAATAAATGGAACTAATCTACCACAGACATAAAAGTGCAAATAGCAACTTAGACAAAATGAGGCGACAGAGGAATGTGTTCCAGACGAAAGAACAAGATCAAAAACCCCAGATGAACTAAAGTGGAGACAGGCGATCCACCCGAGAAAGAGTTCAGGGTAATGACTGAAAGATGATCGATGAACTCAGGGGGAGAAAAGGGTCCCAGGTGATTTGAACAAACACTGAAGTTTGAGAAGCACCACCTCACACATCCCTGTATCTGAGCTCCTAGCAAAGAGCTTGAAAAATAAGAGCCATTTGATCAATGCTAAAAGAAAGTATTAGGATTTCCTGCTGTGGTGTAGGTCTAAGCTATGGCTTGGATTCAGTCTCTGGCCTGGGAACTTCTATGTGCCTTGGAAGTAACCAAAATAATTAAAAAATAAAATATTAATGAAAAGGTCTGTTCTACTTCTCATGGTTTGGGAGAATAAAATGAGAATTTATAGTAAAGTGCTTCTTAAGCAGCTTTATAAATATGAGGTACTAATATTAACTGATAAATAAAGAGTTCATTAGGTCGTTCATTCCAGAATGTTCATTTAGTGCTTACTATCTGCCAAGTGTAGTTTTAGGCACAAAAGACTATAGGGAACAGCAAAGACAAGGCCTCCAAAACCTGGAGGGAAAGACAGATATTAAACACATAATTACACAGACAATTAATAACACAATTGTGGTGGATGTCTCCAACGGGGGCACACAGTGTTGTGAGTACTTTTCTTGGTTGAGTGGGTTTTGCCTCTCTGAGTTCCCTCTGAGGAACATACCAAGGAAAACCAGTAATTTGAGTCAAAGGCCTAGAGTGATGTGGATATAAGACCGACTGAGGAGGGGAAATTGAAGGCAGGGGGTCAAAAGGTCCAAACTTCTATTTATAAGTAATCCTGGGGATGTAATGTACAATGTGATAACTACAGTAAAAAACAGAGTCAGTCATAAGAGTTCTTGTCACAAGGAGAAATTCTTTTCTTTCTCTTCATTATATCTATAGGAGATGATGGATGTCAGCTGAACCTACTGTGGTCATCATTTCCAAATATATGTAAATCAAACCATCTTTCCACGGTGATGTATGCCAATTATTCTCAATAAAACTAGAAAAAAAAAGCTTTTGACTTAGCTTGGTTCCCCTCAAAGCAGAGCCTGAGACAGGGAGTTGGGTGCAGAGAGTTCGTGGGGGAGGGGAGCTCATGGAACACAAATGAGAGACAGAGGAAAGGGGGGAAAGCAGAGCCACTCGGGCTCACTCTCACTGGGGACCCTCTGGGAAACGGGGTGGGACGTACCTCAGAATCATCTCCAGGGAAGCTCAGGAGGCTGCAGTGTTAATCCGATTCCCCAGAGCTTGAAGGCTCCCAGGAGGCATTAACTCGCCCATACTCCCAGGTTATTCCCTGGAGCAGCCGAGCCCTTTCCCTGCAACTGTGGTTCCCAGATGACCAGCAGCAGCAAGGGTACCTGGGAACTTGTTGGAAATGCAAGTTCTCAGCTCCCATCTGAGACCTACTAAATCAGAACACCTGGGGATGGAGTCCAGCCATTAGTCTTAACAACCTGCCAGAGGATCCAAATGCCCACGGGAGGTTGAGACCCACTCTGTTGAGACAGCTCCTAGGCAGAAAAGGAGAGAGAAAAAAAGAAGAAAAGGAGAGAGACCAGGGCTTGATTCAGGAAGTTGAGACCACTCTGAGAAGCATCTGTTGTTACTTCAGGTAAACCCCAGCTGGGCTGTTCAGCTCTGGGGTAGACATCAACAGCATCAACCGCAGGGTCCTTGTTTTTACCTCATATAATCTGGGCTTTTCATTCATTCATCCCCTGAAATGTTTAGTAAACCTCTCCACGTTGTCAGATGCCCTGCTTAGGGCTCAGGACATATCTAGAGCAAGACAGACATGCCCCAGCCCCATCTGTAGTCTGATGGGGGAGACAGTTGTACATGATCCGCTCAGCGAGGTAGGACAGATTACCTGCGGCTTTTCAGTATTGATCTGAATCACTTCAGGATGGTGTTAAACCATAGAGCTGGTTAAGGAGGCTTGAGGTAATAGTCCACAGACCACATTTTGAGGAGCAAGGCCCTGGAGGACACTGAAGCTGAGACTTGAAGGACAAGTAATAGGCAGTCAAGATCAAAGGAAAAAGGGCATCTGTTCTGGTTTGCCTGGGTCAGAGGGGTTTCCTGGGATGTGGGACTTAAGTGGCCAAAGTGAGTTAGTTGGTCCCCTAAAGGAGGAAGAGGTGGTGGAGTTTCCGTGTGTCTCACTGAGTTAAAGGCCTGGTGTTGTCACTGCTGTGGCACAGGTCCAAACCTGAGCCTGGGGAACTTCTGCATGCTGTGGGTGAGGCCAAAAAGGGGGGTGGGAGCGGTTATGGAAGGATGAGGAAGAGGAAGCCAAGTATTTATGAAGCTTTTGAGGTAAGAAGAACATGCTATGTTACAGAAAAGGAAGAAGGCAATGAGACTGGGAGAATGCAGGGAAGAGGTTTATAAGTGTCTTGTAAGCTTGGGTAAAGCAAACTTTGGGGGATAATTACATCTCTGAGCATTCCACCTTCAGGAGAGACTTCCCCTGCTACATCTTCAGATGCATCTTTCAGAGGCAGAGGTCAAGGTCGTAGCCCCTAGCTACCACATGGGGCTATTGTTTGAGTATTTGAACAATGGCTCGTGAAACTGGGAACTTTTAAGTGTATTTCATCTTAACCGTAAATTTAAATGGCCACCCATGGCCTGTGGCTACCACCTTGGACAATGAAGGTGCTGGATTGGATTGACTGGAGCCAGACAAGAAAAACTGGATGCTAGGAGACCAGTCGAGTAACTCCTTCAGGAGAAAAATGTTGTTGGCTTAAATGAGGTGGTGGTGGCAGCAGCCAATGAAACAAAATCCTATACCTGGCTCAAAAATATGAAGATGTAAATGGTGAAAGAGATGATAAACGATAATTTCTAGGGATCTGCTTTGAACAACTAAATATATGGCAGAGCCATGTGCTATGGAGAATCAGGTTTGGGGATGGTGGGAGGAAAAGATATGAGTTTGAAGTGTGTGAAACATTCAGAGGAGATACAGAGTGGGAAGTCTCACAGGCAGATGAGGATCTCAGAAGAGAAGTAAGGTAATGTTTGTTCTGCTCAAAATGGTCTTCCCTCGACTCCAGCCTGAGGGTTCAAATTGGAATTCCATCTTCAAACTGACCTCATTCCTCCTCAGTTTGGGGGTAGTGGGCACATGACACAGGTGGGCCATATTTCAATAATTTTGATGACTAGCCCAAAGGTGGGCATCCAAGAGAAACATCAGTTCTCAGAGCACTTCCTGGACTGTTCAACTTGGGACCAAAAAGACAGATGCTCAGTGACCCCCAGGCTAGAACCTCTTGGTAGCCATGTTTTCACCATTTGGAAAAAGCTAATGTGGGATAATTAAATGGGCCTGCAGTGAGAACCAGAGGCAAAAGCAAAGGAAAGCAAGAGACAGATGTGGGGGCCCTTTTGCATGATCTCAGAACCACAACATAACTACAACTTGGTTTTGACTCTTAGTTAATTAATCAGCCCAATTTATGGGTACTTCCTTCTCTTGAGACACCACGCTAGGCTTTGAGGGAGTACTCTAAAGGCATGACCTTTGACTAAAAGAATTCACTGCCTAGTTTAGGGGACAAAAACTGTAACAAAAATGTAATAGCCCTAAAATTGGAAGATGCTGCAATATAGGGCAGACCTGAAAGCATACTGAGATCTTTTGACTTCATTTTCCACACCGAATAAGCTGTCAAAACCTCTCAATTCTGGGGGAAAACATCTGTTAAATCCCTTCCTCTCGTAAAGGCTGTAAAGTCTGTAAAGAGCTTTAACAGAATGCTATCACAATGAAAAATAAAAGCAAACATTTTAAAATACCCAAATTATCAAATAAGATTAATAGAAAATGCCACTAAGTAAATAAAGAAATAAGCAAGCCTGGGACAAGGCTTGCTAGTAAATTGGGTCTTTCCTACTTAGATTAATCTCTTTCAACTCAAGGCCTTTAAATCTCAGGGTAATTAATCAAAAGCTTAGTTTGAATTAACATTTTTATAGAAATAAGTCCCCAGGTTAAAACCCTCTAGTGGCTCCCATCACATTTAAGGGGAAAAAAATGCAAATTCTTTGTAATGGCCTTTAACTCACTTTAGCATTTGTTTTTGCACTTTTTGTTACCTTGTTTTCCACCATCTTATCCCCCTCACTCTCCATAATCCATCTACACCGGCCATCTATCTTTCTAAAATGACCTCTTCACTCAGTGGAGTATTGTTTCCCCAGATATTTTCTGGTCTTGTCTTAATAAGACAACGTTCCCCTCAACCCATCTCTCTCTGTGAAATAACCCTGATTTATTTTCCCTCAAAGTCTATTTACCTACTTATGTGTGTGTTGTTTATTTTCTGTCTTTGCCACTAGAACATAATCCCCATAAGAGCTGAGACCGTGGGCCTCTGTCACCACTTTCTCAAAACTCCAGAGTAGTGCCTGGCTTATGGTAGACTCTCTAAGCAACAGGGAAAGGGCATGAGGCAAAAGGTCTTATCTTCAGATGTCTCCTACATTTTATGTGGGAAGAGTTCATTTCCTGAAAGTCTTCCCTCACGCCTCATTGGCTCAAACTGGATCACATGTTTATTTCTAGACCAATCACCAGTGAAGAAAAGTAGGGATGTTGTGATTAGATTGAACCAATCATAACTCATTTTTTGAGGAGAGGCCAGTCTTCCTGGAAATCAAGCGATTGCCACTCACTACCTGAAAATAAAACTGGAATTCTATTTCAGGGAAAAGAGGGATGTTGGAAGGATAGGTAAACACCAGCATCAGCCATCATGCCCGATGTCTTATTTCCCAGTTTGAAGTTCTATCACTTGGAGACCATAGAATGCTTTTGCATGCCACAAAGGACTGCACCAATCACTGTGCATTCTTTAACTCACCCATTCATTTGTTTATTCTCACAAACACCTTTGAGCACCTTCTATTTATCAGATTGCATTAAAATCTAAAGATATAAAGAATCAGCTCTAATTTTAGGAGATATCACAGTCTATTGTATAGATGAGCAGTTGTATAAACAGTTATAATACCATATGTTAAGTGCTTTAGTGGCTGGATGTGGACGTTGCAATTAGAAATGGGAAGAGTCACCAAATCTCCAGACAAGGGAAATTCAGCAAACATGCTGAATGAATAATGGGCAATAAAATAACCAAGTAAAAGAAATAAAATGACCAAGTGAAAGAAATAAATGGATACATGTACACTAAGAAAGCTTAAACTAACACTTTGTGTTAATATCTGTGTTCTACAGGATAAATGAATCATAGAGATACGTGCCTACATCCACATGGACGCAACTTTTATTTTTTTAAATCTTATTAAAGATAAAAGGAAGAGTCTGTTATGGGAGCTTGAGCATTGTTTGAGTGATGACATTCAAGCTTTGGTGAACTCAGGTGAATTTACAGCCAGGGCAAGGAAGTTAAAGAGAAGGCATCCAGACTGAAAAGGAAGAAGTAAAATGTTCTCTATTTGCAGATGTCATAATCTTATACATAATAAGAAATCCATTTACAAAATACTGGAATGAATAAATGAATTTAGCAAGGTTGCAGGATATAAGAGCTGTATACAAAAATCAGTTGCATTTCTAAACAGTAAAACAAACTGAAATGGTATTAAGAAAACAATGCTATTTACAAAAACATCAAAAATAATAAAATACCATTAGGGATAAGTTTAAGTAAAGAAGTGTAGAACTTTTACTCTGAAAACCTCAAAACATTCTTTAAAAAAATGAAAGACCCAAATGAGTAGGACATTCTCTGTCCACAGATTGAAAGATAATGCTGTTAAACTGCCATTAAAACACAAACTGAACTACAAATTCAACAATCCCTACAAAAATCTCAGCTGGATTATTTGAAGAAATTGATAAACTCTTTCTAAAATTCCTATGGAAATGCAAAAATAGCCAAAACAGTCTTGTAAAAGAACAAAGCTGGAGCACTCAAACTTTTCCATTCCAAAAGTATTACAAAGAAGCAATAGCCCAAATAATGTAGTACTGGCTTAAGTACAGACTTATGAATGAATAGAATAGATTTGAGGGTTTAGAAATAAACCCATATGTCTATAGTCAGCTGATTTTCAACAAGGGAACAAAGACCATTCAATGGAAGAGAATAGTCTTTTCAACATATTTTACTGAGAACTGGCTATCCACATGCAAAAAGAAATGAAACTTGACCCTATTTCATATCACATTGAAAAAATCAACTCAAAATATATTAGAGTCCACCCTTAAGAATTCAAATTATAAGTCACAGAAGAAAACATAGGTATAAATCTTCACAACCTTGGATTAAGCAATATTTTCTCAGATGTAAACCCCAAACAGCAAAAGAAAAAGTAGATAAACTAGATTCTATAAAATTTAAAACATTTCTCTAAAAATTCTATAAAATTAAAACATTCGTGCTTCAGAGGGCACCATGAAAAAAATGAAAAGACAACCCACAAAATGGGAGAAAAAAAAATTTTGGAGTTTTTTTTTTACATCTGCACCTGTGGCATATGGAGGTTCCCAAGCTAGGGGTCAAATCAGAGCTGCAGCTGCTGGCCTATAGCCACAGCAACACAGGACCAGACCTGTGTCTGCCAGACCTGCTCATGGCAACACTAGGTACTTAACCCACTGAGCAAGGCCAGGGATCGAATCGGCATCTTCAAGGATACTAATCAGTTTCATTACGACTGAGCCATAAAGGGAACTCTGAGAAAAGATTTTTAAATTGTATGTCTGATAAGAAATTGTATTTAAAATTTATTAAAAAACCCAAAACACAATGATAAAAGACAAGTTATTCAATTAAAAATGAAAAGATTTGAACAGACATTCTCCCAAGAAGGTATATGCACATGAAAAGATGCTCAACATCATTAACCATTAAAAATATGCAAAAAGAAGACACAAAAGGCCATATATTGAATGATTCCATTTATATGAAATATCCAGAATAGGCAAAGGTATAAAAACAAAAAGAAGATTCGTGGTTGCTTTGGAATGTTAGAGGAAAATGGGAAAAAAAACTTCTAATTGGCATGACTTTCCTTTTTGGAGCAATGAATATGTCCCGGAATTAGATCATGATAAGGTTGGGACAATTCTGCGAATACAACAAAAATCACTGAAGTGTACCTTTTTCTTTGGTCTTTTTAGGGTTGCATCTGCAACATATGGAGGTTCCCAGGCTAGGGGTTGAATCAGAGCTATAGCCGCCTGCCTATGCCACAGCCACAGCCAAGCCAGATCCGAGCCTCATCTGCGACCTACACCATAACTCATGGCAACACTGGATCCTTAACCCACTGAGCGAGGTCAGGGATTGAACTCCTGCATCCTCATGGATACTAGTTAGATTCATTTCCGCTGAACCATAACAGGAACTCCTGAATTGTACTCTTGAAACGAGTGAATTGTGTGGTATTTAAACCATATTTCAACAAGGCTATTTTGTCTTGTTTTCAGAAAGACAAGCCTACTTCCTGTATTCCGTAGAGAATTTGTTGAGCAAACCAAGTTAAAAGTCATATAGTCAGTGGTATGAGGCAGTCATACCATTGACATTAGGGACTTTTAATTTCACAGCTAAAAACCACTATCTGAGAAAAGCCCAACCACAGCAGTGTTTGTTGCCCTCTTCAGTAGCAAGTATTGGTTTGGACCTGTATGTGCAAACTTCAGTCCCAACTCGGAAATCCTGTCTCTTTCAATTCTTACACCTTGATTAAGAGAGCGTCTTGCTTGTTATTCAGCCTGGGACACTGCACATTTTACCAAGGTGCCTCAGCACTGCAGCCTCCCCACTGATGCATACACTGGGGCTGCCACATCTGCTGTCCTTGACCTCCTCCTCTTTCCTTATCGGCCATGCTCCCTGCCCGGACTTCCGAGGGTCTCCAGCCAGTCCCCTGCCTGGGCCACCTGCCTCTCTGGGGAAAGGCACCTTCTACTTCTTCCATAATCTCTCTCTCAAACCCGTAGTCACCTATTTAGCTTCCTTCCTGCACAGTAATTATACTGTACTCATAGCCTGATTTGACATTTCCATAGAAAAATGCAATTATAGCATCATAAAAGGAGGAAATAACCTGCTGATGATATTTGAGGGGGGAAAAAAATCAGTTTCAAGATGTGCTTTATCTAAATCTCTCAGAACAGTGTTCCCAAATGTTTGGGGTATCCATTTTCTTTCACCTAAGTGTTAAACCTTGCCCAGCTTTGAGAATTAAGGTTTTTAAAACTCCAGTGAGAACTCACACTGATCAACTTAGAACCTTACAAAGAAAAGCCTTTCATCGGAGCTATAAGAAGAGAAGAAGCCTATGAAAGCAAGCTCTTATAAACTCAACCCATTCATGCAAAAACAAAACAAAACAAAACAAAAACACGAAGAGCCAATTAGTAGAATATTATTTGTATTTTCCAAATTTAAATTAGCAACAGAAGGAACAGAGGGTACTGTAGATTCACTTTCATTTGCAATCACCTGCTGGCTAGATTTTCAGAATTTCAATGATGATCTTCTACTGTACTTACCTACCAATAGATAGTGTTTTTTATATGTATATAATAAAGGTCAGCATTGCATTAAATGCTTAATACACATTTACAAGCCACACAGACCTGGGTTCAAATTGTGATTTCACAAACGGTTAGTTGTACGACTTTGATCTTCAAGCCTACATTCTCCATCATTTCTAAGCAACAATATGCTGTATGAATTTGAAGTATGCTTATAATTTTGCTGTACTGTGAGGCTTTCACATATGCTTTGCTTGAGAGAGAGAAAATCTGTCCTGTGTTTACAGGAGATTGTTAGACATCAGGATTTTATCATTAAAGGTCTAATGTGAAGTTGAGGATCTGAGCCCTCGAATGCCAGACTGGGGCCCCAGAATCGATGTACAAATGCTATTTTTCATAAAAGCCCTTCTAAGCATTCTTCTCCCTCACCAGGACTTCTTTTGTTTTTCTCTAGCCAATCATCATTTTGGATGCAGCTCAGTCCAAGGGCAGCTTTAATTAATGAGCCAGGTTTCTGGCGTTGATAAGAATTGCTAGGTTAAGGTCGAGTGTGGAGGGCAGCCTTCATTAAATACGCTAAATGTGGTTGCAATTTGAAATGAAATTGTCTGTCTCCTGCTGAGCTGCTGTTTTATTACACCAGAAGAGATGGCCTTCCAAATTCAAAAGCAATAGTAAGAAGGCTGTATGGGAAGTGATGTTTACTTGTACCACAACTGTTTAAATTAAACAGTGTCTCTGCTTATTACCAAGATAGAACCAAGTGACATCCTTTTGAGTGGTCTGTAGAAGTTCCCCTCCAAACCTCAGTGTCCCTAATGCTCATTCTGGGACTCCTGATCTGTTCTCATGACAAGCAGATGTCAGACATTTTGGGTGATGCTCTACAATATAAAGACCTAAGAGAATCATAATTTATTTTTTATTCCCATGCATTTATAGTATTTTTAGTTTCAGAGATTTTATTGCTTTAGAAAGATTGACTTTATAGAGCTTTTATAGTCATTGTGTTTTTTTTTTTTAACCCTCCACTATCAACACCTCACACCAGAGTAGTACATTTGTTATAATCTACACTGATGCACCATTATCACCCAGAATCTACAGTTTACATTAGGGCTTTCTCTTGATATTGTACGTTCTATGGGTTTGGACAAAGTTACAGTGACACGATTATAAAATCCTACAGAATAGTCTCCTTATCCTAAAAATTCTCTGTGCTCTGTCCGTTTATTCCTCTCCCCACAACCCAGTCCCTGGCAGCCACTGATCTTTTAACTGTCACCATAGTTTTGTCTTTTCAAGAATGTCACACAGTTGGAATCATGCAGGATATAGCCTTTTCAGATTGACTTATTTCTCTTAGTCACATGCATTTAAGTCCCCCCACCCCCAGAGTTTTATAGCTTGAGAGCTCATTTTTTTTAGTGCTGGATAATATTCCATTGTCTGGATGGGCCAGAGTTAACTCATCCATTCACCAACTGAGGGACATCTTGGTTGCTTCCAACTATTGGCAATTATGAATAAAGCTGGTAGAAGTTTTTGTGTAGACGTTGGTTTTTAACTCCTTTAGGTAAATGCCAAGGAACACAACTGCTCTATTATACGATTAAGAATATATTTACTTTTGTGAAACTTTACCAAACTGTTTTCCAAAGTGGCTGTGTCCCACCAGCAATGAATGCACAAAGTGGCTGTGTGCGTTCCCACCAGCAGTGAATGAGAGTTCCTGTTTCTGCACATCCTTGCCAACATTCAGTGTTATCACTGTTCTAGATCTGGCCATTCTAACAGGTATGTAGTGATAGTTAATTGTTGTCTTAATTTATAAATCCCTAATAACATATTATGTGGAGTGTGTTTTCATATACTTAGCTATGTATCTTCTTTGGAGGGAGCATATTATTTTCTGTTTACATTTATGTTTAATATTTTAAAAATGATTTATTTACCCACATTTAAATATTTACATCTTAAAATCCCAATGAGTGAAACCATAGGCACTAAATGAGTGAATTGCCAGAAAGATTATCCTATCTTTTAACAGAAGGACCACCAGCGCATAAACATGGGAACCAAACCTCAACATTAGCACCAAATATTGGCACTCCTGAGTCGGTTATAAGATACTGAATTTAAAAAACAACAGATGGAAACGGACTCACAGACATAGAAAACAAGCTTGTGGTTGACAAGAGGGAGGGGGAGGGAGTGGGGTAGATGGGGAGTTTGGGATTATTAGATGCAAACTGGTACACTCAGAATGAATAGCAAGGAGGTCCTACTGTATAGCACAAGGAACTCTATCCAGTCTCTTGGGATAGGCCATGGTGGAAGATAATATAAAAAAGAGAATGTATATATATGTATAACTGGGTCACTTTGCTGTACAGCAGCAATTGGCACAACACTGTAAATCAAATATACATTTTTTTTAATTTTAAAAAAGCTATAGACAGAAAGAAAACAGAATTGTGATTGTGCCAAGACGTTCTTTGTTACAGCAAAAATAGGGTTTACTCCACCCTTAGAGAACACAAAATGTAACGAAAGAAACAACACACCAGCATGAAACCAGAGCCTGACCTGGGCACTTGGAGGGAAAGGCAGTTATGATGGGGGCGCTTGCCCAGGTGGTTTCAGTGGTGAAGGTCACTGTTTTGGTCTGGTCCTAAGGCAAGGAATGGCTTATTGAGAGCAGATCTCGTGTATAAGGGGATGCAGCACATCCCTGCAAGGTCTGACTTGAAGGAAAAACATTGTTGCCCCACCTACTCACCCTGGTCCAGCCAGTAGCATCCAGCAACCCTACTCCAGTTTTTTGGTTAAAAGCACAAATTTTCAAAGTGGTAGTGCAACTACCAACTCCATTACCACCTCCAGGTAAGGTAGGTCCTGACCTTCTTGATCTTTGAATGACCTGTTCAAGGCTCAAAGTCCTATTGGGAGCATCCAGTTGGCTGGATGGCCCTAAACCCTATGTTCAGATATGGTTCTTAAGATGATGAGAGAGCAAATAGCATCCATGTTTTTACCTACTGAAAAGTGGGCTCTGCCTCTTTCTAATGGGAGATTCTTTCAAAATTAGGAAATAGGCTCAACAATAAAGGCCATCTATGACAAACCCAGAGCTCACATCATTCTCAATGGTGAAAAGCTGAAAGAATTCCCTCTGAGGTCAGGAACAAGAAAGGGATGTCCACTCTCACCACTACTATTAAACATAGGTCTGGAAGTCCTAGTCACAGCAATCAGAGAAGAAAAAGAAATAAAAGGAATCCAAATTGAAAAGGAAGAAGTAAAACTATCACTATTTGCAGATGACAGGATACTACAGAATCCTAAAGACTCTACCAGAAAACTGTTAGAGCTCATCAATGAATTTGGCAAAGTTGCAGGATACAAAATTAATACATAGAAATCAACTGCATTTCCATATACTAACAGTGAAAGATCAGAAAGAGAAATTAGGGAAGCAATCTCGTTTACCATCCCATCAAAAAGAATCAAATACTTAGCAATAAACTGACCTAAAGAGACAAAAGACCTGTACTCTGAAAATTATAAGATACTGATGAAAGAAATCAAGGATGACATGAACAGATGGAAAGACATACCATGCTCTTGGATTGGAAGAGCCAATGTTATCAAAATGACTATACTACCCAAGGCAATCTACACATTCTGTGAAATCCCTATCAAATTACCAAGGACCTTTTTCACAGAACTAGAACAAAATATTTTAAAGTTTGTTTGGAAACACCAAAAACCCAGAATAGCCAAAGACATCCTGAAAAAGAAAAATGGAGCTGGAGGAATCAGGATCCCTGACTTCAGACTATACTACAAAGTTTCAGTCATCAAAACCATATGATACTGGCACAAAGACAAAGAAACAGATCAGTGGAACAGGACAGAAAGCCCAGAATTAAACCCACATGCCTTCAGTCAACTAATCTATGACAAAGGCAAGAATATACAGTGGAGAAAAGACAGCCTCTTCAATAAGTGGTGCCGGGAAAACTGGATAGCCACGTGTAAAAAAATGAAACTAGAACACTTCCTAACACCATGCACAAAAATAAACTCAAAATGGATTAAAGATCTAGATGTAAGATCAGATACTATAAAACTCTTAGGGGAAAACATAGGCCAAACACTCTCTGACATAAATGATAGTAACATCGTCTCAGATCCATCTGTCAGAGTAAGGACAAGAAAAAGAGAAATAAACAAATGGGACTTAATTAAACTTCAAAGTTTCTGCACAGCAAAGGAAACCCTAAACAAAATGAAAAGACAACCCACAGAATGGGAGAAAATACTTGCGAGTGAATCGACTGACAAGGGATTAATCTATAAAATTTACAAACACCTCCTTCAGCTCAATACCAAAAAACAAACCACCCCATCAAAAAATGGGCAGAGGATCTAGGCAGACAGTTCTCCAAAGAAGACATGCAGATGGCCAAAAAACACATGAAAAGATGCTCAACATCACTCCTCATTAGAGAAATGCAAATCAAAACCACTATGAGGTACCACCTTACACTGGCCAGAATGGCCATCATAAAAAGGCTACAAACAATACGTGCTGAAGAGGGTGTAGAGAAAAAGGATCCCTATTACACTGCTGGTGGGAATGCAAATTGGTGCAACCACTGTGGAAACAGTATGGAGATTCTTCAGAAAACTAAACATAGAATTACCATTTGATCCAGAAATCCCACTCCTGGGCATCTATCCGGAGGAAACCATGACTCGAAAAGACACATGTACTCCAGTGTTCATTGCAGCACTCTATGCAACAGCCAGGTCATGGAAACAACCGAAATGCCCATCGACTGAGGAGTGGATAGGGAAGATATGGTACATACACACAATGGAATATTACCTGGCCATTAAAAAGAATGAAATAACAACATTTATAGCAACATGGATGGACCTAGAAATTATCATGAGAAGTGAAACCAGTCAGACAATTAGACAGCAACACCCAATGCTACCACTTACATGTGGAAACTAAATAGACACAATGAACTTCTTTGCAGAATAGAGAATGACTCACAGACTTTGGAAAATCTTTGGTTTTCCTAATAAGACAATCTGGAGCGTGGGGGGATGCACTGAGGGTTTGGGATGCAAATCCTATCAAATTGACTTGTGATGATTTTTGTACACCTATAATTGAAATAAAATTCATTAAGTTAAAAAAATAAATAAAAGTAACTGGGAGAATCAGAAAAAAAAAAAAAAGGAAATAGGTTCAGAGCAGGACAGCCAACAAATGACAAACACACTCACATCTTCCTTTTCTTCCTTGAAAATGCCAGTTCTGTCCCCTTTGCTGGGTCTTTGCTCTTGAAAACCCCTCTGACAGTTGCTCTTCCCCTATTTAACGTGGGCAGTTCCTTCCCATTCCCCAGGTTGTAGCTCCTCTGAACACGGTGAAGGCCTACATCACTCTGAAGTTACTTCCCCTTTCTTTTCTAACTTTCATCACTCAGTGAGGATTACCCTGGGTTTCCTTGTGTGTTGTGTCCTGTTTGCTCCACTGGATGCCATCCGTGAGAACGGAGGTGTTGGCTGTTCTCTTGTTCTCGGCTCCATCTTTTCTCCAGTGTGGACCCACCGTGACCATAGTTGAATAAAACGTTTGGGAAGAACAAGTCGATTTAAGGGACCCCAAACTATGCCCTAACATTCTTTTTCCCATATCTATCATAGATGCATCTGCTTCTATTTCTCAGGCACCTGCACTCTGGTTTAATGTCCTGAATTAGCATATGCCTCCAGCCACCAGCTGCATATTCCAGCTGTTTTCTTGGTCTTTGTGTGATCCCCACTCCAGCCACCAGCCCTGAGACACCAATCCCAACTCTCTCAAGCACTTTTCCTACCCAGTCTCATCTCAGTTTGGAGAGATGTGGGATGGGGGGAGGGGCACGAGGAGGAAGGCAAGGTAGGTCATTTGGACATTAGATGTGATACCGAGGAGAGGGAAATTTTCCCCTCTACCCCCTTGCGACTGGGCTAATAATAAAATGGACACAAAACTATGAACAGGAGAGAAAGAAACTAGTGAAGTTCTCATAGAAATGGGATCTAAGAAGTGGCCAAAGCAGGCAGCTTTTATACTTTTTAGACAAATAATAAATTTGTGAAGAATTGACAGGACAGGGAAACTTGAGCTTTGGGTGCTCAATTAGTGATGAATCTAAACAGAGTTTGGGCTTGGGATAGTCCATTAAAGAAGAATTTTCTGGGAGTTCCCCTTGTGGCTCAGCAGATTATGAACCCTGAGGATGTGGGTTTGATCCCTAGCCTTGTTCAGCGGTTTAAGGACCTGGTGTTGCCATGAGCTGTGATGTTGCTTTGGCCCTCGTGTAGGCTGGCAGGTACATCTCCAATTTGACCCCTAGCCTGGGAACTTCCTTATGCTGCAGGTGCGGCCCTAAAAAGCAAAAAAAAAAAAAAAAGAAAAAGAATTTTCAGAGGAAGGTCAGAGTGTCCCTCTTATATCAGCCGTTTCTTACGTAACCTTAATTCAAAATAATCAATATGCCATTGAGGCACAGTTTGGGGTGGCTTGCCCTGGACCTCAACAGTGACTGGCTTGGAAAAAAAGGACAAATGTGTGAGTAGGATGATTCAGTTGATTGACTAGTGGATGGAGATATAGAAAAGCATTGGACAGTTCATGGGGGTTGGAGCAGGGCCTTCTGAGAAGAAAACCAGGAGGAGAACAATGAATGAAGATAAAGGGATTCTGGAAATAACTCTTGCCTTCTGGAGTTTGACCCCAGGCTGGATATATGCAATTTGGAACCCAAAATACAATGCAGTAAGTATTTTAAAGTATCTATTTTCTTAAAACCAACATTGAACTGACCACCCAAGGGGTGGGAACACAAAGACAAAAGCCACACCCTCCAGAATCCCCTCCGGGCTCCGGATTATGGCAGGACTCAAGGCAGGCAGCTCCCTGTGTTCTATGAGGAACCGAAGTGTTTCATACATTTGGGCTAAAATTAATGTAACAGGGAAAAAAAAAAACACATCACAACATGACATGCCCCTTTTCAGCCTATGGCTGAAATAATAATAGCTCGTATTCATCAAGCCCTTAAAGGGCATTGATCTAAACGCTTTCCATGCATCATTACATTGAATTCTCACGAACCATTTGAAGTCTTATTGTGATTAGCAGCATTTACAGATGCGGAGACTAAACTGTGGGCATGTTCCAAAGGTCGCACAGCTGGCGATGGGTGAAGCTGGGGTAGTTCCTCTTCAGCGGCTTCATGCCTAAAACCTGCCAGTCTTTCTCCACATCCCTTTCTCTTTTTATTAAAAGATTCTCTGAGGTGCTGCCCATGGAAGACTGCCCAAGGGAAGCCAGAATCGACTTCTCCCTCCTCTGCGCTTCTATGCCAACTCCCTCCTCCTACTCTTTAGCCTGTAGCTAATGCTGCCTTTTATGATAATCGCTGAAGTTGTTTGTTACGTGCAGGAGCCGCAAGGTCATGGGTTCAAGTCCAACTCCATCCCTTATGAGCTGTGTGGCCATTGCTTACAAGCTGTCCTGGGAAAACGCACCAAAGCTCAATTCCTCAGAAGATGCACATCTCCTCAGAATACCTAGATCTGTTTTCTAATTTTCCCTATACGGCCTCAGTTAGGAGTGTTTCCCGCTAAGTGAACAGGGAGGAAATTGGGGCTGGGGGTGGGGGGTGGGGGCATTGGAAAAGCCAGGCTTGCCCTGGCCTCCCCCACCTTGGAAATTACAAAACGTCACTCAATGAACAGACACTTCATGCAAACTGACTGGAAATGTGTTTTATGCTTTTTTATGGCTGCACCTGCAGCATATATAAATTCCTGGGGCCAGGGATTGAATCTGAGCCGCAGCTATGGCAACACTGGATCCTTTAACCCACTGCACAGGGCCAGGGATAAGACCCGTGCCTCCACAACTACATGAGCCACTGCAGTTGGATTCTTATCCCAGTGAGACACAGCAGGAACTCTTGCAAAAGTATTTTAAGCCAAGCCCCTTTTTAATATGTGTTTGGATGAAAAGAAAACTTTAATTACAGGATTTAAAGCCAATTAAAAAAAAAATCAAGCCATAATCCTAACGTGCAAAAAAAGGCAATTCTGCCCAGAGAGAAGCAGAATGAAGAGAGAAGCAGGATGAGAAAGACATCAGCCCCTTCTGATTGGGAAACAAGGCACATGCTTATGAAAGGCTGATTTCAACCACACATGCAAACAGTCCTGGCTCTGGGGGAAAGGTCTTCCCATTTATCTTCCTTCGAAACCCAAATCAAGTTTGCTAGTTTGTGTCCTTTTCCTATTAGCTCTGAAGTCTTAAAAGATTTGTGCCTTATTCTTGCGTTGCAACAACATTCCTGTTTACCCCAAGTGAAGGAGAAGGGCTTAAATGGAATTTATGTATTTCAAAAACAGTGTGTAGGTTTGGCTCCTGACCTTCAGCTTTATTTTTTTTTTTAAGCTAATTCTCTTTGGCCTGAACACAGACTAAGATGTATGCTTGCCTTCACTCCCATAGACTTTCTGCCCCAAATGCAAGGTCAAGAGGCAGCATTTTTTTTTTTTTCCTTTTTAGGGCCGAACCCACAGCATATGGAGGTTCCCAGGCTAGGGGATGAATTAGAGATCTAGCTACTGGCCTACACCACAGCCACAGCAACTTGGGATCTAAATCATGTCTGCGACCTACACTGCAGCTCATGGCAATGCCAGATCCTTAACCCACTGAGGGAAGCCAGGGATCAAACCTGAGTTCTTGCAGATACTAGTCAGATTTGTTTCTGCTGAGCCACAACAGTAACTCTCAAGAGACACCATTTAAAAAGACCAACCCAACACAGCCTATTTGGGGGCTCTCTTCCCTGATGAGATATAGTTTCAGTCAACACAACTTGGAGATAGTCACCTGGCATACTTGATAAGGTGACAAAGGTTAGGAGATCCGCAAAACCACCTTTTTTGTGAGATCCTGAGATCTCCAGCTATTCTTTAGCACAAACCAGACTGGTGTGAACCAGCTTCTTCACATGCAAATAAGAACCTCCCCTTGTAAATCTGGAAAGATGAGTGTTGGTAAAGGTGGGTGTTCTTACCTCCCCCATCCTGTCTAGCTGCCAAGGACAAACAAAGAAGGGAGAACTTCAACTATGAGTGTAGCAGGATTTAGGCAGTAGGTTGGCAAAGCTTTGGTGAGTAAACACCATTTACCAGCTAGGGACTGGGCAAAGCCAAGGTCAGATGGAGTCTCTTCCAAAAAGAGAAAGGCACCTCCCAAATTCAGTTGAGACAAAGTCAGTGGTGGTTGCCAGGAAACTTTTGGTTGGCAGCCAAAGTTAAGAGTATCAGTAACAAAGGGGCTGAAGGAGAAAGCATGGGGATCAGAGGCTGGGTGGGCAGGAGCAGGCATGCTACATCACCCTCCATGGAATCCCACTCCTTTCTGATGCTTCCTCCATCGCTTTTCATCTTCCCCCCAAACCCATCCCTCCCAGAAACACCAGTTAGAGAAGAAACATGTTGAAATTCCCAAGGGAAAAATCTTAGGGATGACAACAGATAAAAAAACACGACCCCACAAGGCTAACGGCTAAAGAGAAACCTTGGAGGACAGAAATGTCCCTGAGGATTGTAAGTCATTGGCCTTGGAGTAGGCAACAGAACCCCCTCCTTCCAACATTCTGATATCAATTCTTTAGCCAAATCTATCAGCCCAGTGCTGCTTTTGGGAGACTAGGTCCTCCAGGGAAACGCAAAGGTGTAATGAGATCGGTACTCAGAACATACAAACAGCACCATGGACAGTGAGAGCAAATGGAGGACAGCCCACCTCAGGGGCACAGCCCTATGGGCGATTAAGAGAGATCAGATCCTTGCTGTCATTAAAGGGAACTCTCAGTTGGCGGGGAGGGCTTGGATGAAAACTGTTACATTTGGAGTGGATAGGCAATGGGGGTCTTATTCTACAGCTCAGGGAACTGTGTGTGGCTGGGTCACTTTGTTGTGTAACAGATATTGAGGTAACATTGTAAATCGTATGTTAACAACAACAAAAAAAAAAGTAAAGGGAGCTCTCAAAGTAAGAACAGAATTCACTTTCTTCTGCATGCTGACAGTTCCCTCCCACTTTCCCTCCCTTCTTCCCTCCCTCCCTCTTTCCCCCTCTGTCTCTCTCTGCCTCCATCCTCCCTCCCTCTCTTTCTCTCTCTCCCTCTACCTCTCTCTCTCTGCCTCCATTCTTCCTCCCCCCACTCTGCCTCCATTCCCCCTCCCCGCTTTCTCTCTTTCTGCCTCCACCCTCTCTCCCGCTCTCTCTCTCCTTCTTCCAGGCTCATAATACCAAGAGGCAACATAACAGATTCAGGAAATCAGTCACACAGGTAAGTTGCCCATCGGGGCAACCATCCAAATCAGAGGGCTTGATTTTCTAACTTGAACTTAAATCACCTTGTACATCTCTTAAGGTCGAAGTCACTATAGAGACAGAACGTTGCTGAAGTTGAACCTGACAGTGTCAGAGGGTCAGACTCATTGCTTCATCCTCCGAGCCCCAGAAAGAGAAGGCAGGCAGCTGGAAGAAACCAGCAGGATGATCTCACTGAGCAATGTAATAAAACCAAAAGGGGCGGGGTTGCTTTATAAGCCTTTTGATTAAATTCAATGGTGCTAAACAGACTGAGGCACTTTAACAGGCAAAGGCATTTATGAGTAAGAACTGCCTTTTTGACTTTGGCTCCTAAAAAAACAAAATCCCGTCTTGGACTAAGCTTCTATATTAAAACAGACTCGCATCAAATCTAGTATGGCATTTGATCCTCGTGAGACCCTGCCCCTTTTCTCTGTCTTGCACCAGTAAGTGATTCTCCCACACCAAGAAAATGTAGGAGATTAAAGGGGAAGAGAGCCTGAATTATCAGTGGGACCATCAACAGTGATAGAATTTACCAGTCAATGCCCGGTTGCCTGCCACACCTTGCCTATGAAACTCAGTCTGTTTTTAAAGAGTTTTTAGGTCTGTTTCATTCTGTTATGGTCTTTATTTTCAACCATCAGTACCAGCCGCAATGGAAGAGACCACTCGTACCATTGATTTAATTTGGCTATTTGCAGTGGTTTTAAAGTGACGGTTCTCTAACTTGGCTCATACTGGAATCGTCTAGAGAGTCTTAAAAAATACTAGTGCCTGGGTCTCACTTCCAGAGATTTTGATGTAATTGGTCTGGGGTATGTCTCAGGCATGGGGGGGGCAGGGTTTAAATCTCTCCAGGTGGTCCTAATGTGCAGCCAAGGTTAAAATCCACTGGCATAAAGCAATAGCAATAGTTCTGGAATTTAGCACACCTCAGGCTTGGTCTAGCAGGCTTGAAAAAACACAGACTACAGGGCTGCACCCCAGAGTTTCTAATTCAAAGGTGCAGGTGAGGCCCCAGTTCTAACTAGTTCCTGGGTAATGTTGACACCCTGGCCTAATTACCATCCTTTGCGAACCACTGGCTTAAAACATTGTGCCAACACTTCTCCCTAAGGTGTTTCATCACAGCAATCAGCTCCAAGGAGCCGCCCCAAGAAGCCAACATCCAATCATGAAAATATCCATTGGAAAGACAACCTTTCCGCTTTTTAGACCCCATGGAAGTTCTCGGGTTTTGAGTCTCCTTTGTTATATATCTCAGGAGAACAAGCCAGACTTTGGCAAGGAATATCTACTGCAGTAGGACAAGGTATCACTTCTACTGTAGTTTCTGGCCTTGCTTCTCTCTTCTAAATGTCCTGTTAATTCCCGGAAGGGATCTGAATAAGTGTACCTGTCCTCCAGGTTTATGGGGAGGACTGGCTCTGGCTCATGGCCAAGACTGAAAGCCCATCTAGACTCTGCAACCTTAAAGCTTGAGTGTGTGTGTGTCTTCGTGGCCCAAGAAGAGGCCAATTCTAGAAGTTGTCGAGACTGGCAAAAATATCACCAAGTAAAGAGTGTTCCCTGGGCTGCCCAGATCCACCTATGCAGTAAAAGAGGCAGCAATAACCCCAGTCCTCATTGATTATGTTCAGGATGCTCTGAGCAGCATCCAGAAGGAGGTGTGAATGCTTTTAGTTCCCAGGAGTAAACCCTAGGAGACCTCAAGCAACTGGGCATGGCAGAGACCCCCGTGAAGATTTCCTATATTCCTATATTTCTGTTACTTTTGTCATGCCAGGACTTCAAAAGATTAACTTACAAGATCAAAAGGAGATGACCTTGAACTTTGCTTTTCCCCAAGCTGAGCGGGGTAGCCATGAAGGTGCACGGACATGAGACAAGACCAAGCCTTTCATTAACATTGTTCCTCTTCAACGATGATCATAAAATGCTCCAAAACCATACCTGTGAAATCTCATTTGACCTACTTAGAACGGCAAGGCAGATGACTTTGTTGATGCAAATCCTGTCGTACATTCAGGATAAGGAAGGAAAATACAGAGAGGTCACTTGATTAATTTAGCACTAGAGCTGGGACAGAGGTTCCTGGTTCCCAATCCATGTTGAAGGGGTCAAGGGAAGGGATCTCAAGGAGTTGCCTTGAAAGCCAGAGTGAGATGGGTGTGTAAAGCCCTTCCTCCACTCTAGCCTCTCTTTAGAGAACTCTCTTTAGAGGATACCCTGTGAATACTCTGTGTATATCCCATGCTTTTGCCTAAATTTTGTTTCAAAGATTTTTTTTGGGGGGGGCTGCACTTGCAGCATATGGAAGTGTCCAGGAAAGGGGTCTAACTGGAGCTGCAGCTGCCAGCCTATACCACAGTCACAGCAACACAGGATCTGAGCTGCATCTGACCTACACCACAGCTTGGGGCAATGCCAGATCCTTAACCCACTGAATGGGGCCATGGATCAAACCCACACCCCCATGGATTCTAGTCAGATTCTTAACCTGGTGAGCCACAATGGAAACTATCTGTTTCAAATATTTTTGATGATATATAGGGTGGATAAACAATAAGGTCCTACTGTATGGCACAGGGAACTATATTCAATATCCTGTGATAAACCATAATGGAAAAGAATATGAAAAAGCATATATATACATACATATATATATATATGTATGTATGTATATATATGTGTGTGTGTGTGTGTATGTATATATATGTATATATATATACACACATCTGAGTTACTCTACATCAGAAATTACCATAATATTGTACAATGACTATACTTCAATATTTTTCCCAAAAAGACAAAGATTTTTTTATGGAACATCCTAAACCCCACACTTTGCAAACTGCATGTAACCTCTTCAGAGCACATCTTCCAAAGACAGAGGGTACTGAAGGAGCTCCTCTGAGACAGTGTCTCACAGACCTCATTTCATTTGAAAAAGCTGGTGAATCAAACTTCAGTGTGCATCAGATTCCCCTGAAGGACTTGTTAAAACGCACGCTGCAGGGGCCCATCCCCTGGGTTTCTGATTCAGTAGGTCAGGGGTAGGGCCTGGGAATATGCAGGTCTAAGTCCCCAGGTGAGGTTGCCAATGCTGTGGGTCTGAGGACCACTCTCTGAGAACCACTACGATAAGACAGTGGTTTTTCAGACCTGGTTGTGTATTAGAATCACCCAAGTGTCTTTTAAATACTGTAAACACCAAGATTACCCAGACCAATTAAAGCAGCCTCTCTGCAGGTAAAGTTGGTTATTTATATTTTTAAAGTGGTCCCCAGGAGAAGCCAAGGGAAGCAATAAAGGAAGCCCTATGTCGAATGACAAGGTATTCGCCCCCTAAGTTGGGAAGTTTCAAAATGCAGTCCTGAATCAGCAGTATCAGCAACACCATCAGCATCATTTGGCAACTTGTTATAACTACAAATGCTTACATCCTATCCCAGACCTACAGAATCAGAAACCCTGGAGGTAGGAGGTCCAGTGATTTGTCTTTACAAACTCTCCAGGGAAATCTGGGGTTTCCTGAAGTTTGAGAACTACTTCTCTGAGCCCTTGGCTTCCCCCCAGATGACCCCCTGGAAGTTGGACTGGAGAGCAGGAACTAAGGCAGGGCTACAGCCTTCCATACGCACCAGCTGCTCATCAGTAGCTGAGTTGGCAGAGGGACAAGGAAGGATACCATTTATCAAGCTGTCGGGGAGGCGCTTTGGCATGCTGCTAACATCCTTTCAGGGACATCTGGCTTCCGAGCTCAGTGAGATAAGTTCTGAAAATGACTTTGTAACGGGTCTCACCCTGGAACACTCAGATGCAAGTCCAGCTTCAGGCAAGATTGAGAGGCAGCTAAAACCAACCTTGGATTGTCCCTCTTTGCCTTCCTTCTCCCATTCCACCTACTACCACCAATTTTCCAATGAAGTTGTTGTCACGGTCTTCATTGCTATTCAGTGAAAGCTCAAAAAAAAGTGACTTGAAGTGTCACACTTGAACTCCCAAGGGTATACTCATTCCAAACAAAGATAACTGTGATGGGTAATATGTAACACAGAGCACTCTGCCTTCAAAAATGGAATCTTGGGCACTTGACTCCTAGTAGGGAAACAGATAATATCATTTAGATGTTTACCTATTTATTTGGCATCACTCTCCTTGGGTTCCAGAGTTCATGTATCTCTGCCCCCATCTTTGTTCTCTGGGTCTTAAACGTAAGAGATAAGGCATAGCAGTGGAGGCTACTTTAGCACTTCTTGAATCTGGCCCTGTGACTTGCATTTAGCTATTGGGACATCAGAAACCATAATGCAGAGACTTAAACAGCACTTGAGAATTAGGGCTTGGTTTCTTGCTGAGACCACTGTGTAAATGAACCCAAGCTAGTGGCTTGAGAATGAGAGGCTGTTGGGAGGGGAACCAAGGCCCTCTAGCTCTAAGCGAGACCATCCTAGATCATCTAACCAGCTAATCTGCCAAATGACCACACAGGTGCTACACTGAAAGAAATGAGCCAAGCTGGCCCAGACAGAAGAACCACCCACTTGACCCCCAGAATGGCGAATCAAATTAACTGTTGTTGTTCAGACCACTAATCTTGGGGTTGTTTGTTACAGAGCAAAAGCCAACTGGTATACTTGACCACCCCAAAGCGTATCTTCTTTACATCTAAAGATTACCCAAAAACAGAAATCTCAGAAGTGTTTCCTCTTCTGCAATGTCTTCCCTGAACACCCCTCAATTGCTAAGTTGCTTCTATATTTTTCTAGAGTCAATTTTTATATCTGCCTAATACTTGCCACTTTAATTTCTACTTATGCTTCTCTGCCTGCCCCTAGCCCCTGACTGTGAAATCTTAAAGTAGAAACCCTGTCCCAGTTGTCTGCGCATTTCAAGCCCCTAACTCATTTCTTTGTGTTATGCTGAGCTGAATAAAATGGAATACGCGATTAAGAGGGTGGGGGAATAAAGGGGAAAAAGTCACCACAAAGAATATTTTGCGGATCTCATAGGCTGGAACCTAGACTCTTCCCCCAGGACGATCCATACCTACCAAGCTCACAAAAGCTAAATGAATCGATGCATGTCTGGTCCAGGGTCCATCAGAACATGGATGTCTTTGTCTTGTGGGCCATGGACTATTAGCCTCCTTTAATTCAAACAGTTTACAGAAATAAAAAAAAAAAAAACAAGTTTTAGGTGAGTATTCCAAAGACATCAAGTTTGCATTATTTTTCTCATGTTACCACTAATGATGGGCCAGGAAGAGGCTCTGTTTACCCTTAAGGACACAGGACAAATCCAAGACTGTGAATTTGACTTTCTCCAAATACCTGTATCCCTCAGTCACAGCGAAATCTGGATATATATATCATTGGCTTGTTTATCCAAGTGCCATTAGGATCCAACACTGTGCTCTGAGCTCTGTGTGCATCACGTTGCCCAGCCCTCACAACTCTTAAAGTTGGTAATATGATACCTGTTTAACCAATGAGGGTGCAGAGACTCAGAGATAAAAAGACCAACGCCCATGTAGAAGAAGCAGATTTTTCTGATTCAAAATGATATTCTTAAAATCATAATGGTACTGAAATGCATGCTCTAAATGCAAGACAGCTATCATTTTGATATCTGGTTTCTCTCACCCACCCACAAAGCTGACTTTCTTGGCAAAGGAGATATCATCTCAGAAGCATGCTTTGCCAAAAGTCACACAGCAAGGGAAGGTGTGACGGTCCCTGGCTGGACAATTTTGCACTGTTGTTTGGCCTGTGACAAAGATGGGCTGCCTAACAGCCTCCACAGAGCTGCCACCTGAGTACATCGTTAGCGGAAAGGGTCGATGGGCAGTGGCAGGCAGTCAGACAGGGACAGCAATGAAGAAGATGAAAATAATTACAGCTCTAATTGATCAGCTCTGCTCAAGAGAAGATTAAAAGGGAAAAGGCATGTTGAAGAAGGCACTCAATGTCTGCCCTGGGCTAGATTCCATCTGCTGCCATAGCCAGATCTCCTCCCCTCCCTGCCAGCCCTCAGTCCAGCTGCCCCCACGGCAGAGCCCACACCACAGCCCTGATGAAAGCCGTCCTTGGTGGAAGTCATCAGGTCGCGCTCCCATGAAGAGCTGCTTTCACAAACGGCAGGGAGGAAGAAACTTCAAGCAGTGGACGGTGGCCTCTTGCTGGCAACTCCCCAGCACCCGATTGCCAACAGCATGTAGAGGGCAGGGAAGGAGATGCCAGGAATCAGGCCAGCCCAGGGCAGGGGACTGGAGCAGCAAAGACAAGCCTATGCCTTGTCATCTGATAACCTTCCACCCACAGACACAGCCTGGGCTCCACACGCATCCCCCTGCTTTAAGCTCAGCGCACTTCCTGACTCAGGCTTTGGCTTCTCATCATTTGGGAGCAAAGCCAGGGGACAGTTTTGCTTTGTCCCTGGCACACTGATGGGAAGAGCCAGAGAAGAAGGACAGGGGCAGAGACTGAAGCCAGGGAGGAAATGAGAAGGCCCATTAGGAGGGAGTCACAGCAGCCTCGGCCTTTGCCAAGTCCATCTGTTTCCACAGGGCCTGAGCAAGATCAAGAGCAGAAGATGGGAGCAGGGAAGAGGGGAAAACCTCCACATTGACTTTGCCACAGGAGGAGCAGGCAATCACACTTAGTGGAGGGAGAATTCTGTGGAATGCTCATTCCTGACATTTAGGCTCTTTTTTTGGGGGGGGGGGGGCATGCCTGCACATGCAGAAGTTCCCAGACCAGGGACTGAACCTGCACCACAGCAGCAACCCAAGCCACTGCAGTGACAATGCCGGATCCTTAACCTGCTATACCACAAGAGAACTCCTGGGCTCACCTCTGCCATATGACCTGATAGGAAACAGAGAAATACGAAACAGTGAAAACAGAGACCAGAAACCTGAAGGTTCACTTCCTGTGATAGGAGCTATAGCAGGAATCCATGCAGGGTTCAAAAGGGGAGTAATGAGTTAAGGCCAGGGCAGGGTGGTCATGCTATAAGGGCTGTGGAAACAGGAAAACCCCATCAGTACTTTCTCCTCACTGCCAAGTTTAAGCCAATGCTTCTTAAACTAAAACCTTTGTGCCACACACTTGGGTTTTAAAATGTGGATTATAATGCAGAAGGCCTGGAGTGGGGCCTGAGATTCTGCGTTTAGGCAAATTCTCAAGTGATGCTGACACTGCTGGTCCATGGATCACAGTTAGAGTAGCAAAAGTCTAAGCTACTTCAGAAACAGACAACCTAGATGTGATTACAGCACTTTTTTTTTTTTTTTTTCTGATGTGGTGATGTACTGTGATGAAGATTCTTCTGGCTTTGAACATGGAATGTGGCTATGAACCAAGGACTGCAGGTACCATCTAAAACCTGGCAAAGCAAAACACTCTTATTTATGCTAATGTGGGACTGGAGATCGCGACTGCACGTAAGACTACAGCGGTCTCCGTATCTCTTGCTTCCTTCTCTCCCATCAGCTATGCTTTTAGAGCAGAGGCATCCTGACTTACCCAGGGCCACAGTGGGAGAAAAAGGAAAGCACAGAGCTGCCAGGAGAGACCTGGTTAGGTCGGCTGTAGAGTCAGGATGAGCTAGGTTATGTCACCATAACAAACAATCCACAAGTCTCAGTGGCTTAAGAAACAGATGTTTCTTTGTCATTCACATAAAAAATGCTGTGGGGCTATGTGGGTGGCAGTATGCATGGGTGACTCTGCAGGAATTTTCAGAATCTCAGCTGGCCTCCACCTTCTGGTACCTCCACATCAACCTGAGCTCCCATGGTCTCTATGACAACGGGGAGAAGGCCAAGAGCCAAGCACGGACATGAAATACTTTCCTCTGGAAGTGACACCATTCGCTTTGGCTCCCATTTCTTTGGCCAAAACAAGTCACACAGGGAAGAGCAGATAAGAGGAAAGAAAGACAAATGGACTCACTGCCTCATAGGGGAGAGTGAGAAAAGGTTCCTGCCTTCATCCTACACAACAGTTTGTTTTGAGGATGAGTCATAGTTTAATAAGAGGCACTTTTTATAAATTTATATTGTGTTTTTACACTTTGAGTATTCTAACGTAATAGTCTCCTTCTGCATTTTGGATTTCTCAGGTACTTTTACAGTCTAATCAGAGGCGTCCAGGTCAGGGAGTCAAGAGACCTGATTTTTTGGTTCCAGTTTATGTTCTTTTAATTCTATGATACTAGATGACTGATCATCTCCTTTTTTTTTTTCTGGAAAACTGCACTATATAGAAACCAGGGTTGCTATAAAGATCCAGGGACATAACAGATGGGATGTTAAAAGTGTAAATATGCCCAGCTTTTGTTACATGCATAAGTCTGTCACAAGATATCCCTTTGGTCTTTCTGTCACCCTTTATATGAGAACATCAGACTGTCCCCACTTATTTTAAAAATAATTCTGAGTTTCCCAGGGATTATCTCCCAAATCTTCTACAGTCTTCAGTCTTCAGCCCTGCTGTCTTTCTCCTTTCAGCTCAGGGATGCAGCAGAGAGGCAGCATGCAACAGACTGTTCTCACAAGCCTGCCACAGCTGAAAAAAAAATTTTTTTAAAGCAGGAACTCCAAAATGTGAAGTGATTCCACTTTTTTTTTTTTTTAACAGCCTCATCCGCAGCACATGGAAGTTCCCAGGCTAGGGGTGGCATCACATGGCTATGGCAACACTGGATCCTTTAGCCCACTGTACTAGGTCAGGGATCAAACCAGCAACCCAAGTCGCTGCAGTGAGATTCTTAACTCAATATGCCACAGTGGGAACACCTCAGCTGAAACTTTAACAGCTTATGTTAGGTCCTTTAAAAACACCCAGGGTTAAAACCATCATAGCAAAATGGCAAAATACCATGTTTTCACTCCCTGATCTGATAAAGGATATTCCATAACAAAGCAAAACCACACCCGAAAGCCAGCCAACATCATCCTTAATGGTAAAATGATAAATGTTTCCCTCTGAGTTGGGAAAACCTCAGACTAAATCTAATAGAAGATGTTTGAGACATCTACCCATAAAAGCATGAAATTTTATTGAGAGAAATTCAAGAATACCCAAATAGATGTGTTTGTAAGACTATATTGTAAAGATGTAAATTCTAAGTTTATCTATAGATTTAACACAATATCCAAAAAAATCCCAGTTGTCTTTGTATCAAATGTATAAACTGATTTTAAAATTATAAACAAAGCAAAGGGCCAAAAAGCCAAGACAAGCTTGAAGAAGAAGAGGAAAGCTGGATGATTTACTCTCCCAGTTAAAAAAAAAAAAAAAAAGTACTACAAGCCTAAAGTAAATAAGCAAACAAAAGCAGACAAATAGAGCAATGGGATGTAACAGAAGTGAGAAGCTGACCCATGCCTAGATGGACACTTGATTTATGACAAAATTTGCAGAACAGAGCAGTGGAAAAGGAACAGATTTTTCATTAAATGAGACTGGATCAACTGAATATCCATATGGAAGAAAATGAAGCTTTTAGACAAAGGATTAATATCCGCATGAAAAGAATGAAGGATGATGTACAAAAATCAGTTACTCAATTGCACATGGGTTGTAAATCTAGATGAGAAAAGTGAAATAATAAAGCTGTTCAAAACCCTTAAAAGAATATATTTATAACCTCAGAGTAGGCCAAGATTGTTTTAAGAGTATATAAAAAACACTCATCATAAGGAGAAAAATTGTTAAGTTGACTATATTAAAATTAGGAACTTTGTCCATCAAATGACAGCACTAAGAAAGTGAAATGACAGGTCACAGAGTAGAAGATATTTTCAAGACAAATAACTGAAAGGGGGTTCATATTCAATTTATGTAAAGAACTTCTACAAATTACTAAGTAAAAGACAGAAAACCCAGTAGAAAAATGGAAAAGAATATTTGAGTAATCACTTAATCAAGGCAGATATTCAAACTATTAGTAAATACACGAAACAGCAAACACCATCTTCAAACTCATTAATCAGCCAGAGATTACAAACTAAAATCATTACAAGATACCTTGACACACACTCTAGAACAGTTAAAATTTTAAAGACTGAGCAATTCCACATGTATCAAAAAACACATACGAGAATGCTCATAGCATCATTATTTGTAATAGCATAACTAGTAACAACCCAAATGTCTATATATGGATGGATAAGTAATTATGATAAATTTATTCAGTGAAATACCCTATAGTCATTAGAATGAATGATCTACATAACAATGTTCATGAATCTCACAAACATACTGTGTACTAGAAAAAGCCAACCACAAAAAAGTTTATGTCACATGAAATAAAACAGGTAAAACTAATCATGATGCTATAATTCCAGATAAAAGGGAGGAAGAGAAGCTAACAGGATGGAGTGTGAAGGGGCTTCTGCAGTGCTGATCACATTCCTCATACTGACCTGGGTGTTGGATATGCAAGCATCAACATTTTGTAATAATTAATTGAGGCAAACATTTACCATTTGTGCACTTTTCTGGAAGCATACTACACTTCAGTAAAATATTTATTTTTCTTTTTATAGCTGCATCTGCAGCATATGGAAATTCTTCGGCCAGGGGTTGAATTGGAGCTGCAGCTGCAAGGCCTATGCCACAGCCATGGCAACGTGGAATCCACAATCCACTGAGTGAGGCCAGGGATCGAACCCACATGCTTATGGAGACAGTGTCAGTTTCTGTACCCAATGAGCCACTATGAAAACTCCAAAACATTTATTATTAAACCTTTCAAATTTTTATTTATTTATTTATTTATTTATTTATTTATTTTGCTTTTTTATGGCCCAACCTGTGGCATATGGAAGTTCCCAGGCCAGGGGTTGAATCAGAGCTGTAGCTGCCAGCCTACGCCACAGCCACAGCAACATGGGATCCAAGCCACATCTGTGACCCATACCACAGCTCACAGTAATTCTAGATCTTTAACTCACTGAGCAAGGCCAGGGATCAAACCTGCATCCTCACGGATAAGAGATTCGTTTCCACTAAACCATGACAGGAACTTCTAAATAAATGTTTAAACGTCATGTTCCCAGAGTTCCTTAGTGTCTCAGCAGTTTAAAGATCCAGCCTCGTCACTGCTATGGCTCAGGTTACTGCTGTGGCTCAGGTTCAATCCCTGGCCTGGGAACTTCTGCATGCCTCAGGTGCAACCAAAAAAAAAAAAAAAATGAATAAAAATAACTAAATAAATGTCATGTTCCCTATTGGACATAAGAGTAAGGGAGAAACAATATGATCAGTGTTTCCAAGGAATTTTTCCCAATGAAGGGAGGCCAAGATGTTCAAAGTAATTGGGATGATAAAATTATTTTCTTCAAAAAAAAAAAAAAAAGGTATTTTCAAGAGTTCCCACTGTGGGGCAGCAGATTAAGGATCTGGTGTTACCGCTACAGTGTTGCCGCAGCTGTACCATGATTAATTGCTCACTCTCTTGTTTTAGAATCCAGTGTTTCTCAAAAGCATCCTTTTGGCCATCTATCATCCAGCACATGACTCCTGACAATTATCTGTATAGACTGACTTAAAGAGCACAACCTCTTGTTCACCAGGCTGTTCCCAGGCTGTGATTCCTGGGGAGAAATTGAGCAGGGCCAAGGGGAGAAGCCCTTTGTTCTTCTGCTGGCGTCAGTGTGGCTATGAGTATTGAGGAAGAGACACACACATGAGCATGAATTCTGTGCTCTCAGGTCCTTGGGTCTCACAGAATCACATTGTGAGGAATCAGGGTTGGGGATGACATATCTGGCAGAACCACTCTTGCTATTACCAGCAAGTCCCCTTGGCCTATAATTTTATAGGCGGAGGTCACACACAGGAGCCTCTTGATACTGTCATTGAGAATAATAATGCTTCCAATACCTGGAGCACCATCCCTCTCAAGCACTCAAAATGCTCCCCACTTGGTACATTCATGGGCACTTAGCTCCTCAGGTTTCTAAGACACCAGTGAGTAAGCATTTCAGAGAAAACGATCAGTGTTGTTAAATGCAAACAGTATGTACTCCTGGAACGCTTGTCAAAGATTGTCCACCAGCAACAAAAAGGTACTTTCAAATACTCAGTACAATGAGTTCAACAGCAGACTTCAGTCTAATTGTATCTGTAAGAAGCCAACCCAAATAGTGCTCTAGAGAGGAGAGTCATCATGCTCCATTTCCATTGCGATGGCCTCTTTTAGGGGTCTTGCTATTCCTCCCCACATGGCTGCCGTACCCTCCCAGTTTGCTCCCACAATACAGCTGCCCAACAGACTTTTCTGTAAGGTTGGCGATATTCCACGTCTGCACTGTCCAACATGGCAGCCACAAGGATTGGAGACATGAGGGTGAAGTCAAAGGACCTTGAATGAACCAAAATCACAGCTAACTGAACAACCATCGATTTAAAAAATACCAGAACCTTCCAAAAGGAGATATTCTACACACAAAGACATAAAGAAGAAACCACAATATGGCATCCGCAAACCCTGCATAACCAATGAGCACTAGAAATGTACCTTCTGAGTTACATTAAATTGAGTTAACTTTAATTTTAACTTAAATTTAAATAGATGCAAATGTTCATGGCTACCATATTGAACGGCACAGCAGCAGTCACTCATAGCTGAAGTCCTCAGCAAGAAGTCCCATAGCAAGGACACAAGTGAGGAAATACACAAAGGTGGGAAGAGAGGACAATAAAAAACTAGAGAAATGCGGCCTGTTGCTCACAAATTTCCTTTTCTTTTCCTTCAAGAAAACTTTAAAATCTGAATTGTTTTTGTAATGTTAAATCTCTGTCATGAAAAAAAAATTTACTGAAAACAAAAGATCTTGGAATTAAACCAGTCCCTCGTGCTGGGCCCATATCCAGCCCAAGGTTCACCAGACTGCAATCTCTGTACTATTAACTTCAAAGGAGTCAGTATAACTTGTTACACCTCTGCTTCAGAAATGACTCTCCATCACCTATACCTAAAGCCCACACTCCCAACCTGACACTTGAGGGTTTCCTCTGTGGGGCCTCAACCTCTTCTCCCAGCCTCCCAAGCAGTGGACATCTACCTGTGCCAAACTGATCTCGGGGTTAGTTCTGCCCTTCATCTTCTGGAATGGCTTTCCATGTCCCCGACCCTTAAATAAAACTCATTTCTTCCTCTCCTAGGATGCTGATGGTCTACCTTGCTACCTTGATTACTGAGCCAGGAGTCAGCCTGTATGCCTTTTGGACTAGGCGTTAGTCCCTGGAAACCATCTTGGCACAGTTCCAGCCTAAGAGCTGAGCCTGGCTTAAAGTAGTTACTTTAAGAATGTTCTTCAGGAATACCTGTCATGGCTCAGCACTTAACAAACCCAACTAGTATCCATGAGGACACTGGTTTGATCCCTGGACTTGCTTAGTGGGTTAACGATCCCACATTGCTGTGGCTGCTGCGTAGGCCAGCAGCTACAGTTCCAATCTGACCCCTAGCCTGGGAACCTCCATGTGCCATGGGTGCAGCCCTAAAAAGACAAAAAAATAAATAAAAATATTTATCAAAGTCAGATCGATTGAATAGAGATTCCTTGCTTTTCCCTTTCAGAGCATTTTCCAGAGCTCCCAGAGACCTTGGTATGTTCTAGAATATACAGGCCATGCAAGGAAAGGCAACGAAGCTAATTTAAGAAGGAGCAACTTGAGTACTTGGTCACATGGTAGCACAATCCTTGGATTTTCGCAGCTCAGAGCAGGCAGGGACCCAGAAGGAAATAAAGAACAACTCAACCAAAAAGAGGTGCAATGATTCAGTTGATATGGAACCACCCCAAAAAAGGAATATAACAATGTGGTATCTATTTTTCCAGAGTAAAAGAATAAAGAACAATTCCAGAAAGTTTTATTATTCCTGTTCCTTAAGCATTTTTCATTAAAATGTTATTTCCAATTAAAAAACAAGCATGATTATGGAAAAAAAATGAAAGGGAGAGAAAATGGCAGAGGAAAAAGTAAAATCACTCATAATTCCATTATCCCCGAAACAACAATAATGCAGGCATTAGGCTTTTCTATAGTGTTCTATTTTTTTCTGCTTTCTGCCAGCATTTGATATTCCAATATTAAATCATCATTATAATAGGAAAATTTTTCTTACTACACAAATAAACACAATTTCACTGTTTATAACATTCCCTCAAGTGGATGTACTATGAACCATTCCTCGTTTTTTTTTGGCCACTGAAATTATTTGCAAACTGCATCCCTATAAATCAAGTTTGAGGAATATCACCATGCATATGACTTTTTCCATATTTGGAATTATTGACTTCAAAAATATGTTTAAAGATAGAATTCCTAAGGCAATAGTTATGACTATTTTAATGCTGCTTATAGAGAGTGCTAAATTCACCACATCACACTGAGACATCAGACACATTTCAAGGGAGGAGGGGAAGTGAGATCGTTCTTGGGTTTCTTCATGACCTGCCTACAAGGCAAGCCCATTGCATTATCCAGTAGAAGGGCCTACTCAGGGTTCAGGCTTGAGATCCATGAACTTGCAGACCTTCCTCTGCCATATGCTTTAACTTATTTAAAACACAAAAAAAATGGCACCCAATGACCAAGTTAGAATTTGGCCTCTAGCTATGGTTTCAAATAGATTCATGAAATTCAAAATACAAAATCCACGTAAGCAAGGCTTGTTCTATCTTCTGTAGTTGAAGGCACCCAAAGTAACACAAGACTATGCCTTTGGGGTGGGGGGAGGGGGGCATACAAAAGAACAGGAGTGGGGAGGCGCCTTCTGGTTTGTTCATCCTCTTCCTCCTTTCAACTGGTGTAGGAGGATAAAAGGCAGAAGGGATCTGGAGAACCTACTTTTGTGTATTAATAGTCTCTTCAGTAATCCTGAAAAAAACAGGAAACCAGTCCTTCAAACAAGGAACCCAGTACTCTTTGAAATCGATATTTATTCTCAAAAAAACAAACCAGTAATTAAGTAAATAAACCTGGAGTTCCCTGGTTGCTCATCAGGTTAAGGATCTGGTATTGTTACTGCCGTGGCTTAGGTCACTGTTGTAGTGCGGATTTGATCCCTGGCCCAGGAATTTTTGCACGCCGTGGGCACGCTCCCCCCAATATTATTATTATCATTTTTCTATTATAAAATGGGGGAGTCAGGATCTTAGAGTTAATCTTTTGCCCCGGGTGAGCCTGACTATTTTTACCCTGCCTTTTCTAATTTTAGAAGCTATGACCGATATTTACTTCCGTATGCTACGACCAACCTGTTCTTGACCAATTGAGTGGAAACCAATGGAACTTAATCAAACTTATAAGATTTGCACAGCAAAGGAAACCATAAAAAAAGAAACAAAAAGACAACCTACAGAATTTGAGAAAATAGTCACAAATGATACAACTGACAAGACCTACAAATAATTCATATAACTCAACAGAAAAAAAAAAAAAAAAAAACAATTGAAAAATGGGCAGAAGACCTAGAGACATTTCTCTAAAGAAGACATACAGATGGCCAACAGGTACATGAAAAAGTGCACAACATCACTAATTATTACAGAAGTGTACATCAAAACTACCATGAGGTACCACCTCACACTGTTCAGAATGGCCATCATTAACAAGTCTACAAATAACAAATGTTAGAGAGGGTGTGGAGAAAAGGTAACCCTCCTGCACTGTTGGTAAGAATGCGTATTGGTACAACCACTATAGAGAACAGTATGAAGGCTCCTCAGAAAACTAAATCTAGAACCACCACATGGCCCAGCAATCCCACTCTTGGCCATATATCCAGACAAAACTTTCATTCAAAAAGATACATGCAGATGGCCTTTATTATGTTGAAGTAGGTTCCCCCTATGCCCACTTTCTGAAGCGTTTTTATCAAAGGCTTTTTCTGCATCTATGGAGAGGATCACATGGTTTTTATTCTTCAGTTTGTTAATGTGGTGTATCACACTGATTGATTTGCAGATATTGAAGAATCCTTGCATCCCTGGGATAAATCCCACTTGATCGTGATGTACAATCCTTTTAATGTATTGTTGGATTCGGTTGGCTAGTATTTTGTAGAGGATATTTGCATCTATGTTCATCAGTGAGATTGGCCTGTAATTTTCTTTTTTTGTGGTATCTTTGTCTGGTTTTGGTATCAGGGTGATGGTGGCCTCATAGAATGAGTTTGGGAGTGTCCCTTCTTCTGCACACAATGGAATATTACTCAGCCATTAAAAGGAACAAAATAACAACATTTATAACAACATGGATGGACCTAGAAATTATCATGTGAAGTGAAACCAGTCAGACAATTAGACAGCAACATCCAATGCTACCACTTACATGTGGAAACTAAAAAGAAACAATGAACTTCTTTGCAGGACAGATAAGGACTCACAGACTTTGGAAAACCTATGGTTTCCAAATAAGACAATCTGGGGGGTGAGGGCATGCACTGAGGGTTTGGGATAGAAATGCTGTCAAATTGAGTTGTGATGATTTTTGTATACCTATAATTGTAATAAAATTTATTAAGCAATGGGAAAAAAATAAAATAAAAAGCAAAAAAAAAAAAAAAGATAAATGCAGGAGTTCCCATTGTAGCTCAGCAGTAACAAACCTGACTAATATCCATGGGTATATGGGTTAGATTCCTGGCCTTGCTCAGCGAGTTAAGTATCCAGCATTGCCATGAGCTGTGGTATAGGTCACAGATATGGCTCGGATCCTGCATTTCTGTGGCTGTGGCCTAGGCCAGCATCTGCAGCTCCAATTTGACCCCTTGCCTGGGAACCTCTATATGCCACATGTGCAGCCCTAAAAAGCAAAAAAAGAAAAAAACACAAAACAAAACAAAACAAAACACCACATAACATGCACCACTATGTTCATCGCAGCACTATTCACAATAGCCAAGACATGGAAACAACCTAAATCCATCAACAGATGAATAGATTAAGAATATGCGGTACATATATACAATGGAATACTACTCAGTCATAAAAAAGGACAAAATAATGCCATTTTCAGCAATGGAGATGGAACTAGAGATCTCATACTAAGTGAAGTAGGTCAGAAAGAGAAAGGTAAGTACCATATGATATCACTTATATGTGGAATCTAAAATAGGGCACAAATGAACCTATCTCTAGAATAGAAACAAACTCATGGACTTGGAGAACACACTTGTGGTCGCCGAGCGGGAGGGGGAGGGAATGTTATGTACTTGGAGTTTGGGATTAGTAGATGTAAACTATTACGTATAGAATGGATAAGCAATGAGATCCTGCTGTATAGCATAGGGAACTATAGCCAATCTCTTGTGATAGAACATGATGGAAGATATTATGAGGGAAAGAATGTATGTATGTGTGTGAGTGTATATACATACAAACATGTAAATGTATGTGTGTGTGTGTGTGTGTGTGTGTATGTATGTAAAACCAGGTCGCTTTACTGTATAGCAGAAATTGACAGAATATTGTGAATCAACTGTAATAAAATTTTTTTTTTAAAAAAAGGAAAGTTTGAGGAAGGCAGGACAGTAGCCTCATCTGCTCATAGCTGTGAATCAGCTTTACCTTGTTCTTCAGACACTTTCTGAATATCTGGTAACATGGCCTTTCAGTTCTGGTGGCTTATAACCATGATCTGCATTACTCTGATCCCTAAAGTGCCACTTTTGCTTCAAATGATTTTTCATATGTGTGTTCTCAGAAACAAACCTCAGTGCTGTAAGGAAGTGTTAGGGGAATTATTAAGCACAAGAGTATACCCAATGCATGCCTCACACTGACAGTTATACTGCATGGATCCAAACAGAGCTTTCAAGTTGTTCCCACCTGGCAGCCAGAGCTTATTTTGAAAAGTCTTGAGTCTGATGTGTCCAGACCAATTCTCCCTTGATATATTTGCAAGGAGGTAGAACATATGCTCATCCAACACTAATAAAGAGAATGAAGTGCCCCCTCCCTGCAAAAGAAAAGAATGCAGGCTCCAAAACACGGAAGAAAAGAAAATATTTTGCTCTTGACATTTCTTTAGAAAACCTTTAGGAAGCACAGACCTGAGAAAATCACCTTCGAAGTTTGACAAGTCCAAAAGTGGAGCCATTGGAACTGAAATCCAGGAATCCCAGCTTGTCTCTTTGAGACCAGCTCTGTCTTTGAGGACAGATTTGGAGGTCCAGTGGACACCACCTCCTGTGATCCTCACAGGTGGCAACGTGCCTCTGGCACTTGCTGATCAACCCCCTCAGAAAGCTGAACACCTCTCCTTAGAACAACTCTGCCATCTCCTTTCCTTTTGAAAGTCTTCTCAAAGCAAACAAAACAAAGCTCCCTCTGTTTCATCACATGGAAGGTGACCAGAAAAAGGAGGAGGAAAATTTCAGTTCGTGGTTTTTACTTTGGCAGGCCTTCCTAAAAGGACCCAGTGATTCCTCCGTATCTTCCTCACTCACCACTGCCAACCCAGGCACTTTACTGCAGCCAGGCCAGACTTCTCCATTTCCCTGCACACACCCTGCAATTCCAGCCACAGTCCACACTGTTCCTTTCCCAACTCCCACGTCAATGACCTTCTACAGAGTTGGTGCCTAACTCCTCCCTCTCCTTGGAGGCTCAGCAGATTTCCCATGAATTGTAAAGCCCTGTTCATCATATATAAATAATCTCAAACTCTCTTCCATAATTCTAGAAGGTAATAAAGTACAGAGCCCAACTTTCTAGGCTGAAAAAATAGAAAAATCAAATGAACTCATTTACTGACTCTAAATAGCCTCTGTATAACAACCGAGCCACCACCTCTAATTAAGTCTAAAACGATGCTCTCCTCTGAGCTATGCTTTATTGATGACACTCAGCTTGGTACTAATCAATCTTTCTAGCCAGAATTTTTGCTGCAAGCTGCAGCTGTTGAGTGAGGCTTCATGATGCATAATGGGATGTGCATGGGCTTCTCTGTATGCTGGGAGGATGAATAAGCCCAGGCAGAGGTTTCTACCAGAGGTCTTTGATGCATTCCTGTGTGCCCTAGTGAGGCACAGTTTGCTAGGTTAGCAAAATACTGATCTGCAGATAAAAGGACTCCTTGTGTTCCTGGACCCAAGGTAGTCCTTTCTGGGGTTTAACTAAAGCTCTCAGTCACACTGAAAGACAAATATAATATGGTATCACTTATTTGTGGAGTTTTTTTAAAGGACATAAATAAACTTATTTGCAGAACAGAAACAGACAGACTTTGAAAACAAACCTATGGTTACCAAAGTGGACAGGTGGGGGAGAGATGGACTGGGGGTTTGGGATTGGTATATGCACACTGCAGTATATGGACTGATTGGCCAACGGGGACCTGTTGTATAGCACAGAGAACTCTACCCAAAATCCTACAATGGTCTATATGGGAAAAGAATCTGAAAAAGAATGTGGACATGTATCACTGAATCACTTTGTTGTACGCAGAAATTATCACAGCCCTGTAAATCAACTACACTTCAACAAAACTTTAAAAAATAAAATTAAGACACTTTAAAAAGCTCTCAGTCTCTGGAGAGTTGGTGTATAAAATATCTATAGCTATAGAATAAGCACCCAAAACCTCACAGCTAAACACAACTATTTATTTAGCTCATGATTCCTTAGGTTGGCAATATGGGCTGGGCTCAGCTGGCTGGTTCTTCTGCTTGTCTCCACTGAGCTCACCCACACAAGCAATGTCAGTCCAGCTGGGAGCTGGCTGATTTAGGATGACCACTTCTGAGACAGCTCATCTCTTCATGTGTCTCATGTCCTCCAACAGGCTCATCCAGGCCTGCTCACATGGCTGCTCAATAAGGCCCTTGAGCCATAGCAGAGAGCCAACACTAATGCATGAGCCCCTTTCAAGTCTTGGTTTATATTATGTTTACCTTGGTTCTGTTAGCCAAACAAGTCACATGGACAAACCCAGAGTCATGGTAGGAAGGTATGACCTACAGGCATGTGTACAAGGAGGCATGAACCAATCAGGGTCAATTACTGCAAGAACAATTACAGGTGCTGACTTTGGTTCTCTAGCATAGTTTAAATCTACCCATGGTCCCTCATTTTAGCTCATCTGGGACATGCGAGTTCATGCCTACCTTTAATTTTCAAAATACTATTTCTTGATCATCTGCTATGTACCAAGCATGACTGGAACTACTTTACATGTCTTCCACAATCCACAATCCACACAGTAGTCCTCTAGGGCAGGTACAATTGTGCTCACTTCACAGATGAGAGAAATGAGGCTCAGACAGTGAAGCGACTAGTCCAAAGTTGCCTCTGTTCCATAACAGGTAGAGCTGAGCTTTGAACCCCAGTTCACTTGAGGCCAAATTTTAGGCTCTTAACTATCAACCACCTCTTCGTATAAACCCCTAAATGTTTATTTTTTATTTTTATTTATTTTTATTTTTTGCTTTTTAGGGCCACACCCATGACATGTGGAGACTCCCAGCCTAGGAGTCTAATCAGAGCTACAGCTGCCGGCCTCCACCAGAGCCACAGCAATGCAGGATCCAAGCTGCATCTGCGACCTACAGCACAGCTCACGGCAACGTTGGATCTTTAACCCACTGAGCAAGCCTAGGGATCGAACCCACAGCCTCATGGATCCTAGTTAATCACTGTGCCACGACGGGAACTCCAATGTTTATTAAAATGATTTGACAGCTCCCTTTTCAATGATGAGGTATTAGAAAATTTGCAAAAGAGGGTGGTGATTACTATGTACACATTACCACAGGCAGATGTGTCTTCTTCCAGAAGCTTCTTTTTCAAGGGCCAAAAAAGCCCAGGAGGGAGATAATAAAAAGGCTCTACCCCAAACTCCCCCCCCCTTTTTCTTCTTCTTCTTTTTAGGGCCACACCTGAGGCATCTGCAAGCTCCCAGTCTAGGGGTCTAATCAGAGCCACAGTTGCCAGCCTACACCACAGCCACAGCAACACAGGATCCGAGCTGCATCTGCAACTACACCACAGCTCACGGCAATGCTGGATCCTTAATCCACTGAGTGAGACCAGGAATTGAACTCTCATCCTCATGGATATCAGTAGAGCCACAATGGGAACTACTAAGGCCTCTTCTGAAATGGGTCAGCTGAGCAATGGGGAGCCATGGAGGCCAGGATGGCTGTGGATCCTCCTGTGGCATTCAGGGCTGCTGTGAGCCTGCCCTAGGGTATGTCAGTGTGCTCCAAAGACAGATATGAGAATCATTTGCTCACTTTCCGAGACGTCAGAGCCAGCCTTCTCAAGTTTCCCTAAAGTTTCATAGAGAGACTTAAAAAACCAGCCATAACTAGGAAAGAGCTTGGAAGGGAAAGATGCCCTGGGACCCCTCAGGGGTCTCAGAAGAGAACCCTAAAGACAGGAGTTTCAGATTAAACTGCTAGGTTCCATCGTCAGAAACGAAGCGCCTGCCACATCAGTGCCTCCCTCTAAGGTGAGACCTTAATGTTCACTTTCTTCACTCTGCCTGTCCCAGACCTGTGCCAACAGCAGAATTATAAACCACTGAGTCGAGAGTCTGGAAAATCAGAATGGTTGGTTCTGTGGGAAATGAGCAGAAACTGGAAGCAAAGCAGGTCTGCCTAGTTCATTGCTCTGACAGGCAGACCAGTTAACGCACTGCAGCATATAATGGTGTTTGACTCATAGCATCTTATTATAGTTTTATTACAGCCCTGGAAGGAAGGTCAAGAAGGCACAGCCACCTTGGTTTTGTAGATGAATAGGGCACTGAGCTCAGTGGGTAACCTGCCCAAGATAACGCAATGACTGTACGGCTTGAGTGAGAACCACAACAAGGTCTTTGGGCATCGTGGTTTACATTCTATTTTGCTTTCAATGTTCTCTTGTGCTTGGCCTTCCTTGGACACCCTTAATTCTTGAGTAATTTGAGGAAATGACTGTTTCTGTAATTCTAAGCTTGGCATCACCTGCCTCCCCACTTCAGTTCCAATAGCCACAAATAAGACCCCAGAAACAACATCCGCTGTGGCTTATGGGGCGAATATAGGATATACAAGAATCAACATATCAACTTAGCAGCAATTTCTTGTTTCTATTTTCAAAGCAGTTTCTCTTTTCTTTTTGTTGTCTATGCAATTCCTTATTTTTTTAATTTTTTAAAAATTTTAATTAAACTATAATTGATTTATAATGTTGTGCCAATTTCTGCTGTACAGCAAAGTGACCCAGGCAAAAATACATATACATTCTTTTTATAATACTATCTTCATCAGGTTCTATCCCAAGAGATTGGATATAGTTCCCTGTGCTGTTCAGTTCAAAGTAGTTTCAATACTTTTGGATACATCTCCAAAGAATAACTCGCTGAGCAAATTGGCCTGAAGAAGAGACTCAGTAAGAAGTACTTATGGCCTCGCTGACTTACTTCCAAGGCTCTAAGGTCACAGGCTTGAAAACCTCCTCTCATCTTCCTGTGCACACAAGATGACCACCATGTTTGTCAGCTGGTCCTCGAGGTCTACACCATTTATCATGAAGTTTTGGTCATTTTCCCTACATCCTCAGCTTTGACACACTGACTCCCCAAAAGTCTCCCCAGTTTCCCCTATATATGAAATGGACTTCCGTTTGGAAAATTTACTATATCCCCCTCTTGGGGAAATCCTGTCCATTCACACAGGACAGCTCAGAACAGACTGCCTCCTTCCAGGCTTCCCACTCCAGCCAATGGCAACTCTACTGGCCTTGTGGCTCAGACACACACCCTGAAATCATCCTTGATTCTTTTCTCTCACACCCCACATTCAGTCTATGAGCCTACCCTGGGGGCTTTACCTGGGGGTTCAGCCATCTTCCCCACCCCCACCGCACTGGCTGGTCCACGCACAAAGCATCCTCAGTGTAGGTTATCTGACACAACCACATATCACACTTTGGGGTCCTTATTTTTATGACATTGGGTCCTCTTTAAGGACAGAGACCATTATTTACGTCTCTCTGTATTATAACATTACTGTCTCATGTGGATTTACAAGCATTTTTATTCTCACATATCAGCCCCCACCATTTCACAGGTTCAGACAGGTTACCCATATAGACAAAGGCACAGATCTCCCAGGTGAAAGAGCGGGCCTTTGGGTTCCAAGTCCAGTGCCTTGTACCTTGGAGAAGGTACTCATTAAATGATCACCGAGAATGTAAAGAAAGGTGGGCTGGTCCATAATGTAAGCAGACTCAAATCCTGCTTTTCTTCACATATGTTTTCAAAGTGTTCACCAGGGCAATTCGTTAATTTAATTGATATGAAGACCAATCAAGATATTACCATTTGCTTGCCTTTTTATAGACTCTTAAAAAGGGAGTGAATAATTTTTTTTTTTTTTTTACCCCCAAGAGTATTCACAATGGCCCCAGGCTGAAAACAAGACAAATTTTCATTGACAGGAGAAAAGATAAATAAATAATAGTATAGTCACACAGTGGAAACCTACAAAGCAGTAATATTAAACAGAAATGAAATACTACTACATGCAACAACATGGATAAACCATGTACACATGATGATGAGAAAAAAAAAGACACAAGTAATATGTACGGTATGATTCCATTTATACCAAGTCCAAGAACAGAAAAAAAAACAAATATTTATGACAGATGTAAACAGTGGTTACTTCTGGATGAGTGGGGAGGGTTACTTTGGATTATGAAAGGGTACAAAGGAATACTGTGAGGTCTGGGAATATTCCATAACAAGATTCAGCAAGCTATGGCCATGAGCCAAATCTGACCTGCTGCCGGATTTGGTCAATAAAGTTTTCCTGGAACCCAGCCACACCCCTTTGTTTACATTTGGTTTCTTACACTCTGCAAGGGCAGAACTGAGTATTGCAAACAAAGACCACGAGGCCTGCAAAGCCTAAATGATGTGTTTCCTGTCCCTCTGCCAAAAAAGTCTGTTGACTTCCATTATATACCATGATCTGAGTAGTGATTACATGCATGTTTATGCATGAAAATTTTCATCAAGCTAAATACTGTTAATTACCACTCTGAACACTAAAGGAGTTCCCATTGTGTCTCAGCAGGGTAAGAACCTGATATAGTGTCCATGAAGATGCAGGTACGATCCCTGGCCTCACTCAGTGGGTTAATGATCCAGCATTGCCACAAGCTGCAGCTCAGATCCCATGCTGCTGTGGCTATGGCGTAAGCCTGCAGCTGCAGCTTTGATTCAATATCTAGCCTGGGAACTTCCATGTGCCGCAGGTGTGGCAGTGCGGAAAGGCGCGAGAAGGGAAACTTTAAAAATAGATAAACATGTCCTAGAATAAGTCCTTTGTAAACACTCTGCCAAGCATCACACTGGTGGATGGAAAGAGATGCCATCTCACTGTGAGCAAGAGCTGGGTTTTGAGCTGCCAGGGATGGTGTGTAATGTTATTTTCCCAATAGACTCCTTCAAGAAAGGTATTGTTTGGGGCCTCAGATACCGTTGCGGTACAATCTAAGCTTGAATCTTTGCTCTTCCCACCCTCTTCAAGGTGTGACTTTAAACAGGTAACCTACTATCTCCTGCCCTCCATTTCTCCCTCTGTAAAATGCATATAACAATAATCCTTTCCTCAGTGGGTTATTAGGAGAATTAAAGGACATCAATTTATGTTAAGTGCTTAGAACAGTACCTGGGAAAAGTATCTCAGTTAGCTGTTGATTAGAGAATATAACAGAAACTAGGAACACGCTCTCACCAGAAAAATGAACTCCTTCACATTCCCAGACTTTGAAACAGAATAGGACTGTCTCAGAAACCCACAGTGGCCCTGGTGCTTGATACTAAGGCATCACAAAGGTGCAGCAGGCCCTGAGCATTCTCAGGGCTGGCATGCAGCACCCTTCTCTCATCTCAAACAACAATTAATAGCACTGAGGGAGCCTCTGCCAGCCTGGTGGCAAGCTGACATCTAATTGTACCAGCTTCCATTCTAAGTTGCCAGGTAATGGGATCCAGGGAGAATGGCAGAGAAAGTGGTGAAAGGCACCTGCAGTGAGACAAAGCCAGTCCCCAACCTGGAGCTGGCCTGCATGGGTCGAAATGCACACATTGGAGCCTGGGCAGCAAGGCCGAGATGAGAGCGGCTGGGATAATGCCTCATCAAACTCATTCATCTCCACCGCCTTCAGGGACCATTTGTCATTTGCTGGAGCCCAGCTGGCTTCCTGGGAGGTACAGAGCTTGGAAGAACAGGGGCCACCATGTCCCAAACAGCTGGAGAGTCCCCCGCTCCACCAGACAGGTGTAGGGATATTTTCCTTGGGGCAGAATTATTTAGAATCAGTTGATTTTCAACTAGGATGGCAAGACAACGTAATGGGAAAAGAACAGTATTTTCAACAAATGATATAGAGAAAAATGATTATCCTCATGCAAAAGAATGAATTTAGATCCCTACTTCACATTGTATAAAATATAAACTCAAAGTGGATCAAAGACCTTAGTGTACAAGCTAAATCTCCTAAGAAGAAAACTTAAGCGTAGATCTTTATGACTTTGGATTAGCCAATGGTTTCCAGGATATGACAAAGAAAAAGAACAAACAGCAAAAGAAAAAAGACAAATTGAACTTCACCAAAATGAAAAACTTTTGTTCTAGGACATTAACAAGAAAGTAAAAGACAACCTACTGAATGGGAGAAAATATTTGTAACTCAGGTCTAACAAGGGACTTGCATTCATCATATATAAAGAACTCTTAGGACTCGATTATATAAAAACAAAGAACCCAATTTTTTGTAAAGGGGCAAAGGATTTCAGTAGGCATTATACAAGTGGCCAATAAATGAGATGGTATACAATATCATTAGTCACTAGGAAACTGCAAATCAAAAGCACAATGAGATACAACTTTGTACCCCCTAGGATAGCTAAAAAAAAAAAAAAAAAGTTGAACCCAAACAGGCCCATACCAAGACACAGTATAATAAAAATGGCAGAAGTTAAAGAGAGGATTCTAAAAGCAACAAGAGAAAAACAAAATGTTAATTAGAAGGGAACCCCCATAAGGCTATCAACTGATTTCTCTACAGAAGCAGAGTGACAAGATATATTCAAAGTTCTAAAGGGGAAATTTTGCAGCCTAAAATACTCTACCCAGAAAGAACATCATTTAAAGTAGAAGGAGAAATAAAGAATTTCTCCAACAAACAAAAACTAAAAGAGTACAGCAATACCAAGCCCATTCTAAAAGAAATACTGAAAGGGCTTCTGTAAACAAAAAAGAAGTTAGGAAGAAATAGGATGAAGGAAATCAAAATTGGAAAGCAATCACTTCAATAAGCCAGTATACAGATCTAAAAGGAAAACAAACAAACAGATAACAACAGGTGTTTGGAAAAATGTGGGGAAATTGAAACTTTCACATATAATTGCTAGAAGAATGATACAGCTTGTGTGGAAGACTATCTGGCAGTTCCTCAAGAGGTTGGAGTTACCATATAAACCAACACTTCCACACTTAGATACATACCAAAGAGAAATGAAAACCTATGCTCACTCAAAAACTTGTACACAAATGTTTGTAGGAGGCCAAAAACAGAAACAATCCAAATGTTTATCAGTTGATGAATGGATAAACTAAACCTGGGATAGTTAGACAATGGAATATCATTGAGTCCACAAAATGAATACAGTACCGATACATTCTACAACGTGGATGAATCTTGAAAACATTAAACTAAGTGAAAAAACTCAGACCCCAAAGGCTATATATTGTAACATCCCATTTATATAAAATGATCAAGATAGGCAAATCCATAGACATAAAACAAATTAGTAGTTGCGGGCTGGGGGATGGGAAAAATGGAAGTGGCTGCTAATGGGTATAAGGTTTCCTTTTGAGATGATAGAGATGATAAAAATGTTCTGGAATTAGCTAGTGGTGAAAGTTGTATAACTTTGATGTTGTACTGAAAGATACTATATTGAGGACTTTTTAAAGGTTGGATTTACAATGTGTAAATAATATCTCACTTTTTTTTTGGTCTTTCTTTAAGGGCCGCACCCACAGCATATGGAGGTTCCCAGGCTAGGGTTTGAATCGGAGCTATGGCATGTCAGCCTACACCACATCTCTTTTCTAGTTGGTACTTTTACATGGAATTAAAATATGCATAGTGTTCGTGTTAAAATTTCAGTGCTAAGAACCTGAGCCATCTTACATCCATGATTTTTGTTCCTCATGGGTATTTTAGAACCTAAGGGCAAAACCTAAGTCATCCTTATGACTTTTTATGTGATCTTTTGAAGTTATGTGCATATTCATAATTCACAGATCAAATTATTGTTTACAAAGAACGCTGGAAAAAAAAAAAAAACACAGCCACAGCAATGCGGGATCTGAGCCATACCTGGGACCTACACTACAGCTCACGGCAACACCAGATCCTTAATCCACTGTGCGAGGCCAGGGATCGAACCTTCGTTCTCATGGATGCTAGTCAGATTCATTTCCACTGAGCCGTGATGGGAACTTCTATCTCACTTTTTAAAAAAAAGATCAATGAACTAATGAATGGGAAAGAAACTTGAAGGGTGAGAAACACACATTAATACAAATCCGCATGCTCATTATTAACCTTAGGATCTTTTCTGAGATTGCTAATTAAATACTTGCCTGAACAGACTGTAAATACACAAAACCCTAATGCATAGAGCATCTTAAACAGTATGTCTGAATGAGATGGGAAGAGACATATCACTAATTATGAAAAGCTACTCAATAATAACTCATATTTCTACTCTAATTTGAAAAGGTGCATGCACCTCAATATTTATAGCAGCTCTACTTACAATAGCCAAGACGTGGAAGCAAACTAAATTCCCATTGACAGATAAATGGATAAAGAGGTGGTACATATATACAACTGAACATTATTCAGCCATAAATAAGAATTGAATAATACCATTTGCAACAACATGAATAGACCCAGAGATTACCATACTAAGTGAACTAAGTCAGAAAAAGAAAGATGAATACTGCATGATAACATTTATATGTGGAATCTCAAATATGATACAAATGAAATTATTTACAAGATAGAAACTCACAGACACAGAAAACTAACTTACTGATGCCAAGGAGGTAAGTGGGGGAGGGGGAGTTCTCACTGTGGTGTGGCGGAAAGGAACCTGACTATGAGGTTGCAGGTTCAATTCCTGCCCTCGCTCAGTGGGTCAAGGATCTGGCATTGCCATAAACTCTGGTGCAGGTCACAGACATGGGTTGGATTTGGCATTGCTGTGGCTATGGCATAGGCTGGCAACTGTAGCTCTGATTCAACCCCTAGCCTGGGAACGTCCATATGCTGTGAGTGCAGCCCTAAAAAGCAACAAAAGCAGTGGAGGAGGAATAAATTAGGAGTTTCAGATTAACAGATACACACTACTAATCATAAAAAAAAAACAAGGACCTGATTAAGATGGCAGAATGGAAGGACTGGTGCTCAATTTCTCTCATAAAAACAGTAAAATTACAACCAAATACCAAGCAATCTTCAACCAAATGGACTGGAAACTTCAAAAAGATATTCTACTCCAGAAGACAAAGAGGAGACCACATCAAGGTAGGAAGGGTGATTACGTGATTTAAGCAAACCCATTCCTCCCAGGTGGGAAGCCCTACAGACTGGAAAATAACTGTATCACAGAGACTCACTTACAAGACTGAGAATTCTGAGCCCCACATCAAATCCCCATGCCTGAGGATCTGGCAATGGGAGAAAGAGCCCCTGGAGCATCTGACATTGAAGGCCAGTGAGGCTTGTGTGCAGGAGCTCCATGGGACTGGAGGAAATGGAGACCCCATTCTTAAAAGGTACACACAGAATTTCACATGCACTGGGTCCCAGGGCAAAGCAAAGTCTCCATAGGAATCTGGGTGGAACCTGACTGTAATTCTTGGAGGATCTCCTGGGAAAACAGGGGTGACTGTGGCTTGCTGTGGGGGAAAGGCATTGGAGGCAAAGATCTTGGGAACATTCATCAGCCTGCATTTCTCTGGAGGTGGCTATTCAGGGAAAATCTGGTACCTCCCATCAATGCTGAGAAGCCCCAGGCCAAACAATAATCCAGAGGAGGATCACAGCCCCACCCTTCAATAGGAATCAGCCCACCTACCAATGGGCAGGCACCAGTCCCTCACATCAGGAAGCCTACAGCAAGCCCCCCACGCCCCCATATCAGCTTCAACCACAAGGTAGGCAAACAGCAGAAGTAAGAGAGGCTACAACTCTATTGTCTGCAAAAAGGTCACCACACCAAAAACCTATAAAAATGAAAAGACAGAAAACTATAACTCAGATAACGGAGCAAGAAAAAAAAAAAAACAGAAAAACAGCTCAGTGGTGAGGAGATTATCAGCCTCCCAGAAAAAGACTTTACACTGTTGATGTTGAAGATGATGCAAAACATTGGGAAAAAACTGAAGGCAAAGACTGATAATTTAGAGGAAACACTGAGCAAAGAAATACAAGATATAAAAATTAAGCGAGATGCAAAATACAAAACGGAAATAACAAATTCATTAGAAGCAGCCAACAGTAGAATATAGAAGGCAGAAGAATGAAAAAGTGGGATGGAGGACAGATTAGTGGAAATCACTAATGAAGAAGAGAAAAGATAAAAGATTGAAATGAAATGAGAATCTCAGAGAACTCTGGGATAATATTAAACTCACCAAGATCCATATAATATGGGTGCCAGAGGGAGAAGAGAGAGAGAAGGGGACAGAAAAAATATTTGAAGAGATAATAGCCGAAAACTTCCCAAATATGGGAAAGGAGCAACTCACTAAAATCCAGGAAGCATACTGAGTACCATATAAAATAAACCCAAGGAGGAACACCCTGTGACACATATTAATCAAAATGACCAAAATTAAAGACAGAGAGAAAATATTGAAAGCAGCTAGGGAAAAGAAATAAATGACATACAAGGGAACCCCAATAAGGTTATCGGAAGATTTTTCAGCTGAAACTCTACAGGCCAGAAGGGAGTGGCACGATATACTTAACGTGATGAAAGGAAAAAAATCCCAACCAAGATTACTTTGCCCAGCAAGGCTCTCATTCAGATTTGAAGGAGAAATCAAAAGCTTTACAGATGAGCAAAAGCTAAGAGATTTCTGCAACACTAAACTAGCTTTACAACAAATACTAAAGGAGCTTCCCCATGCAGAAAAGAAAGGGCTGCAACCAGAGACAAAAACACCACAAATGACAAGGCTCACCAGTAAAAGCATATATACAGTAAAGTTACGAAATCATCCATGCACAATTATGCTACCAAAATCAGAAATTGTGAGAAGAGAGCACAAATGCAAGACACTGGAGATGGACTTGCAATTAAGAAATCAACAACTTAAAACAATCTCATTTATATAGACTCCTATATCAAAACTCCCGGGTAACTGCAAACCAAAAATCTACAATTGATACACAAACAAATAAGAAAAATCAACTCAAATACAACATTAAAGACAGTCATCAAAATACAAGAGGAGACAAGCAGAGAATAAGAGATGAAAAAAGATCAACAAAAATCCAAAACAGTTAGTGAAAGGGCAATAAAAACATATATATCCATAATTACCTTAAATGTTAATGGACTGAATGCCCCAACCAAAAGACATAGATTAGCTGAATGGATACAAAAACAAGACCCATATATATGCTGTCTTCAAGAGACCAACTTTACCTCTAGGGAAACATACAAACTGAAAGAGAGAGGACGGAAGAAAATATTCCATGCAAATGGGAATCAAAAGAGCACAGAGTAGCAATACTCATATAAGACAAAATAGACTTTAAAATGAAGAATATTTTAAGAGACAAGGAAGGGCACTACATAACGATCAAAGGATCAATCCAAGAAGAAGATATAACAATTTTAAATATCTATGCACCCACATAGGATCACAATATATAAGGCAACCGCTAACAACCTTAAAAGGAGAAATCAACAATAACACAGTCAGAGGGGGACTTTAACACCACACTTACAGCAATGAATAGATCATCCAGACAGAAAATCAATAAGCATTTTGATGCCTGAATGAAGTATTAGACCAAATGGACTTAACATATATTTATAGGACATTCCATCCAAAAGCAACAGAATACGCATTCTTCTCAAGTGAGCACAGAACATTCTCTAAGATTTATCACATCCTGGGCTACAAATCAAGCCTCAGTAACTTTAAGAAAATTGAAATATATCTTGCGTCTTTTCTGACCACAATGCTATACGACTGGAAATCAGCAACAAGAAAAAAAAGGCAAAAATTCAAACACGTGGAGACTAAAAAACATGCTACTAAACAACTAATAGATCACTGAAGAAATCAAAGAGGAAATTAAAAAATACCTAGAAGCAAATGACAACAAAGATATGACACTCCAAAACCTCTGGGATGCGGCAAAAGCAGTTCTAAGAGGAAAGTTTATAGCAATACAGGCCTACCTCAGGAAACAAGAAAAAGCTCAAATAAACAATCTCACTTTACATCTAAAGCAGCAAGAGAGGGAAGAACTGATAGACCTAAAGTTAGTAGAAGAAATCATAAAGATCAGAGCAGAAATCAATGAACTAGAGACGAAGAAAACCATAGAAAAGATCAATGAAACTAACAGGTGGTTCTTTGAAAAGATCAACAAAATTGATAAACCCTTAGCCAGACTTATCAAGAAAAAAAGAGAGAGGACACAAATCAATAAAATTAGAAATGAAAAGGGAGAAGTAACAACAGACATCACAGAAATACAAAGGATCATAAAAGACTACTATATGAAACTATACAGCAATAAAATGGAAAACCTAGAAGAAACAGACAAATTCTTAGAAAAGTACAGTCTTCCAAATCTTCCAAGACTAAAGCAAGATGAAACAGAAAAGATGAACAGACCAATCACAAGTCCTGAAATTGAAACTGTGATTAAAAAACTTCCAACAAACAAAAGTCCAGGACCAGATAGCTTCACAGGTGAATTCTATCAAATATTTAGAGAAGAGCTGACACCTATCCTTCTGAAACTATTCCAAAAGATCGCAGAGCAAGGGACACTCCCAAAATCATTCTATGAGGCAACCATCACCCTGATACCAAAACCAGACAAAGATACCACAAATGAAGAAAATTACAGGCCAATTTCACAGATGAACATAGATGCAAAAATTCTCAACAAAATATTAGCAAGCAGAATCCAGCAGTACATCAAAAGTATTGTACATCATGATCAAGTGAGATTTATCCCAGGGATGCAAGGATTCTTCAATATCTACAAATCAATCAGTGTGATACAAACTGAAGAATAAAAACCATATGATCCTCTCAATAGAGGCAGAGAAAGCCTTTGACAAAATCCAACACCCATTTCTGATAAAAAGTCTTTAGAAAGTGGGCATAGGGGGAACCTACCTCAACATAATAAAGGCCATCAATGACAAACCCAGAGCTCACATCATTTCAATGGTGAAAAGTTGAAAGTATTCCTGCTGAGACCAGGAACAAGACAAGGATGTCTGCTCTTGCCACTATCATTCAACATAGTTTTGGAAGTCCTAGCCACAGCAATCAGAGAAGAAAAAGAAATAAAAGGAATCCAAATTGGAAAGGAAGAAGTAAAACTATCACTGTTTGCAGATGACATGATGCTATACCTAAAGAATCCTAAAGACTCTACCAGAAAACTGTTAGAGCTCATCAATGAATTTGGCAAAGTCACAGGATACAAAATTAATACAACTGCATTTCTATATACTAACAGTGAAAGATCAGAAAGAGAAATTATGGAAGCAATCCCGTTTACCATCCCATCAAAAAAAACTCAAATACTTAGCAATAAACCTACCTAAAGAGACAGAAGACCTGTACTCTGAAAACTATAGGACGCTGATGAAAGAAATCAAGAACGACATGAACAGATGGAAAGACTTACCATGCTCTTGGATTGGAAGAGTCAATATTATCAAAATGATTATACTACCCAAGGCAATCTACACATTCAATGCAATCCCTATCAAATTACCAAGGACATTTTTCACAGAACTAGAAAAAAATATTTTAAAGTTTGTTTGGAAGCACAAAAGACCCAGACTAGCCAAAGACATCCTGAAAAAGAAAAACGGAGCTGGAGGAATCAGGATCCCTGACTTCAGACTATATTACAAAGCTACAGTCATCAAAACTGCATGGTACTGGCACAAAGACAGATATACAGATTAGTTGAACAGGATAGAAACCCCAGAATTAAACCCACTCACCTATATTCAACTAGTCCATGACAAAGCAGGCAAGAATGTACAATGGAGAAAAGACAGCCTCTTCAATAAGTGGTGATGCGAACACAGGACAGCCCCATGTAAAAAAATGAAACTAGAACACTTCCTAACACCATACAGAAAAATAAACTCAGAGTAGATTAAAGACCTCAGTATAAGACCAGATACTATAAAACTCTTAGAGGAAAACATAGGCCAAACACTCTCCAACATAAATGACAGCAACATCTTCTCAGATCCACCTGTTAAATAGTGACAATAAAAACAAAAATAAACAAATGGGACTTAATTAAACTTCAAAGTTTCTGCACAGCAAAGGAAACCCTAAACAAAATGAAAAGACAACCCACAGAATGGGAGAAAATATTTGCAAAAGGAATCATCTGACAAGAGATTAATCTCCAAAATTTACAAACACCTCCTATACCTCAATACCAAAAAAACAAACCCCACCAAAAAATAGGCAGAAGATCTAAACAGACAGTTCTCCAAAGAAGACATACAGATGGCCAAAAAACACATGAAAAGATTTTCAACATCACTTGCTATTAGAGAAATGCAAATCAAAACCACTATGAGGTACCACCTTACACCAACCAGAATGGCCATTATCAAAATGTCTATACACAGTAAGTGCTGGAGAGGGTGTGGAGAACAAGGAACCCTATTACACTGTTGGTGGGAATGTAAATTTGTGCAACCACTGTCGAAAACAGTATGGAGATTCCTTAGACAACTAAAAATGGAATTACAGTTTGATCCAGCAATCCCACTCCTGGGCATCTATCCAGAGAAAACCATGACTTGAAAGGACACATGTACTCCAATGTTCATTGCAGCACTCTATACAATAGCCAAGTCATGGAAACAACCTAAATGTCCACTGACAGAGGAGTGGATAGGGAAGACGTGGTACATACACATAATGGAATATTACTCAGCCATTAAAAGAAATGAAATAACAGCATTTATAGCAACATGGATGGGCCTAGAAATTATTATGCAGAGTGAAGTCGGTCAGACAATGAGACATCAAAATCAGATGCTACCACTTACACGTGGACACAATGAACTTCTTTGCAGAACAGATACTGACTCACAGACTTTGGAATACTTATGGTTTCCAAATGAGACAAGTTGGGGGTAGGAGGATGCACTGAGTGTTTGGGATGGAAATGCTATAAAATTTAGTTGTGATGATTTTTGTACACCTATAAATGTAATAAAATTAAGTAATAATAAATAAAATAAAAAATTAAAATAAATAAAGACCTACTGTATAGCATAGGGAACTATATTTAATACACTGTGATAACCTGTAATAGAAAAGAATCTGAAAAAGAATATACACACACACACACACACACACACACACACAGAAATGTATAACTGAATCACTTTGCTGTACACTATACTTCAATAAGAAAAAGAATCACATACATTTCTGATTGGAGAATAAAATGGTAGAATCACTGGCAGCTTTTTATAAAATTAAACAATATACGCCTACCCTATGATGCAGCAATTTCATTCTTAAATATTTATCAAAGAGCTAGGAAGGAAAGTGTCCACAAAAGACTTGTACAAGAATGTTAGCCTAAGAAAAACAACTCCAACCTGGAAATAACCCAAATGTCCATCAACAGGAGAATAAACAAAGACATTGTGGTATATGCACGCAGTGGAACAGCATTCAGCAATAAAAAATGAATGAATCCCTCACAACAATAAAATTGAATTTCACCAACATTACATTCAGCAAAAGAAGCCAAATCCAGGATAGGCTACACTGTAGGGAAACAGACTAAATTAATTTACTATGATAGAGGTCAGAAAGTGCTGGTCTCCAGGGGAAAAGAGAATTGACTAGAAAGAAGCATAAGGTAACTTTCTTAAGGCATGAAAATTTCTTTATCTTACTTTGGCTGGTAGTAACATGACTGTATAGAAAAATCCACACTCATCAACTGAATACTTATGATCTAATGCATTTTATTATACGTAATTTACATCTCAAAACAAAAATGTTACATGAATTATATATTATATATAGCTTATATAAATGTATAGTCAGTCACAATTTTTTTAAAATCTCAGATAATTCTGATGTGAAACCACATTTAAGAAGCGCCGATTTCATCTAAAAATGCATGTTTCCCTTAAGCTTCAGGAATAGCCTGTAAGCCATTTTTATTCACCCACATTTTTTTGGTCCTTCCAAGGCTATGGTAATGTGCTCTCAATAGAATCAGCCTTGACAGCCTAAGGAAGCACTGTTGTGACAAATCAAGCCATGCATTAATTTCTTTTAAGATTACAAATCCAGCTTCCTTCTAAGTCTTTGTTTTAGTCATCTGTCTTCTCAGGCCAGAGCTGGGCTAAATTTTGTGCCTCTGCTTTTTCTCTAAAATTCCTAGGGTGGACAGTGGATATACTTCCAAAACATGATTGATATTTTAGGGAGCACACCATCACAGCCTCTGCTGGGTCTACTGGAGGTGCACTTAGAGTGGGACATGAGGTTTATGTTCCTATTGTAGAAGAAACGATCAAAGTGTCTGAGCTAAAGCTGCTGGTCACATTTATTTTATGGGAAAGTTGGTGGTAACGGTCTGTGTACAGAATATTCTACCCCATATCAGAAAATCCTGCATCTACTGCAAGAGATGATTTGTCAGCAGAGGCTCCCAGACAACCTCCCCTCTCCCAGAGCTTCTCTCCTTGTGGAGGGAGAAAAACTGAATAAGCACTAAAGATAAAACACATCCCAGAGAGGGCTGTGCACCCAGGGGTCTCTGCATCAAGAGAATTTAAAACCAACTCCAGGGTTCAAAGACACCTTTCCCTAAGAACACTGAACAACAGGAGCACAGGACCACTGAGTTTATGGGAGAAGATTCAACAGTCCCTCAAAATGTGACCATGATACTCGCTAATTCCCACAGCAATCAACCAGGCACACTCTTAGTTTTCCATGTTAAAAAAAGAGAGAGAGAAAGAGAGAGAGGAAAGGAAAAGAGGGTCAAGCATGAGTTCTTGATTCTACAGTGCTCTAGAGTGAGGTCCGTGAATGAAGTTTGGGAGAATGGGGGTCAGTTCATTGCATTTTTTTTCATTTTAGGGCCACACCTATGGCATATGGAAGTTCCCGGGCTAGGGGTTGAATCAGAGCTGAAGCTACCATCCTACACCACAGCTACAGCCACATGAAATACAATTCACATCTGCAGCCTATGCCACAGCTTGCAGAAATGCTGGATGCTTAACCCACTGAATAAGCATGGGGAGTGAACCCACATCTTCACGGATACTAGTCATAGTTTTTAACACATAGAGTCACAATAGGAACTCCTCTTTGTATTTTCTAATAAAAATACTAATAATTTTATTGAGGGTATATTACAGGGGAGGTACTCTTCCAAGAGCCTTAAATACAGGAAATCATTTATTTTCTCAGACAACATTCTGAGTTTTGTATCGCCAACATTCGGCAGTGGAGGAAACTTAGGCCCACCTTGGGAATAAGTGATTGCCAAGGTCAGGCAGCTAGTAAGCATCCAAGCTGGCTTTTGAATGGCAGTGGTCTGGCAGATTGGTCTGCAACTTGAAATGACCTGGGAAAACTTTAAAAAATTCTGCTGCCTGGATCCATTCCTAGAATTTCCATTTTAGCTGGTCCGGGGTATAGTCTGGGCATCTCTTTTTTTAAAATATCACCAGACAATTCTAATGAACAACCAGGGTTGAGAACCACTGCCACTGGTCTGGAAACCTCCAGTTTACATCTCTGGTCTGCTCCCTTCTCCGAATTTTTGATTCAAATTCCTCTAAAGTGGGTCTTCCTAGCCCAGGATTTGTGGACCCCCAAGCTACAAACATTTCCAAAATTGGGCATTTGGGCATGTACCATTTTATTTTATTTTATTTTTTTTTGTCTTTTGTCATTTTATGGCCGCGGGTTTATGGCCTCACCCGCGGCATGTGGAGGTTCCCAGGCTAGGGGTCTAATCGGAGCTGTGGCCACTGGCCTGCGCCGCAGCCACAGCAACGCAGGATCCGAGCCGCGTCTGCAGCCTACACCACAGCTCATGGCAACACCAGATCCTTAACCCACTGAGCAAGGGCAGGGATCGAACCCGCAACCTCATGGTTCCTAGTCGGATTCGTTAACCACTGTGCCACGACGGGAACTCCATGGGCATGTACCATTTTCTCAGTAAGATCATTTCATCAGATTCTCTGTAATAACCTTGACTCAAAAAAAAAAAAAAAGGTTAAGTACTATTCCAAAAGCAAGTAAAAATTCACAACCTATTGCAGCAAATGCTTCAGAGAATATTTAGAGTTTGTTTGTTTTTTTAATTTATCTACTTTGGTGGCAGAGGAGCCAGAAAGTCACTTCGTTTTCAGGAAAAAATCACAGTAGAAACACAAAGATGTCCTTGTCCTCGAAGACAGCAGAAGCTCTGAAAGCAATCGAGGTAGCATTATGGTCTAGAAAAAGGGCTAAAATGAGAGTGACAAGTGATGTTGCTTTGAAAAAGATTCTTAGGAGTTCCCACTGTGGCACAGTGGAAACAAGTCCAGCGAGGAACCATGATGTTTTGGTTCAATCCCTGACCTCGCTCAGTGGGTTTAAGGATCTGGTGTTGCTGTGAGCTCTGGTGTAGGTCACAGATGCAGCTCAGATCCTGTGTTGCTGTGGCTGTAGTGTAGGCCAGCAGCTGTAGCTCCAATTGGACTCCTCGCCTGGCAACCTCTATATGTCATGGGTACAGCCCTAAAAAGAAAAAAAAAAAAAAAAAACCAAGAAAAAAAAAGAGATTCTTAGACTCTCTGAATTCTCATCTGGGAAATGGGGATAAGAATGTTATTTATTTCCTAAGGTTGTTAGGAACACAAATAAGGCATGCATCTTGAGTATTGACAAGGTCCAGCACACAGCAAGGCCTCAACACATGCTGGCTATTATTACTGAAAGTTATTTGATAAGGAGCATAATTGGTACTCAGTAAATGTTTCTTTCCTTCACTTCTTTTCTTTTTTCTCTTCTCTTCTTGTAATAGATTAAAATGACTACAAAAATCTTTGAGGTGCTTCCCATTAAGTGATTGGAGTCTATTCCCTCAAAATTTGACTTTAGGTTGGCCTTAGACTTGCTTTGGTGTCAGGCAACTTCTGAATTTAAGCCTCAAGGGGTCTTTCAGCATCTGATCTTGCCCCTTTGAAATGCTGCCAGACCAACCTGGCAGACATGTAAGGGAGAGCATCCTAGATCTTCCATCCCCAGATAAACCTCCAAATCACTGTAGCTACAGAATGACCTCAACCAAGAGTAGCAGAAGAATCACCTGATATGCCTAGTCTAGGTGGCTGACCCACTGAATCATGAACAAATATGATGTTTGTTGTTTTAAGCCACTAAATTTGCGGGTGCTTTATTCCACAGCAATAGATAACTGATATATCATCCTCATTTCCTGTGCAGTACCATTAAGTGTCCAGAGGATTCACATTCATTAGAAACAGCTGAGAGCTAAAGGTTAAGGGGATGGTGGGAGAAGCTAGAATTTTCTAACAGGAGAGACTCCAAATCTTCCTGGCAGATGAAGTAGGGCTTCTCCCACTGAAACAATAGATTTGTTAGCTTGGTTGTCTTAAGGAAGCTTAGAAACTTCCATCAATATCTTTGCAATTGCGCATTATCCTAGCTGAAAAACAAAATGCAGAACTGAATGGAAAAAAAATCAATCTAATTGCACTAGATAGATATAACCTATAGATAACAGCAGCTTAAAGAATAAAATACCAAAGTCTCTGCACCACAGAAAATGTGCACTGTGCAGTTTTTATGTTAACCCATTAACAGCTCAAGCCTGCTTAAGCCTGTATCTCTCAGTTGCCTGATCAGGAATAATATAAACAGTTTCATTTATCAAGGACTTTGTATCAGGGACTACCTAAACATTTTATTTCACCTACCTACCTAAATACTACCTAAATATTTTATACATGATTAGTTGTCCCAACTAACCATAAGATGGAGGTAAGATCTGTCCATTTAACAGATTAGGAAACCAAAATATACCTCGTTTGACTTTCTTCCCAAGCTCTGACAATCAACCACTGGCTTAAGTAAAACACAAACTATCAGATTTTTTAATGAGAGCTTTTGACCTTCTCTAAATGTTTTGACACTAAGGTCTAGCATTGAGAATTTGAGCTTATTGAGCATTCAAACAAAAGATATCCCACCTATACTCTCCAAAGATGGGCTTGGAAATAAGCTCAAGGGCAACCCTGCTCTCTCTCTCTGTCTTTCTGTTAAGTGCCTAAACCTAGACACATCACTATTCAAGCTTTGCTATAGGATGGATTTCCAGTAAGGTCTCTGCCTTTGGTGTACCTGACCTGCCTTTTAGGGAGAGAGGCTGGGATATGAATAAAGGTGTTCTCACAAAGCAGTAAGCAAGCTCCTAGGAGATTCACTCTCCAAGATGAGACTCAGACCTTCCAGTGACTGTTCTTGGCAACTCTGAGTAGAGGATCATTTCCCTGGTTCTTTAAGGACTCAAGGGCCTTACCTGCCAGAGAAGTGTTTCTTGATCTTGACTGAACATTAGAATTACCCAGAGATCCAACTAACTCATTTTCCCAACAACTCCTTTTCTAAAAACATTTTTATTAAAGTATAGTTGATTTGCAATATTCTGTCAATTTTCTGCTGTACAGCAAAGTGACCAAGTCACACATATATATACATTCTTTTTCTCACATTATCTTCCATCATTTTCTGTCACAAGATATAGTTTCCCGTGCTATACAGTAGGACCTCATTGCTTATCCATCCTAAATGTAATAGTTTGTATTTACCAACCCAAATTCCCCATCCATCCCACTCCTCCCCCTCCCCCTTGACAATCACAAGTCTATTCTCCATGGCTGTTAGTCTGTTTCTGTGTTGTAGATAGGTTTATTTGTGTTCCATTCTAGGTTCCACGTATAAGTGATATCCTATGGTATTTGTCATTCCCTTTCTGACTTACTTCACTTATATTAACCTGTTCAACTCTCCACTCCTAGTAACGTCCTAGGTCATGGTCATTCTAAGGCTTGGCTGCCCATTGGTAGAGAGCCTATGCTTGGTGTAATAAGCACTGTCCTTAAAGGTGAAGGGGAACTATGGCAGCAAACATGGCTGTTCTTTTAGATGTGCTGTGTCCAGAGAGAGATGCTTAGGAGTAACTATGACCTTATCTGGCAGAGTTCTGCACAAGAACAAAATCTATCTTCTAAATCCATTTTCTAAACTAAATCCATCTTCCTAAGTCTTGACCTGCAGTTATATATAATGTGTGCCTACTCTGAAGGAGTAGACAGTCTACATTCTGTTTTGAAGAACTAAACAGTTCGTATTCTATTAAGGAACCTAGAATTCATCACTCCCTCTAAGAATTGATGGCCATTCTTAAGACAATATCCAGAAAATGCTGTCACTATCTGGCTCTAAGTTGATCTCCTGACACGGATCCTCAGCTTTCAGGAATGCTTTGCTCTAAACGAAATAAAAGTTCTCCATGTTGCAACCTCCTAAACCAAAAAAAACTAAAGCCTCAAAACGATACAAGTACCAAGACATAGCTGGGCAAACCTCCACATATATCCTACACATCTATATTCACCATGCTGGACACCTCAGCTCTAGTTAAGGGGCACTAAATCTCCAGTCAAGATCCACTGCCCTACAGTCACTGTGCTTGCTCAAGACTCTCCATCACACGTCCTAACATATCTAATGCCTGAGTTTTTGGATGGTACCTGTTATTTCACAGCCACTTGTGAAGTCATAAACCAGTGTTTTCTCTGTCACCCTATCACACAGTAACTACAACAAAATGGACACTTCAGAAATATTTATGGAATTAAATACCATTGAATGACCACACTGCTGGCTTCTTCCTAAACCAAAATTATGCTGCCATGAGCAAGGTCCTGGACATAGGCAATGAATAGCCCCAGATGCTCTGTAGAAATAGCTGCCTCTACGTCAAGTTCAACCAGGCTCAGGTTGCCACAGATTTCCTGATGAAATCACTTTAGATCGTGAGCCCCTTGTTCACAGTGCAGTTTCACAAAATCTTTTTATTTTTTCTAAGTCCAATGCCAACCCCACCTTCCTCTCTTTACAGAGAAACCAGGAGAATGAGTCACACCTTAGAATGCTTCTCGATGATTGTATCACTCACCACAGAGTATTCACACCATCCCCCAGGAACATCTGCTCACCAGCTTGCTCCTGGTCTTCCCCACAGAGATCAGTTGTGGTGCACAGATTATTCCAGTCTATGAGGTTCCATCTTCTCCATTTTCAAAAGACATATTCAGAATGTGAAGGAGAGCTCCCAAGACCATCCTGTTAATCTACAGCAGGGTCCGATCTAGGAATAAGGTCTTTGGGCTCCTGGTCCAACAATCCTTTTGCTGACAGCATGATTTAATGTTCACTTGGAAAGTGATAAAGTTAAAAATAGTGAAGGAGGCAACAACTCACACATCAGGTGGATTCAGTGGTTGTCTCCACCTCTATCCTAGAAGAATATTATTAACTATCAGCTCTCCCAAGTATGATAAGAAAGTGAAAACCATCTCATAATGGCTTCTCTTGTATAAAGGATAAAAGAAGGCAAATGCAACATCTAATTTGAGTAGAGGAGAATAAATAAATCTGATATAGAACGGCACCATTTCAACAAGGAGTGTCAGCATGGAGTTCCTTTCATCAACTATTTCACTGGCAAATTAAAAGAGCTAATATTTATTTAGTGCCCAACATATGCCAGCCCTGTTATAAGTATATTATATCTACATACTCATTTTATCCCCCCAAATAACCAATGGAGTATGTGCTATCATTATCCCAATCTGATACATGAGAAAACTGAGGCAAGATGTAGATTGCTTAACTAACTAAACAAAAGCCGTGTGGCAAATTAGTGGTGAAATTTAGATTCAAACTCAGGCTGAGTCCAGGGTGTGTCCTATGCTGATATTTCTATACCGTGTTATAGGCAATATTAAGGTCATCACAGATGAGCTTTTGGAAACAAGATATATTGTTTCCCCTGGATGCACCGTGTTCTGGCAACTTCGTGAAATATGAGATTTCCAAAGTCTCATAGCCCTAAGACATGAATCACAGTGGCTTTCATCTGACAGAGCAGATTGCACTGTCGTCCAGAAATATAGTCTATAACAGGTTTCCTGGAGAACAGGATAGAAACCACAGATGCCCCCATCCTCTTCCTGCTGCCCACTTGGGATAAATTCAGCTGCTGCCATCTTGTCCCATGAATTTTTCCAGCTTGGACTAGGACTGGGTGCCCACTCATAGAATCAGTCCTAGACACTCCCAGGCATGCATTGGCCTTCCCATTATTCATTCCTTGTCACTTTTAAGCTTCACAGCTGAAGCCATTGTTAGGAATTTTATTGGTTATTAAATATATTGGTGACAAAGCCAAGAGGAAAAAGGCATCTTTCTGAATGGCAATCCTATAGAATAAATTGGGGATTACCCAGAGAAATCACAGTTTAAACATAGTGCCATAGATTGCCAGAGCAGGCACAATTTTGCAATTCCTCCAATCAATGGGTAGAGTCCATTTCTCTACCCCTTTAATCTTGATTGTCCATGTGACATGTTTTAGAACAATGGAACCTTAGCAAATGTGATACAAAAGAATCAAGAGCAGAAGTTGAGACTTTTCTTCTCTAGCTGAAACCTTGAGACCATCACGTAAATGAGCCCTAGTTAGCCTGATGAACATGAAGAACCACACAGAGAAAAACCTCCCCACCCCAGCCAACAGCCACCAAACCATCAGACATGTAAATGATGCCAGCTTAGATTAATCAACTATCAGAAAACCCAACAGCTGACCATAGATGCATGCTAGAGTCCAGCATACCAGACAAGCTGTCTCATCTAGAAGAACCTCCCAACCAATCCACAAAATGATGAACTAAGTAAAATGGTTGATGTTTTAAGCCACTGAGTTTTGGAGTGATTTGTTACATTGCAAAAGCTGATACACATGGCAAACCATGGGGAGCTACTTTGAAAAAGTATACAGTTTAAATCACATCACCGTAAAAGACAAGCAAGAAATGAGAATGCAGCTGGTTTTGTTTCTTTATACCTGGAGCTAAAGTGCAAGTAATATATTTTCCAATGAAGAATGGTAAAGAAATTCCAGAAAACAGAGATTTGTTTAAAAAAACAAATGGTCTCTTTTGGAATAAACAGAGCAAGACTCTACATACAACTTGAAGATTACCAAAAGGTCATCTAAAACATTCTAGACAACACTACACAGTAAATGTGACCCATTGGATTGAGTCCATATGAATTACAGAACAAATCTTAATTATTGAAACCTTGCGTACTCTATTTCGTTGCTGTCACTATCAAAAAGATTCTGCCTTCATTCAATTACTCTACAAATATATATCAATACATATCATGTGTCAAAGGACAGTGCTTGATTGTAAAAGCAAAACTAGTCATGGTTCCTACCATAATGGAGCCTAGGTTTTGAAGGGGAAATGGGTTATAAGTAAATACGTACATACATTCATGCATACATACATATGAGTGACAAGTGCCACACAGGTGACTGTGTCAATCCAAAACTGGGAATTTGATTCCATCGAGGAGACTGCAGAAAACTTTCCTGGAAATAATGCTTGAATTGGTACCTCAAGGATGCATGGCATTAAGTACACAGTTTGGACAGAAGGGTCAACAGAGGCAAAGGCCCTACACTGGGAGAGACGAAAGAAGTAAGAATGAAAGACTGAAAAAAGGATGCCTGAGTCAGTGAGTGATGAAGAATACAGCTCGACACAACTCAGAGAGTAGTATTGAACTTCAATGGTCAGAGGGGCCCAGACTTTAGAAGGACCCACCTTTAGAAGGTTGGATTAATCCAGCCCCTTCTTCCCCTTGGGGCAAGAAGATTCTGGGGCTAAGAAGATTTTGCCCTCCCAGAGTTCATGCTCCTCTCTTTTTAGACCATTCTTCATGTACAAGATGTACAGAATCCTTCCCCAAGAACCCCCCAACTTGCCTCCAAGGCCTATGTGTCCTCTTTCTTGGGTCCACACATCTGAGGGTAGACCACGTTATTGAGAAGTTTCCTCTAGTTCTGAAAAATGGCCCTAAGGCAACCACTGGTGGGTAGGGTGTCTATGTGGTCTTAAGACTTTCTTGGTATGTTATGAGATGCAACTACAAAGAGTCCAGGAATTCTAAAGGAAAACCAACTTTCTAGACGTTTATGAAGGCTTATCTGTCAAACTAGAGGATAAGAAATAGTTTCTTTAATAGCTAGTTTGATTTAGTATTTTTAAATGTTTAGGCACTGGACTTATGGGCCCCCATTTCAACTCTTGCTCAAAGACCCACAAATGTTAGGCAAGTTTTCTAGGTAGGTAGGTAGGCAGGTAAGTAGGTTGGTATGCAGATGGTTAGGTAGTGACCAAAGAACACAAAACCTTGCAGGTCAGTACCTCTTAAGCATTAAAGTACCTGTGAATTACCTGGGGATCTTGCAAAAATATAAGCACTGATTTTGCATTTCTAACAGGTGTATGGACCACATTTTAAGGAGACTGCTTGTAGAACATGTTAAGAAGTTTTGTTTTTGCTTATTGGTCTTTTTATCCAAAGAGTCACATTCTTCGGCTCATTTTGGTTCTTGAGGGATTTCATGCAACAGATTTTTTTTTCTTTTTTTAGGGTTGAACCCATGGTATCTGGAGGTTCCCAGGCTAGGGGTCAAGTCGTAACTGTAGCCACCAACCTACACCACAGCTCACCAGATCCTTAACCCTCTGAGCAAGGCCAGGGATGGAACCCTGCATTCTCATGGATGTTAGATTCATTTCTGCTGAACCATGACATAATTCCACAAGCAACAGATTTTCATTCTGAGAAGAGGGCAAGAGCTGGGATGTGAAGAACAGATAAAAGGACAGGAGAGGAAGTAACTATACTTAGAGATATTTAGAAGATAAGAGCTGCAAGACTTGTTGCATTGGATAGAGGAGGAAGAAAGCAGTATAGCCTCAGGAAGGACAAAGTCCACAAAGGCAAATGAGTAAATAAAAGTAAATCAATGAACTTCCTGTCATTCTCTCAACTAAAAGGCTTCAGAATAGCAGGACTCAGAAGAGTCTTAGTTGTGTGTGATTTCGGAGAATGAGAGGCATTTTTTCTGTCCCTTGGAAATAACTGCAAGACATCTTCACCCAAATTATCTTTAAACTTCTTGGGGTTTTTTTTTGTGTTTGTTGGTTGGTTTTTTGCCCAGAGAGCTAAAGTAATAGAAGTGATAGCAATTATAATTAAAACCATAACCATCTTCAGTCATCTGCATTTCTTTTGCCTTTAGGAAAATCATCTGAGCAATTTCTTCCTTTCGTGCAGTGGTTATAATGGGCACATGCTCTTCTCTAAGTGATTTCTTCCATGCCCAAGGGATCAAACACAGATCACTGATCACTTTTCCCTTCTGTGGAACTATACTCTGGACCCTGGGAGCCCAAGCATCCTTTGGGGCGATGTTCTCTCCCTGGAGAATGTCCTCTCAAGAGAGGCTTGCTGGCATCCAGGTTGGGCTCTTGAGAATATTTGCTGACTTCAGAGGAGTTCTGCTTTCTTTGACACACGGGAGCAGGATTCACTCTCCTCCTGGGTTAATCACTCGGCTGTATCAGCTGCAGAAGCACACTGCCCTAGGGAAGCTGGTGCCTCAAAGGAACTTTTTTATCTTCAGCAGCACATGGCATATTGGGATAGGATGCCAACAAGGGTTTACTGCTCTGCTAATCCCACCTCCATCTTCCCCTTCTCCAGCTTCCTGCCATGACTCACATAGTGCACAAGAGGTCTCTTTGGAGGAACTTACAGCCTAAATTCAAGAACCACATCTTAAGGTTTTTCATAAACACCCAAGGAAAATTTAAATTCAGTGCAGAGCACTCTCAGTCTCCTGCATCACTTTTTTCCCATTCTTGCCCTCTAATGTTCCCAAAGATGGCTGGCTTGATTTGCATACATTTCAAGAACATCTTTATCTTTTTTATCTTTATTTATTGTCCTCTCCCTGTCCTACTTGCTGCTTTAGAACTCTGTATCAAATATTTATGTGTGTTTACTTCCTGGCTTCAACCCACTTCATCATTCCCTTCCATGGAGCTTTATACTTCATGAAATCCGCTGCCTTCCCACAGAGCCCATGAACTCTCCCTACCTTCTTCCTCCACAGTCACCATGTGAAGCTGTCAGATGAGGTTTAATTCATGGGGGTCCTTGTTTCTCTGTTATTCTCTAGTGTCCTCAGAAGAAGGCATGCCGGAGACATGCCCCCATCCTTAGCATTTCCTGTGCCTCATGACGACTCATAAACAAGGCCAGTTCCTGGCGCTCAAAGCTCCTAAAACAGTGTGGGGCTTGTGAGGCCAGAAGAATAACAGAGGCCTGGAAGAACAGTAAGAAGGGCTGGGGCTGTGGCAAGCTGGAGATCCCACATCCCACTGAAAATAGTCTCTGCTCAGGTTCACCAAGAACATCATGTGGAAAGTTATCCTCCTTCTGTCCAATTTTTCACCAGAAATTAGAAACCCAGTTTTAATGACTACTGTTCATATTTTTGTCTTCTGCCTCAATTAAAAAATAACAAAATAGCACATCTGCAGGCCAGCACTGTATGTCCTCCATTCTACAGTTCCCTGGGCTTAAAGAACCTCATAAACCTCTCCCCATCACAGGCATTTGGTAATATATCATATTAGCTCACCTGGTCCTTTTTAAGCACAGTGTCCTGGACATCAAAAAGAAAATTAGTTACAAGAGTTCCAAATGTTAGCCTACATCTAATATGTCTTTGATCAGATTGTAATCTGAATAAAACTGGGCAAGCTTGAGGTTTTTCTTTGCTTATCAATGCATCTAAGAACAAAGATATCTGCCTTTAGAAGCTTGAAGAATAACAGCGACCTTTTTCTAGATTTCTTTAAAGGGGTGGTCCAAAGAGCTTTATATCAAAGGCATGGCCTTGCTCTTAAAACTCATCCTTAGTTACCTTTGGTTTGCAATTGTCCTGAAGTTTTGATATAGGAACCTACACATATACAAGATTGTTTTACGTTGGTCTCTTAATTGCAAGTGCATCTCCAGTGTCCTGCACTTGTAGCCTCTTCTCACAATTTCTGATTTTGGTAGCATATTTGTGCATGGATGATTTCCTACCTTTACTGTAACTGGCATCATTTGTGGTATTTTTGTTTCTAGTTGTGGCCTTTTCTTTTCTGCCTAGAGAAGTTCCTTTAGTTTTTGTTGCAAAGCTGGTTTAGTGTTGCTGAATTCTCTTAGCTTTTGCTTTTCTGTAAAGCTTTTGATTTGTCCTTCAAATCTGAATGAGAGCCTTGCTGAGTAAAGTAATCTTGGTTGAAGGTTTTTCTCCTTTCATCATGTTAAGTATATCATGCCACTCCCTTCTGGCCTGCAGAGTTTCTGCTGAAAAATCTGCCGATAACCTTATTGGGGTTCCCTTGCATGTTATTTGTTTCTTTTCCCTAGCTGCTTTCAATATTTTCTCTTTGTCTTTAATTTTGGTCATTTTGATTAATATGTATCACAGGGTGTTCCTCCTTGGGTTTATTTTATATGGTACTCATTGTGCTTCCTAGATTTGAGTGAGTGGTTCCTTTCCCATGTTAGGGAAGTTTTGGGCTATTATCTCTTTGAAAATTTTTTATGTCCTTTTCTACCTCTTCTCCTTCTGGCACCCCTATAATACAGATGTTGGTGCATTTAACATTGCCCCAGAGTTCTCTTAGACTCTCTTCATTTCTTTGAAATATTTTTTTCTCTTTTCTGCTCCACATCAGTGACTTCCACTAGTCTGTCTTCCATCCTGCTTATTCATTCGTCTGCCTCCAGTATTCTGCTGTTGGCCTCTTCTAATGAATTTTTTTATTTCAGTTATTGTATTTTGCATCTCTGTTTGCTTAAGTTTTAAATCTTGTATTTCTTTGCTCAGTGTTTGCTGTAAATTATTAATCTTTCCCTCCAGCTTATTTCCAATGTCTTGCATCATCTTCAGCATCAACAGTCTAAAGTCTTTTTCCTGGAAGCTGATAATCTCCTGAGCACTTAGCTGTTTTTCTGGGGGGGTTTTCTTGCTCCCTTATCTGAGTTATAGTTCTCTGTCTTTTCATTTTTATAGGTTTTTGGTGTGGTGACCTTTTTGCAGACAGTATAGTTGTAGCCTCTCTTACTTCTGATGTCTGCCCCCCTTGTGGCTGAAGTTGGTAACAGGGCTTGCTGTAGGCTTCCTGATAGGGGGGACTGGTGCCTGGCCACTGGTAGGTGGGGCTGACTCCTATACCTCTGGTGAATGGAGCTTTGTCTCTGGGTGAGATTTGAGGTGGCTGTGTGCCTGGGTGTCTTTAGGCAGCCTGTTTTCTGATGGGTGTGGCTGGGATCCCACCTGGATTATTGTTTGGCCTAGGGCTTCTCAGCACTGATGGGTGAGACCAGATTTTCCCAAAATGGCTACCTCTAGAGGAACACACGCTGATGAACATTCCTGAAACCTTTGCCTCTAATGTCCTTCCCCCACAATGAGCCACAATCACCCCATTTTCCCAGGAGATCCTCCAAGAACTGCAGTCAGATCCAACCCAGAATCCTATGGAGCATTTACTATGCCCTGGGACCCAGCGCACATGAAAGTCTGTGTGCATCTGTCAAGAATGGGTTCTCCATTTCCTTTAGTCCCGTGGAGCTCCTGCACTCAAGCCCCACTGGTCTTCAATGCCAGATGCTCTGGGGGCTCTTTCTCCCAGTGCAAGATCCCCAGGCATGGGACCTGACATGAGGTTCAGAACTCTCACTTCTATAGGTGAGTCTCTGATACAATTACTTTCCAGTCTGTGGGCCACCCACCCAGCAGGTATGGGGTTGCTTATATTGCTTAATCGTCCCTTCTACCTCTTGATGTGACCTCTTCATTTTCTTCTGGAGTAGGATATATTTTGAAAGTTTCCAGTCCATTTGGTTGAAGGTTGTTCAGCCTTTGGTTATAATTTTGTTGTTTTTATAAGAGAAGGAGAGCTCCAGTCCTTCTATTTCACCATCTTAACTCCTTACTTACTTTTTTCCCTGCCCAGAGTCTCAGCTGCAGAGCATCTCCTGAAATATTCATGTCCCTCTTTTAGAACGCCTCTATTCAGCACATCAGTCTCTCATTTGGGGGAGAACACATTGCTTTTGTTCCACAAATAAGTCAGCCCTCCTGAACTGGAATTATGAAGAGAAAAATTTTACACCTAGACTGTAAGAGTTATCCTCATTATTTAAATAGCCTGATATTCCACCACACAAGTAAACGGTCTTTGAATAGTTTACCATCTTGCAACATTCTACTATCACTCCAAATCCCCAAAGCATTAGCCATGATCATTTGTCACTCCCAGGGGATCTTTATGGGCTTGAGCTAATTCTCCTTAATGCTTATTTGCTTAGTGATTAGTCATCTAATGATCAAGTTATCTAATATTTAATCCTGCTCTCAATCTTCTCCAGTATCTACCCTTTTTTGAAATATCTTTGATGTTTTAATCATTTTTAAACAAATTTGCCTGTGGGCACTGCTGAGCTATTCTTATATTTTAAATACCAAATTTGACCCTACTGTAAACGTGCCCTTTGTGTGTCTTTTGCTATGTTTAGATGCAATTCAACATTTTAAGGATATTTTAGCTAACCATATAATTAACTTACTTTTGTATTTAATCAATACTTTATATTTAAGATCAAAATTTTTGATGAAAGCTCTCAAAGAAGACACAAATGAATAGAAAGGTATTCTGTGCTCAGAGATTGAAAGAATAAATATTGTTAAAATGTCAGTACTACAAAATGCCATCTATAGAGTCACTGCAATTCCTATCAAAATCCCAGGATCATTTTTTAAATAAGTAGAAAAAGCACCTCTCGAATGTATATGAAACCACAAAAGATCCCAAATAGCCAAAGAAATCCTGAGCAAGAACAGGGCAGAAGGTATTCCATTTCCTGTTTTCAAACTATACCTTAAAGATATAGTCATCCAAATAGTACGTACTGACATAAAAACAGACAAACAGAGCAATAGAAGAGAATCAAGAGCCAAGAAATAAACCCAGGCACATACAGTCAACTAATACTTAGCAAGAAAGCTAAGAATGGAAAATAGACAAACTTTTCAATAAATGGTATGAGAATAATTGGATATTCACATGTAAAAGAATGAAACTAAACCCATGTCTTATACCACTCACAAAAATTAACTCAAAAGGGATTAAAGACTTAAATGTAAGGCTTGAAGCCACATAAATTCTAAAAGAAAACATAGGAATAAAGCTTCTTGATATGGATCTTCAAAATGACTTTTTGGATATGACACCAAGTGAAAGCAATAAAATCAAAAATAAACAAGTGAGACTACATCAAACTAAATATCTCTGCACAGCAAAAGAAATCACTCACAAAGTGAAAACACAGCCAATGGAATGAGAAAAAATATTTGCAAATAATATATCTGAGAAGGGGTTAATGGCCAAATTATATGAAGAACTCATACAGCTCAATTACAAACAACAACAACTCAACTTAAAAATGGGAAAAACACCTGAACAGACATTTCTCCAAATAAGATAAACAAAGGGAGAGTTATACCTCCTGCTTGGTTTTTGTTCCTCAGAATCGCTTTGGTGATTCTGGGTCTTTTGTGGTTCCACAGAAATTTTTGGAGTATTTGTTCTAGTTCTGTGAAGAATGTCATGGGTAATTTGATAGGGATTGCATTGAATTTGTAGGTTGCTTTGGGTAGTATGGCCATTTTTACAATATTTATTTTTCTGGCCCATGAGCATGGAATATCTTTCCATTTCTTTGTATCTTCTTTGATCTCCTTGATTAATGTTTTGTAGTTCTCTGCATATAAGTATTTCACCTCCTTGGTCAGGTTTATTCCCAAGTATTTGATTTTTTGGGGTGCTATTTTAAATGGTAAGATATTTTGGTATTCTTTTTCTAATATTTCATTGTTAGTATACAGAAATGCGATTGATTTCTGAAGGTTAACCTTATATCCTGCTACTTTGCTGAATTTGTTGATCAGTTCAAGTAATTTTGGGGTTGAGTCCTTGGGGTTTTCTATATACAGTATCATGTCATCTGCATACAGTGACAGTTTTACCTATTCTCTTCCTATTTGGATGCCTTTTATTTCTTCTGTTTGTCTAATTGCTGTAGCTAGGAAATCCAATACTATGTTGAATAACAGTGGGGAGAGTGGGCATTCTTGTCTTGTTCCAGATTTTAGTGGGAAGGCTTTCAGCTTTTCTCCATTGAGTATTATGCTTGCCGTGGGTTTTTCATATATGGCCTTTATTATGTTAAGGAATGTTCCCTGTATTCCCACTTTGGTAAGAGTTTTGATCATGAATGGATGTTGGACTTTGTCAAAAGCTTTTTCTGCATCTATTGAGATAATCATGTGGTTTTTGACTTTTGTTAATGTGGTGTATGACGTTGATTGATTTGCATATGCTGAACCATCCTTGTGCAGCTGGGATGAATCCCACCTGGTCATGGTGTATCATCTTTTTGATATGTTGTTGGACTCAGCTGGCTAAAATTTTGTTGAGAATTTTTGCATCTATATTTATCAAAGATATTGGCCTATAGTTCTATTTTTTCATGGTGTCTTTGTCTAGTTTTGGAATTAAGGTGATGTTGGCATCATTAGAATGTCTTTGGGAGCGTTCCTTCTTCTTCAGCCATTTGGAAAAGCTTAAGGAGGATGGGTATGAGTTCCTCTTTGTATGTTTGGTAGAATTCACCTGTGAAGCCATCTGGTCCTGGACTTTTACTCTACCAGACTTCGGGCAATATCACAGGACCACAGTAATCAAGACAGTGTGGTACTGGTACCAAAACAGACATATGGACCAATGGAACAGAATAGAGAACCCAGAAAGAAACCCAGACGCCCACAGTCAATTGATCTTTGACAAAGGAGACAAGAACATAAAACGGGAAAAAGACAGTCTTTTCAGTATGCATTGTTGGGAAACCTGGACAGCTGCATGCAAATCAATGAAACTAGAACACACTCTCACACCATGCACAAAAATAAACTCTAAATGGCTTAAAGACTTAAATATAAGACAAGAAACCATTAAAATCCTGGAAGAAAACATTGGCAAAACATTCTCTGACATCAACCTTACAAATGTTTTTTCAGGTCAGTCTTGCAAAGCAACAGAAATCAAAGCAAAGATAAACCAATGGGACCTAATCAAGCTGACAAGCTTTTGCACAGCAAAGGAAACCAAAAAGAAAACTAAAAGACAACTTGCATCATTTGAAACAATTTTCTCCCATTCTGTAACTGACAAGGGATTAATCTCTAAATTATACAGACAATTTATGCAGCTCAACAGCAAAAAAGCCAACAAACCCCACTGAAAAATGGGCAAAGGACCTGAATAGACATTTCTCCAAAGAAGAGATGCAGATGGGCAACAAACACATGCAAAAATGCTCAACATCACTGATGATTAGAGAAATGCAAATCAAAACTACCATGAGGTACCATCTCAAACCAGTCAGAATGGCCATCATTAACAAGTCCACAAACAACAAATGCTGGAGGGAGTATGGAGAAAAGGGAACCCTCCTGTACTGTTGGTGGGACTATAAGCTGGTACAACCACTATGGAAAAGTATGGAGGTACCTTAGAAGACTATACATAGAACTGCCATATGACCCAGCAATCCCACTCTTGGGCATATATCCAGACAAAAGTTTCCTTGAAAAAGACACTTGCACATGCATGTTCACTGCAGTACTATTCACAACAGCCAAGACATGGATACAACCCAATTGTCCATCGACAAATGATTAGATTAGGAAGATGTGGTATATATACACAATGAAATACTATTCAGTCATAAAAACGAATAAAATAATGTCATTTTGCAGCAACACGGATGGAATTAGAGACCATCATCCTGAGTGAAGCAAGTCAGAAGGAGAAAGACAGATACCGTATGATATCACTTACATCTAGAATCTAATATACTGCACAAATGAACCTTTCTACAGAAAAGAAAATCACGAACTTGGAGAACAGACTTGTGGTCGCCAAGGGGGTGGGGGAGGGAGTGGGATGGTCTGGGAGTCTGGGGTTAACAGTTGTAGACTATTGCCTCGGGGATGGAAAAGCAAGGAGATCCAGCTGTATAGCACTGGGAACTATGTCTAATCACATGTGATGAATCCATACACGTACATGTAACCAGGTCACCATGTGGTGCAGTTGGAAAATTTGATAGAAATCTGTAAACCAGTTATAAAGGAAAAATTAAAAAAAGGAGCCAACAGATACCTGAAAATATGTTCAACATCACTAGTCATTAGGGAAATGCAAATTAAAACCACAGTGAGCTATAACACCATACTCATCAGAATGGCTAACATCAAAAATATAACAAATGCTGACATAAAGGTGGAGAAAAAGAGAACACTTGTGAACTGTTGGTAGGACTGTAAATCAATACAGCAACTATAGAAAACAGGGTTTTCAAAAAACTAAAAAATTGGAGTTCCCGTCATGGCTCAGTGGTTAACGAATCTGACTAGGAACCATGAGGTTGCGGGTTCTATCCCTGGCCTCGCTCAGTGGGTTAAGGATCCGGCATTGTCGTGAGCTGTGGTATAGGTTGCAGATGCGGCTCGGATCCCGCCTTGCTGTGGCTGTGGCATAGGCTGGCGGCTACAACTCCTGTTAGACCCCTAGCCTGAGAACCTCCATCTGCCACAGATGCAGCCCTAGATAAGGCAAAAAAACAAATTAGAAATGAAAAAAAAAATAAAACTACCTTATGATCCAGGAATTCCATTTCTGGGAATACATTCAAAGGAAATGAAAATAGTTACATGAAAAGATATCCAGACTCCTATGTTCGTAGCAGTATTATTTACAACAGTCAAGACATGGAAACAACCTAATGTCCATTGACAGAAGAGTGGATAAAGAAGTTCCTGTGTATATGTAAAGTGAAATATTATTCAGCCATAAAAGAGGAAATCCTTCTATGTGGATGGACCTTGAGGGCATTATGCTAAATGAAATGTCAGACAGAGAAAACAAATACTGTGTGATCTCACTTATGCATAGAATCTAAAACCAAAACCAAAACCAAATTCATGGAAAAAAAGATCAAACTGGTTACCAGAGATAGAGGGTGGGGGAAAAGGGAATTGGAGGAAGGTGGTCAAAAAGTCCAAACTTCTAATTACGAACAGTACTAGGGATGTAATGTATAAGATGATGATGATTGCTAACATCGCTGTATAATATACAGCAAAGTTAAGAGAGTAAAAGAGTAAGAGTTCTCAGGAGTTCCCAGTGTGCCACAATGGGATCAATAGTGTCTCTACTGTGCTGGGACACAAGTTCGATTCCCAACCTGGCACACTGGGTTAAGGATCTGGTGTTGCCACAGCTGTGGCATAGGTGGCAACCGCGGCTCAGATCTGATCCCTGGCCAGGGAACTCCATGTGCTGCAGGGTGGCCAAAAGATAAAAATAAAAAAGAGTTCTCATCACAAGGGATTTTTTTTTCTATTTTTTCCCCATTTTGTTATATCTACATGAGAAGATGGATATTATCTGAACCTACTGGGTCCTCACTTCACAATACATGTAAATCAAACCATCATGCTGTACACCTGAAACTTAGACAATGTTGGATATCAATTACCTCTCAATAAAACTAGGGGGGAAAGGTTTGGATTCTAGATGACCTCTATGTGCAGTAATACATGATGGAACTTTCTATGTTGCCAGGGGGCAGGGCAACTACATTGTCATGTGTGCCCTCTCCCAACACCAGCAAAATTCACCCTCACTTTTGCCCCCCTAGTCCAGCCCCTGCTGTCCTAGGCATCTCCAAGATTCTCTGTACTGGAGGAAATTTCTCGTTTCTTCTAGAGAGAAGTTGGCTCTGTAACCTGCATCACCCAAAACTCTTCCTGGGAAACTTTTATCTGTTCTGGGGAGTCTAGCATCAACTCCCCAAAGAAGCCAATTTCCCTGCTCCAGAATATTAAATCTCCCCACAGGGCATTTGATGCCCATTTCAATAGCTTAGTGGCTGTTGGGTCCAACTAAGTACCTGACCTTTATGAATCTCTGGTCTAGAGGTTCCTTCGTCTTTTTTTTTTCCCCGGGGCTATGCCTGTAGCAAAAAGTTCCTGGGCCAGGGATCGAAACTATGCCACAGCAACAGTGCTGGATTGTAACCTCTAGGCCACCAGAGAACTCGCTTTCATCTTTAAATCAAAAGAATTATAGCTACCCTCACAAGGTTCTTGTAAATGTTTGGAAAAAATATCCATAAAGCACAGGATACATGGGAGGAATTCAATGAAGGAGGGCGAGGATCAAGAGGAGGAAGCTATCATTATTCTACAGAAAAGAGCATCTGAAACAGAACTGGCAGAAAGACACTGTCTAGGAATTGGGGGAAATGGCTCACACCGAGTCAGTCTCTGACCTTATGAAAAAATAAGCATTCTTTGATGTCTTCTTGAAAAGAGGCATTGAAAAGCTCTGAAAGCAACCTATAAGATGTTACTTTTGGCTAAATTAAAATTGTGGGGAAAAGGAGTTCCCACTGTGGCTCAGTGGGTTAAGAACCTGACATAGTCTCTGTGCAGATGCTGGTTGGGTCCCTGACCTTGCTCAGTGGGTTGAGGATCTAGTGTTGCCCAAGCTGCAATGTAGGTTGCAGATGCAGCTTGGATCTGGTGTTGCTGTGGCTGTAATGTAGACCTCCAGCTGTAGATCCAATTCAGCCCCTAGCCTGGGAACTTACATATGCCGCAGGTGCAGCTATAAAAACAAAAACAAAAAAAAACTGGGAAAAAAATCAGCCTTTAGTCCGTCCGTTACAGTGGAACTCCTTGCTCTATAGCTCAGGACCGACCTTGGAAATATTTTTGGTCCTGGCCTTTTCCAGGAAATCTTCCGAATTACTGAGTCGGGGTTTGAGAGTTTGTTCTTTGCTGGTTTCTTCAGCCAACCTCCTCCACCCATTCCCTCAGTTGTCATATTTCCACCAGCACCTAGCCTCAAGGAACCCCCTTTATTAAAAGATTAACAGGTGATAGAAGAAGTTATGAATGACCTGTAGAGAGGCTTTTGCCCTAGTAGGATGGAACTTGAAAGTAAAAAACAGAAAACATTGATAGCAAAACATTTGACACTTGTACTCTGTTTTCAGGGGTCTGTAGAACACGTGTATCATATTACAAAGGGAAAATATGTCAGAGATGGATAAGGTATGTTTGCTTTGGGCTTTAGATGGAACAAGACCATTTGGCCCCCTAGAAAGCTTTAGAAACAGAGGATGGGGTTCCTCCTCCCCCCTCTCCAAGCAGGCTCTAAAGCTGAGTTTTTCTCATTGTCCCTTTAACCAAGGAAGCTCATTGGCACTGAACTTTTTTTCCCCACTCTTCACTCTGAAGTTCACCTAACAGAATAAAATTGGCATCAGCCAGTGGATGTGACTAACAACTGCTAAGTTTGTCATAACACCCTGTCCGATTTCCATAAAGTCACGCTCCGCTTTCCCAAGCAAGAAAGAAGCAGCCAAGGTCCTCAAGAGACACACAGCCTCAGGCAAGACGCCCACTGTGTGGGAACATGTCGGTCCTTCCTGTAGGGCACAGGCGCAGATGCAGGCAGGTAGCCGCTGCTTTAAATTCACAGCCATGGCAGCAGGTGGAAGAGAAACCAGCCAGCCGGAGACTAAGAGGCCCTTCGGCCCTGCCACTAACTAGCTGTTTGGCCCTACGCAAGACACTCCCCATCTGACTTCCTCCTCCCTGAACCCAGGACAAGAAAATGACAATTCGTGGGCCCTTTCCAGCTTCACGAGACTCCTCCATCTGCCCCAGCCATGCCAGGCTCCAGAAAGTCGGCTCCCAGCACACTCATGCAGAGCCATAGCTTGACCAGAACATTCTGTTGGTGTTTTGAAAGGATAGAGATGTTTTCATCTTTCCAAGCTTCTCCTTCGTCCTATCTGATTGTTTCCTTGATGACAAAAGCAGCATGCGCTTAGTGTGAAACTATTCACACGTACTGAAAAGCAGAAGAAAAGAGAAATCGCCCACAACACCAGATTCTTTTCAGTCTGTGCTAGGCAGGTAGAGGGTCTGCATACTCCGCAGCATTTTTTCAACTTAATAACACATTAACACGTTTCCCTTATCTTTTTGCATCATCTGAAGACAATTTGAATGGCTACAATTGCTGCCTTATAAGATTTGAATCGATTTGATAAGATAATTCTTAAAAGAATCGTTTTCCAGCTTACACATTTTTTATTGCTTTTTTCTCTGTTGATTGTGTCAGCCTGTCCCCTCTTCTTTGAAAATGTCCAGCTGCTCTAAAGAATATTAATAGATACAAGAGATGCTCTTTTTTTTTTTTTAATGGCTGCAAATTCTTTGAAAGTCCTCCAGCTAAGAGGGAGAACAGACCTCTATTCTCCTTTAATCAGGGCTAGATTTATGACTCATTTGTCACTAAGAGAACAGGGTAGAAATGATGCTGTGTGACTACCAAGGCTGGATCAGAAGAGACCAGGCATGTCCCACTGTTTGTCTTAGGAGACTTGCTCTTGGACCTCTGGCTCTCAATATACATTTTCTTGGAACCCAGTGTGCCATGCTGTGAGGAAGCTCATGACACATGAGAGGCCATGTGTAGATGTGCTGGCCAACAGCCTGTCCTTCAGCCCTAGCATCAGACATGCGAGTCAGAAAATCAATATTGTAATGAACCCTCCAGCTCCAGTTGTCCAACCCTTAGATATTCAAGTCACCCCTGCCAATCAAATCTTCCCAGCTGAGTCATCCGAGAACAGGGAACAGTCCTATACTTTGACATGTTCAGATTCCTGGGAGTTCCATTTTGGCTCAGTGGAAAAGAACTCGACTAGTATCCATGAAGATGTGGGTTTGATTGCTGGCATGACTCAGTGGGTTAAGGGTCATCATTGCCACAAGCTGTGGTGTAGGTCACGGGTGTGACTCAGATCTCATGTTGCTCTGGCTGTGGCATAGGCCAGCAGCTGCAGCTCTGATTCAACACCTAGCCTGGGAACTTCCATATGCCACATGGCACCCTAAAAAAGCAAATTTCTGGCCCACAGAATCTGTGAGCACATAAGAATCGTTGATTGACACCACCAAGTTCAGATGGTTGGGACCAGCAGTTGTACTCAGAGTACCACAGACTAAAAAGCCACATGATTAGGAGGCATGATGGAAGTCACATTCTAAAAGACAAGGGTTAGAACAGGAAAGTGGCTCAATGACTTTCTCTTAACCTACATTGAAATAGAAAGCCTGCAATTCGTAGACAAGTCTGCATGTCTCCTGTATAAACTTGTGAGCAGCATCATGTTTTATGTTTGAAACAGCCAATTGTGAATGCCTAAAATGACTGAAGTTCTTGGAAAAGAGCTCCCAATGAAAACAATTACAATGAGTTCAGATACAAAATTACGTCAACATCTCTGGAAGGAGGAGCATGGTTTATTCTGAAAGGGGCAATGTTAAAAAGTGGTTCAGAGCAAAAGTTTTGGAATCAGATACACATGGGTTTAAAATATAGCCCTACTGAAGATATGTTACATACACACAATGGAATATTACTTAGCCATTAAAAGGAACAAAATACCAACAATTATAGCAACATGGATGGACCTAGAAATTATCATGAGAAGTGAAACCAGTCAGACAATTAGAGAGCAACACCCAATGCTACCGCTTACATATGGAAACTAAAAAGACACAATGAACTTCTATGCAGAACAGACAATGACTCACAGACTTTGGAAAACCTTTGGTTTTTCAAATAAGACAGTCTGAGGGGTGGGGGGATGCACTGTGGGTTTGGGATGCAAATCCTATCAAACTAACGTGATGATTTTTGTATACCTATAATTGAAATAAAAATCAATAAATAATGCTAAAAAAATAAATAAATAAAATACAGCCCTATTATCTCCTCACCAACTCCTTCACTTCTAAGTCAGAAAGAAGACCTCACTCTAAGCTTGCTGTGAGGGTTAACAGGTGCAAGGGGTGTCCTATGCTCAGCGTATCACCTGGCAGAGTTGTGCTTGGTTAACTGTCACTGTTTTTAATGGTGTTTCCATTATTGCTGCTACTATTGTTAGAGTTGTTCAAGCCTAGCAGAGGAGGAAGGATGATTGTTTTGGTTGGAGAAAGAGAAAACACAACAAAGAATACACTATTGTATTTTATGATTCTGGTCACTGCAGTAAGGGAGAGAATTTATCAAGTAGAAAGGAAGAGACGGAAGGATGGTTGGATGGAAAAGGGGAAAGGGCTGATGCTAGTCCGTATGGGATCCTAATATAGAGCCTTAAGAGATTTACACTTGAGTCACAAGACCAGAGGACTTGAGAATATTCCTTCTTTGTTGCATTGGTGAGGCTCAAAGTTTACTTGTTCCATCACTCATTCTGTTAGAAGTTACTTGTTAAGTACCACCATGTGTTGGGATTCCTGGATGACACTGATGACACAGAAAAATTAATAATACACAGGACCCAGTCCTCTTTAAACCTCCTTTATTTATGGTCAAGCTCTGTAGCGCACACGAACTGGGATTTAAAATGATAACAATTACAAAGTGTCCTGGAGAAAGAAAGGAAGGGAGGGAGGGAGAAAGGAAGGAAGACCTATAAAAGTGTCAATAGCCTCTGGCACTTTTCAAAGCCCTTTTCATATTCACCATCTCAATGAGCCTTCCAAAGAATCCTGAAAACAGATATTATTATTATCATTATTATTATTATTACATTCATTTTACAGATAAGAAAACCAAGTATCCAAGGTCACAGGGCTAGTAAGGGACAGAACTGGCCCTTGACCTCTGTCTCCTCATCCAGTGCTGGGCTGCCATGTGTGTCAGATCACCGGGATTCCACCAGCCACGGAGCTCTGTTGCTTGGAGGCAAAGACATTAAGTTCTCACCAAAGGCTACCCAGGCTTTGAAGCCTCCCCTGCAGTCAGTTTGGGCCACATGACTATGATGTGGAACTAAAGCAACAGCTCTTCCGGGCTAAGGCACTTAAGTACCGGTGTGCCTCCTCCAAGGCTCTGTTCTTGGGAAAGTACCATGGAGATCATGTGTTGAAATGGCAGAGCCTCGAGTGGAGGGAGCCTGGATACCTGAGTGTCTGCTTGGAGGAGAGCCTTTGCCAGTCCCTCACCTTGAGAAAGAGAGAAACTACTCCTTGCTGTGTGAAACTTCTGAGATTTCAGGGCTTGTTACGCAGCAAAGCCTCTGCTACCTGGCAAATGCCAAATTCAATAATTCTGTGCCCAGCCTCATGCTAGGTACTGAGTGTAACTGAAATTGTAAGGCAGGCTCTGCCTTTAAGAAACTGACAGTTATTGAGCTATCTGCAAAGTGACGGGTTTTCTGAACAGATGGCCAGGCTGAGCCAGCAACTGAAGACCCATAAATACCACTGACAGGCCCCGTTATCACATTTGGGAAGAGTTGTTACGTAGGCACAGTTAGGTGGTGACTGCCATTTTTAAGATGTTGCTGGAGGGTGACTTGGAATGTCAGCACTGAATCTGGACTCCCAGAATCACCCCAAGTTTCCTGCCTCTCCTCCCGAAGCCCCCACATCTATCTTTGCTGTTTCATGGTTTTGTTTCACTTCAGGTGTGTGATTATGGCATCTCACCTCAGCACCTTTTGTCTAGACACCTGGTCGAGGGCCTTGGCTTGTTTTCCCTACCTCATACCTGCCTCTTGTCTTGGAGCTAAGGTTGCCCATCATACCCGATTTCTACCATGCTGTAACTCCCCTCTGGACAGTCAGTGTTAAGCATCACAGTCAACACCCTGTTTGCTAAATAGCTGGTTGCCTCAGTCAGGAGAAAATATCTGTCACCTTGGTCAGTGCCTTGTGTATCAACTTTAGCAAACCACTCAGTCTGCTCACCTGCAAAGTGACGGTGTAGGTAAGATGGGCACCAAGGTGTCTTCCAGTCAAAAAAAAAAAAAAAATACCGCTCATGCTCATGGAGCTAGTCAGTGCCAGAGAAGGGGTTAGAACTGCCCTGTGTCATCTGAAACAGAGTAGGGCTCAATGATTACACTTCATTTGACACATGGAGATTTCTCAGGATGGCCACCCAGACACCTCAGGACAATTCTTATTACTTCTGTAAACAGTGTTTGAAATTCTGATTTTTTATTTAAAGAACATGTCCTCCTAGCCTTGCATTCTGTCAACCCTGTTGCTGGTTCTTTTCTCTCTTCTCTGTAGAATAAAGGAGAATTTGCTCCTTTTCTCACTTACTTAATAAGCATTTATTGAGTGAGCATCAGTGTTGTGCCTATATCCTGCTAGAGCTGGAGATAAAAGATAAAGAAAATGGGACCCCTGTTTGGAGAACCAAAGTCCTTTTTTTTTTTTTTTTCCAAAAGACAAGCCAGTGCTCAGGGGGTCTCATGGGAGTTAAACAATTGGGTTCCTATCTTAGGGATCTCAGAGTTGAGACTTTTTTCTTTCTTTTTAGGGCCACACCTACAACATATGGAAATTCCCAGGCTGAGAGTCAAATCGGAGCTGCAGCTGCCAGCCTACCCCACAGCCACAGCCACAGCCATGCAGGATCCGAGCTGCATCTGACTTACACCATAGCTCACAGCAACAATGGATCCTTAACCCACTGAGTGAGGCCAGGGATCAAACCTACATCTTTGTAGACACTATGTCGGGTTCTTAACCCACTGAGTCACAAGGGGAACTCCTCAGAGTTGAGTCTTAAAGCATAAGTAGGAGCTCACCAACTCTCATGTCTTTGTGAATCTTTTATGCCATTTATGCCTTAAAAGCAAACTCTCGGGTCTTCTAAGGAGAACAGATTTTGCTTTCTCAACAGCCTGGTTTCTTGCCTTGACTTTGGAGACCGTTGTCTCACCATAGACTCAACAGCATCGATTTAGAATCCCCAAAGCCAAGAATTCAACTTTTGTCTTTCCCTGAGTAGCTTCATATCCTTTCCCTGAGACAAATTCAACTTCTCTCGTTTTAGAAAGGTAAGCCCTCTAGTTAAAATAATTTCTAAAAAGAGTAATTGCATAGGGCCCCACTTGCAAAGATTATCCCTGTACCAGAGAACTGGTCCAAATAGCCATGGGGTAGCAATGTTGTCTTTTACTGAGTCAAGGAATCCCAGGGCCACGTGTTCTGGAACTGGCACAAGTCCAAAAATTTGCATCCCACTCCCTGGGAGGGTGTGATGCAAAGAAAAGTCTCTTCATGAACGAGGCAAGGCCAGGCCTCCAGTGTGTCACCAGATGTCTCCAGTGGACTTTGTCCTTCTCTCCCTGCCGTATAAGCACTAATTCTCTTTAAGGATCTGAAGAGACCATTTATATTTTTGGTAATTTATTAATTTATCAGAGATTCTTGCTCAGAGAAGCTCCCCTCACCTTCCTGACCCTCCCACCTCCAGCACAAATGCTCCTTTGCAACAGTGTGTGTGCTATTGTGACTCCTTGATGCTTAATTCATTTATCAGAAGGAACTTCTCCATTTTCACTCACTATTGAGTCTTCCTATTTGGAACAGGGACTGTAATCAAGGCCTGTGAGGCCTTCCCAGAATAGACTCCCACTCAGGTCCTCTACCTGCCTTTTTGTGTAGAGAAAAACATTAGTCAAAGGATCAGTTTCATCGGAGAAGTGAGAAAATACAGAGCAAAAGGAAAAGTTAAGCCAGACAAAATGTAATAGGTTAGCCATTCAACGAAGTCAAGGACCTTTAGTTCTTCCTAAAGGACTATGGATAATATTCTGAACCAGGTCCTCGGAGTGGTTTCGCAGGTTCTGAAGCCTCCACTGGGTGGAAAATGTCAAAGGTATGCTACCCACCAGCAGTAGACCCCAGACTGGAAATCTGATGATGCTGACTCCCAATTACCTCACCATGAGCCAATCAGGGAAATGTCCACAAACTGACCGCACCCTGTTCCTTGACACTATAAGACTCCTCACTACTGCCTTCAAGGGGGTCACTGCCCTTGAGGCACTAGCCTACTGTGTTCCCTCTTTGCCTGGCAATTAAAGGCACTTCTTCTGTTTCCTTCTACTCTGTCTCTGCATTTCTATTTGGCACCAGTGTACAGAGTCAGCCAATATTTCAGCAGCGTGACTAGAACATGGTAGGGACTCAAAAAACTATTTTTGAGTGGATAGTGTTTGCAAATAGAAGGATTTGTAAAACCTTTAATGAAATGTATAGTTTGCCTTCCTCATGGGCCTGTCCCTGGGTTCTATGCTTAGGGAAATACTTAAAAGCAAAAGTTCAAATATGTTTTTTTGAGAGGATTAAGAGATGAAGCTAATACCCATCCAACCTAAGTCATTACAGCAAATACCTGAGATAGTCTAGATTCTAAATGAGTTTCAGAGTGTCGAGGAGCATATAGGATCTCAACCACTCTTCATACAGAGAGCCAGGGATGGGCTGGGTTACACCCAAGGGACCACTGGAGATGGGAACAAGGCCCTCGTTCAAGACAAAGGGATGTGGGATGGGGTGTGGGGCAAAGGGTAGAAATAAGTCAGAAATAAATACTAGAGAGCCAACATGGGGAGTCAGGAAGCTTGTTGAATCCTAGGGTAGGAGCCCAAAGTCTGGCCATGAATCCACGAGTGAGAATCTGGTAGATGAAATCAATCAAAACAAGGATGAACTGAGCGAGTAGGTGGGACTGACTGGGAGAGAAAGCAGAGCACTATCAAGACCATTACAGCCATGAGGCCATTACACCAAGGGGGGCGGGACTGCTGCCCTGGACGCCATGTGTTAGAGCTGCTCTGTCCAAGAGAGCTACCCACACAGACCACACAGGTAATGAAACGTTTCCTATAACCACATTTTTTTAAAGGGCGAAAAGAAACAACTGTGATACATTTAATGAGCTATTTTACATTCCTTTTTTTCTTTGGTCTGTGTGTCTTCAAAATCCAATACGCAGTTTCTAATCAACTAGTTTAGCAGGTTTCAGTTTGAACCAGCCACCTTGCAAGTGCTCAAAACCATACGCGGTCAGTGGCTACCCTATTGGATAGCACAGCTTTAGGGTGATCCACTCTGGTCCTCTTCAGGCTACATCCCTTATTATGGGGGCAAAGAATCTGTGAGGCCAAGGGGACCTACCGACCTACCTAGATCCCACAAACCTTCTGCTAGGTAGCTGAGATTTTTCAAATTCCTTGTCCAAGGTGTCCATAGCCCACTTCCAAAGTTTGCATGGATCATTTTCCTGGGTCCATCATGGGGAAAGGGCTACCCTTTGGTGCCTGCTTGTAGAAACAGAGCATAGACAGCTGGGCTGAGATTCCTGTGCAGGACAGAGCTGGAGTGGGGAGGAGAAGCCATCCGGTCATGGACTGGCCCAGGGAGTCTGGCCAATCCTCTCCACACCACCACCACATGCCAGTAGAGAACCCTGAGGGGTTTAAGAATTCCACATTGGAAACTAAATTTGACAAGGCAGGAAAGCAGAACATATTTTATTATTTAAGAGTTTGTAGTGTGTATATGTCAATCCCAACCCCCTAATTTATCCCCACCTCACCCCCATGTTTCCCCTTTGATATCCATAAATTTGGTTTTAAGGTCTTTGAGTCTTTTTCTGTTTTGTAAGTTCTTTGTATCATTTTTGTTAGATTATACACACTACTATACATAAAATAGATAGGTAACAAGGACCTACTGTACAGCACAAGGTAATCTACTCAATACTGTGTAATAACCTAAATGGGAAAAGAATCTGAAAAGGAATGGATGTATACATATTTTATTTACTTTGCCTGAAATACAACTTTCTTATTTAACTACACTCCAATAAAATTTATTTTTAAAAAAGGGTTTGTTAGCCTAATTTATAATTAAATATTTAGCTGTAGTATGTGAGCCTCCATTTTTATGCCTGCCCTTTACCCCGCAAATGCTGGAAGCCAACATGACCCTCAGTTTTTATGATTTACTGTAATATCTGTTATTTACTTATTTCTTATTTGTTTTTAGGGAAAGTGTGAAGACACTGGCCCCTCTTAAAAGATCGGGGGTATAATGAACTGTATGTAACACAAGAGGAGAAATAAATGATTTGGCATCAGGGCTACAGTCTCAGTTTTACTGAAGGAGATGAAGTTATATTCCTTCCACTGTGGAGAGCACCCCAGTTTTAATTAGCATAATAAATCACTCCTCATTCCCACAGAGCACTCTGTTTAAAATTTCTTTTTCATTGAAAATATTACGTGTCTATTTTCTTCTGAAATATTTGTTATTTATTTTAGGCAATCAGATCTTTCAGAGAAGAGTATACTGAAAACCATGAGTCCTCTGCCTAGGGAAAAATACAACATATGCACAATTAAGAGTACAATTTCAAGGAGTTCATGGACTTGAAGGTTAAAAGCCCTGAGTGTGACTGGACTACATGAGGAAAGGTACCGACTCCATTCTGCTCCATCTGAAACAGAGTAAGTGCCCAAATCAGATAGGATGAAAAAGCAGCATGTTTCTGGTTATCTATTGCTATTTAACAAGCCATCCCAAATCTTAGTGACTTAAAGGAAGAGGACTTTAATAAATATTGGGCAGGATTCTACAATTCAGGCAGGACATAGTAGGGATAGCTCTGCTGCATGTGCTGTCAACTGGGGCAGTTTACTGGGGAACAGAAGAACCAAGATGGCTTCATGCATATCCTGGTGCCTTTGCTAGAACAACTGGGGGCTGGCTGGACTCTGTTTCTTTTTCACTTTCCCTATACTCTTATAGCTTCCAGGGCATCTCTCCATAGAAACAGTGCAGCAAGCAGGATAGTCGAACTACTCCAGGATAGTCCAAGGTTTTAAGAGGGAGCTTCTGCTGATGGCATGCTTGCTGACATCCCATTGCCCAAAACAAGTCACATGACCAAGGCAAGAATCAGTGTGGGAAGGGATTACACTAGGGTATGAATGAATACCAGGATACATGGTTTACTGAGGGAACCAAGTAAGCAGTCTGTAACACGGCCTTCTTGAAACAGGCAATTATTGAAAGAACAAATAAGCCCTTCTTTTTATTTTCCTTTTTTTTTTTTTTTTTTTTTGCTTTTTAGGGCCACACCTGTGGCATATGGAAGTTCCCGGGAGGCTGGAGGTCCAATTGAAGCTACAGCCTCTGGCCTTTGCCACAGCAATGCGGGATCCGAGCTGTGTCTGTAACCTACACCACAGTTCACAGCATTGCTGGATCCCTGACCCACTGAGCCAGGACAGGGACTGAACCTGCATCCTAATGGTTACTGGTCAGATTCGTTTCTGCTGTGCCACAACAGGAACTCCATAAAGTTACTTCTTAATGAGGGTAGGGTATCTACTTAATTCCTCCCATCATACCAAAAGCCTCTTTCTCAGGGCATCTGACTACATCATGTCCTCCTGGGAGGCACTATCTGTGAACCCATTCCTTTCTACATAGATACATATCATAGCTTGTGATGATGTATTAGCATGACTATCTGATTTCCTTTCACCCAAACTAAAATAGGTGCTCTTTGAGAGCAGAGACTGTAACTATCTTGCTTACCATTACAGCTCCCTCTTGGCACAAGACCAGGCATATGGTAGACGTTCATAAATATTTGAGGAAGGAAAGAAAAAAGAAAAAGCACAAACGGAAGGGAAGGGAAGAGAAATTCCATATGGCGCAAGTTATAGGAACTCAAGATACTATACGGTTTGATTAACAGTCACATTCATTGGATAGTAGCATGTGTCTGATATGAGGCTAAGGCTTATATCTCATTTTCTTATTCAGCAACCCTAGGAAAGAGTATTATTCACTCCATTTTATGGATGAGGAGATTGAGGTTCACAGTAGTTATGTGATTTGCCCAAGGCTGAAGAGCTGGTGAGTGGCAGAGCTGGCATTTGACCCAAGCTGTCTGATCTCAGAGCCCATACTCTTAACTATCTTAGCCATTCCATCACCTCTAAGGACTAAGCTATGTTCAGAAGTGAAGAATATGTAAAAACGTAAGTGAACTTGAATACCTTCTTATGGACTTTCTGAAAATAGATGAACACACACTCAAAGAAAAAGAAAGAGATGCTTTGGGGGTGGGGAG
>PVHT021183543.1:31406924-31424424 GCA_004024745.2 Catagonus wagneri | reverse complement strand
TACCTGAAAATCTTTAAGAAAAACAGCAACAGAACTCCAAATGTCCCATGTCCCGCTTTCCAGCTGTTTGCCCCACACTTTTAAATAGATCATGCTGAGAGGGGATATGATCTGTTTGGCCCCTGTTTTCACGCAACTTACAATGAAAACTACTATAGTTTGGGGAGTTAGTAGATGTAAGCTATTATATAGGAAGTGGACACTCAACAAGATCCTACTGTTTAGCACAAAGAACTATATTCAATATCCAGTGATAAACCATAAGGGAAAAGAAATTTAAAAAGAATGAATGTGTATATGTATAACTGAATCACTTTGCTGTACAGTAGAAATCAACACAACATTGGAAATCCATTACACTTCAATTAAAAAAAAATAAAGGCAAAAAAACTGTTATAGTTTTCAACAACAAGACATTGTACAAATTGGCTGTCTTCTATTTCCATTCCAGAATCAGTTAGAAGCTGGAAAGAATGCAAGATTCATTTTGAAATCTCCAGGAGTCGTTCAGATACCAAATGTTAAGATTCATGTTTAGAAGCTGCTTTGAAGAGAGAGACACTCTTATCCTGCTCTTGTCCAGCCCTATGGATCTTATTAGAATGCTCCCCAACCGTACCTGCTAATACCACCTCCACAACACAGTGAAGCATTGATGAAAAATTTAACAGATTCTCAGTTAATCATCAGAATTAGCCTATCATGGTAAAGAAGGGGTCTTCTACTGTTTCCATGCCACATAATTTCAGATAATAAGGAGATGATGAAAGAGGGTTTTTAATGTGTTATAACCCCATAGGGCATTGAGACTGCTTGCAGAGAAATTTTAAAGTGCCAGAAAGGAGGGAATTCCAAGCAAAGTCCACTTGGCCACAATCTAGATGAGAAGACATCAAGGGCCTGAAGGTCAGGCAAGGAAAGTTTATTCAGAGATGCTCTTTCCTAAGCACCCCCTGGAAAAGAACAAAGTCTTTGAACAACTTTTTGGGTTTTGATATGGTGAGGACTTCAAGCTACCATAGCTCAGATCAAGTCTCTGTGTGAAAAAGATTTACTATTGATTATGATTCTTAAAAAACTGTCAGTACAAGGAACACCTGCACACTGAGAGTTACTATCAGCTTCTTAAAGGGGCTGGCCATACCTATGTAACAATCCATACTATTGTTTATTAATATGCCATGGTGTCCATCCCAGTCAGGGGTAGATAATAGGTCCTCAATAAACTACTGATTAGGATACATCTTTAATGTGTTTTGCACTGAGTCACATTTTTTTAAATGTACCTGGAAATAATGTTCAAACTTACAAAATTTTCAAAATGAGCTGCAGCTTTTAAAAAGTTGACATAGCCTGGTATACCTGGGAGGCTGGAAGGACAGCTGCGCAATCCAGAAGCACATTTGGAAAGATGCTAGTGAGAGCTGCTTGCCGGTCTTAGAGCAGAACACCTTGTGATAGGAGGAAATGGGTCAGAAGATAGGACATGCCCTGACAGTCTACTTCTGTTTCACTGTCTTCGTGTGTCATCTATGGGAAACTGCAAATGACAGCATTTAAACTGAGAGCAGCATCCCCTTTCTTTTATTTTTCTTTTGTACTTAGCTTTTGAATTAGTCGAAAGACACTTCCCTAGTGTCTGTAAATCCCAGGGTTTCTAGAAGTTTTTATAGAAATGATATCAGTTCTACACCAAAGATCTGAAAAAATATGTGAGATGATACATACACGGTGGTTTGATGCGCGTGACCCTCCCATCTTCCTTCCTCCTCATGGGTGCAGAATTCAAGGCTATTCTGACTGGTGGGTGGTTTTTTGGTTGTTGGTTTTTTTCTTACCCCAGTGTTCTCCCAGATTTTTTAATTTTCTTGTCTCTTAAACAGGTCAGACATACTCAGTGAACATCTCATATCCCTTTGGTTTTAGACAAATTTTTCATCTTTGTCCCTGCCAGTCATGTTGGTTTCTTGGCTTTCCCTTTGATTTGTAACTAACTTGGACATTAATGGAGGCAGGTAGTGGGAGAAAGGACCCAAATGATTGCCCTGTGTCAATTCTATTAAAGCCAAGGAAGCATAGACCAAAAACTAGATCTTAGATCAGGTCAGAGATTTTGCCTTTGGTGGCAGATGTATTTCCAAAGATAGACACGATGATATCTCACACCCACCACTTTTCTTGTAACTACAACACTCCTCCCATTGAGAAGTGGTTTATAGCCCCTCTACCCCGGGGTTGGGGCTTAAGACTATAGCAGAAGGAATACCGTGTGACTCCTGACTGTAGGTGATAAAAAGCCAGACAGGGTTCTGCTGGGACACTGGCTTGGCATCCTAGGCTGCCATGTAAACAGCCTGAGTGTCCTGAGGCAGCCATACTGTGAGGAAGCCCAAACTAGCCCAGGCAGAGACTACATGGGAAGCTCCGAGACTACACAGTGGGAGAGAGACATCTGACAGCCACCAGCTATTATTCTTGGCCATCTTCTACCTGTAATAACTGGATACCTCAGCCACAACCACCCAGCCAGTTCTTCCCTGAATTTCTGACTCTCAGTAACTATGAAAGATAGTAAAAATTATGGCTGTTGTTTCAAGTCACTAAATTTTGGTGTGATTTGTTACTCAGAAACAGATATCCAGAACATGACCCATGTTTTAAAAAGTTTGACAATCCTAAATTGAGGAGGAAATAGTAATTAGAAGATATCCCATTAATATATTATTTTCTTAGTGATAATTAGGGTAATACATTCTTAAAAGCCTGGATATGGTTCATTAACCATGTGATTTTGGTATGTCTCAACTAATTTACTTATTTCCAAAGCCTTTGAGCTACAAGACCATTTTAGGAGTATTAAACTACTATATCCAAACCAGGTAAACCCAACAAACCAAATTATGAGCTTGGTGTGTAGGGAGGAAATTACTTTAATTCAACTTGTCACACAACCACAAATGTGGTAACATGTTATATAATTGGTTTTCAAACAGGAATTATCCCCAGTTTTGATAGTTTGATCTTATAAAAGATTAACTCAGTAGTGGATGAGTTTACTTGAGTCAGAGCCACTTGACCTTCCTTGATCTGTGTTGTGTAAGATGAAAGGGAAGAGCTGACATGTACTGAATGCTGATTCAATGTCAAAAGGTACCTAAGGGATGACACTGATAAAAACATAGGTCGTGAATGGAGAGGAGCTAACTTTTTAGCAGCCAAGTCCTGAAGCACATGGCTTTTCACATGATTCAAAGACTTCTTGGCATAAAGTGCATCCCTTTCAGGTAAGCTGCCATGTGCTTTGAGAATAAAGAAATGTATCAGTTAGTTTTGTCTGTGTAACAAACCATCCCAATTTTTAATGGCCTAAAATCAGTTAGTTTTGTCTGTGTAACAAACCATCCCAATTTATTTTATGAATGATCCTATGGGTCAGTTGGGCAGTTCTAGTCTGGGTGGGCTCAGGTTACCTCTGTTGGGCTATCTTGTGTGACTATGGTTGGCTGTAGACTGGATAATATAGGATGGCCTGACTCATATGCCCAGCAGTTAACAGGTTGTAAGGCAACTGGGAATACTTCGATTCTTCCCCTCATGGCCTCCTATCCTCTGAAAGGCTAGTTTAGGCTAGGTATCATAAGGGTCTCAAGACTCCTGATGCATCAAGAGAAACAAACCCCAAAGTACAAGTTCCCTTCAAGCCTCTGCTAATACCATATTAATCAAAAGAAATCATATGCCTGGGCCCAGGTGCAAGGTGTGGAGTACAAGTGATGAGAAGAATGGCAAAGTCAAGTGGCAAAGAGGAGGTCCATCAGGGAATGGAGGAACTGGGGCCATTTTTTGCAATCTACCATCAGGAGATGCTGATGGCTATACCGTAAACCTATAGCAAAAACCTGAGATCCTCAGCTTTCATTTCACTCACCAGTTGCTGCCAAGAAGGAACAAGAAGCAAACAAGCAATCCTGCTCCCCTCTCCACATCTCTAATAGCCTATCCTCTCCCCAAAAGGGGCCAGAATATTTAGTTCTGGACAATTAGTTCTGAGACACAGAGCATAATATTTTTTTAAACACATGGTGATACTGATTCAATATAACAGCTGTGAAAAGATCATAAAAGGAGAAGTGAGGGAAAGGCCCATTGGAAATAAGATTAGAAATGATATGTTAGCTCTGCAGATTTCACGGGGCCCCAAGAAAGGAAATACAGAAAAAAAAGTGGGGGGGGGTTAGTTAACTTTCTCTCTCCTAATGAACATTATGAGGACAAATACTCCGTTCACATGGCCCCTTTTCGGCAGCCTGGTTAATTTGCTAAGCCCAACTGGACACATAAAGAGAGCCCTTTTATCTTCATTAAGCCCAGTGAGAATGAATGCCAAACCGCAGTATCATTAGTCTGGCCTGATAGGTTCCATCAAAGGACCCAGAAAGCTCTTAAAAACCCTGATGACTTTAGGAGTGGCTGAGTTGGGGCTTGTTCATCTCTTCTAACAAACATTGGCTGTTCTTACCCTTTATCCATAGATGTAGACAAGCCATAAGTGGCTTCCGACAGCAGGTCACAGAAAAAGCCATGGGTGCACAAGCACACACACACACACACCAGCTTGATAATTGGGATGGAGGAGACAAGGAAGATGGAGGTGATGGGTGGCCATCAAAGACAGCAGTTGAAAGTATGGGCTTTTGAAGTTCTCTTTGTGGCTCAGTGGGTTAAGGACATGACAAAGTCTTCATGAGGATATGAGTTTGATCCCTGGCCTCATTCAGTGGGTTAAGGATCCAGTATTACCACAAGCTTCAGTGTAAGTCACAGAGGTTGTTCAGATATAGTGTTGCTGTGGCTGTGGCATAACACCTCAGCTGCAGCTCTGATTTGACCCCTGACCTGGGAACTTCCATATGCCACAGATGTGTTCCTAAAAGGAAGTGAGAAAAAAAAAAAAAAAGCATTGACTTGTAAGCAGACTTCCTGAATTTGAACCCTGACTCTCGCAATTTCTAGCTAAGATCCTTAACCTTGCTGTGACTAAGCATTGTCAATGGCTAAAATAACACAGCAACAAAACTCATGAGGCTATTGTGAAGGTTAAGTCAGTTAGCATTCTTGAAGTGCTCAGAATAGTGCCTGCCATGTAGTAACCACTATCAAAGTGTTATTGAAGAAAGATGGCTATTCCAGGACCAACATGAAACAGCTAAGGAGTAGCTTTGTAACAAACACTTGGAGATGCTTTGGAGCCCAAGTAACAAAGTACGGCTAGAATCTGGAGATGCAGTGCTCTTCCTGTCCCCACACTACTGAGAGTCTTTACAAACCTTGGAAGCTTTGGAATCATTTCTTCAACAGGGACCTTGAAAGGAGAGTTTGGGGGTGGGCAAAATAGGGAAGGAGTGTCTCTAGGTAGCATCACAAACAGCAGAAGAAAGACGGTGATGCTGACGGACCACTGACAACAGCCGAGACAACAGACAGACTGCTTCATGGGCACATGGGATAGGTCCTTTGTGGGCCTCCCAGAAATAATATGCTGGGGGTGACTTGATGGATGGGGTCTGGAACATCAGGAAGTATTTTCATCCATGTGTCTAGCAATTGATGCTAACTTTCTCTTGGGATCTGGGTTTTATCAACTGGAGCATCCACACATAGCCTGTATCCACTGGCCTGACCTACCTCACAGCATGGTGACCTCAGGATACTCAAAATTTCCCCTGTGGCAGGGCAGTGCGCAAAAGGAAAAATGTCTCGGCTAACAAGCTGGAAGATGAATTGTTTTATTATCTAGCCTCCAAAGCCATACAGCCTTCCTTCTGCTACTTCCTATTCATCGCCAATGAGACACAAATTTGCCTAGGTCCAAAGGAAGGGAGCACAGACTGCACATCTTGATGAAGTGTCAAGGTCACACGGTGCTAGAACATGTAGGATGGGAGATATCATAGCAGCTAAGACACAATCAGCAACAGGGCTCTCAAGCCTGAAGGTGTGTGCCTTATACGTTTTTCATCTAATTTATCTTAACGTTTTTCATCTAATTTATCTTAACTTTATCTGGAAGAGTAATTTATCCACTGAGCCTACATAATCCTTCTCTGTTTCTCTGGAAATACTACAAAGGGCAATCCCAATATGATGCAGCCATTATGTGCTTCCTTACGGGAGAGAAATAAGGAATTTGCAAACAATTATGTCTTTTGAAGCACAGCAATTCTACATGGAAAAAGTTGACAAAATGTGGTATATTAGTAAAATTGGGTTAGCAAGCACAAAAGGCTCAAAGTATTGGCTTCCATAGGCAGGAAAGATGCTGAATGGCTCACAGAAATGAAAGAAAATCCACATGACTCAGGATCTCCAGGACAGTAACTGAGGTCCCAGTCCCATAAACACCTCTTTCTCTGCCATCTGTCATCTCTGCTTGGCTCTTTTGTTTTTGTTCATTGTCCTTGTTGTCTCCAACTAAAGACATGGGACCTTCTCCATGAGGCTATGAAAATGATCAACCAGTAAGACACAGTAAGATAGACAGAGCTGCTGTTTTTCCAGGGTCAGTGTATCAGTTCCAAGTAAAGACCCTGGTTGGCTCTGCTTGGGTCATATGACCTCACCTTGGCAAATACTCCTGCTTAGGGATGATGCTCTGTATCAAGCCAGCCAGGGCAGGGGGTAGGATGTATGTGCCATGTATTTACTCTTTGGCCTAGGGGCAAGGATCTGTTGCATCTACTAAGTGCATTTCTTTTAAAAAAAAATTATTGCAGTGGATTTACAATGTCCTGCCAATTTCTCCTGTTCAGCAAAGTGACCCAGTTATATATTCTTTTTCTCACATTGTCCTCCATCATGTTCCATCACAGGTGATTGGATATAGTTCCCTGTGCTGTACAGCAGGACCTCAGTGCTTATCCACTCCAAATGCAATAGTCTGCATCTACTAACCCCAAACACCCAGTCCATCACTCTCCCTCTGCTCCCCAGTTGGCAACCACAAGTCTGTTCTCTATGTCGAGACTGTTTCTTTTCTGTAGATAGGTTCATTTATGTCATATATTAGATTCCACATGTAAGTGATATCACATGGTATTTGTCTTTCTTTTTCTGACTTACTTCACTTAATATGAGAATCTCTAACCTGCTGGACTAATTGTTCTCCCCGGTAACACCTCCAGCCTGAAAGTGATCACTTTTAGCCATCATTTTCCATGGGCTGAAGAGAACTTTCCAACAGCTTGGGCATGTCCCCTCATGATCAGGTGGTCAGTAAATCACTTGCCATGGTGCCTTTTACAATTGCTCAGTCCACGGGCAGGATCGATATTTGCACTAAGTCATGCTCCTTTTTACTGTCAGAAACTAATTACCTCATGGGGCCAGAAAATACACAAACGCATTTTACCCTTCCACTAAGTGGAAGACTTTTTTTTTTTTTTTGCTTTTTTAGGGCTGCACCTGCGGCATATGGAAGTTCTAAGGCTAGGGGTCGAATCGGAGCTACAGCTGCCGGCCTACACCACAGCCACAGCAACACAGAACCCTTAACCCACAGAAAGAGTACAGGGATCGAACTCACATCCTCATGGATCCTCATTAGATTCATTAACCATTGAGCCACAAAGGGAACTCCAAAGTGAAAGACTTTTTTTCAGTCATTTTCTAACAAATGCAGAAGACAAAAGCAAAATAACCATATTCTGAGATTGCTCAATATCAATATTGTAGGTTTATTTTTCTGGATTTATTTCTGCTCTTCATTTAATAATAATATAATTTCCATAGCAACAATGGCATGGAACAGTTGGAACTGTGGCGTACCATTAGGGCAACATTAAACATAAGTTCCAAACTTTCAGTGTTTCTTCTGAGCCCATAATGTGGCTTCCTGTAGGGCATGGTGAAACATTCATAGTGGAGAAGAATTCCATTTTTGTTCCCATTAGACCCTGGAATGCTGGTAAAACAGCACTTTCTGCTAATAAACATACATCACACCAGCAGCCATGTTTGCCGTAAAAAGGACTATCATACTTTGCTGAGTGGTGGCGTATTCCAGTGACTTTGAAAGCTCATGTTCCCTTTTTAACTTTTAAGCAAAATTCATCACACAGCGCTTAAATGCTGACTGCATACAAGGAATGGTCCTCTGGTTTTCTCTTTTTTGCTATCCATAGCCTTGGGCCAAGACACTTGGATATCCAGCCTGTAAGCTCCTCAGGGGTAAGGCCTGAATCTTCATCCCTGCCGCAATACCCAGCATAAATTAGGCCCTCAGTAAATGCTTATAAGTGGACAAACGTTTCTAGCAGCCCCTGAGGAAATGAAAGGATGGAGAGTTTTCCCTAGAATAGGAGACCCATACATTGAGTCCGAAGGGACGTACCATTTAGTCCAGGGAGCAAAAACAGAGGAAGGATGAGCCAGACAGAAGCAACAGGAAGGAGGCAGGGATGAGAGAAACAGGAGCTGTGGACTCTGAGGGTCACGGAGCACTATGTCTGCATGAGGCTGAGGGCAGAAACGGGGTGCAGAGGAAGGCACCAGGCAGGTCCTGGAGCACCGGAGCATGGGATTGGGTCTGGGCCTCCTGGGGAGGATGAGGGGTAAGGAGCAGAGACAGGTCTTGGTTGGACTTCTGATTTAGAACATTATTCAGGTTTCAGTATAAAGATGTGTATCAGGAGGACAGCTAGGGAGGAGACCTCTTAAAAGTCCTGGCCATCCTGACTCCCCTGAGTGTCCCCACAGGGACACAGCACAAGTGGCCTTGGACTGTTCCCATCCCAAGGCCCCCGAGACTCTCTCTGAAAGACAGCAGCTCAGAGCCCCCCTCTTGGGGCACCTCAAGCCCTGGGTGCTGTGTTTCAAGGGTCCCTTTGTTCCAGAGTAGGGCGCAGTCTTCCTCACCCCTCCACTCCACCCCTTCCCCTCCTATCCTCCCATTAGTGGGCACAGCCAGCAGGGGTGGCAGGGTGGAGAAACAGGATGAAATGCTGCTGTTTCTTTCCCAGTCTCAGCATTTCTCCCTTTCTTTCTTCCTTTCTTGTTTGCTTTTTAGGGCCACTTATGCAGCATATGGTAATTCCCAGGCCAGGGGCTGAATCAGAGCTACAGGTGCCAGCCTACACCACAGCCACAGCCGCACCAGATTCGAGTCGTGTCTGCAACCTACACCACAGCTCATGGCAACACCAGATCCTTAGCCCACTGAGCAAGGCCAAGGATTGAACCTTTGTCCTCATGGATACTAGTCAGGTTCGCTACTGCTGAGCCACAACAGGAACCCCCCAGTCCCAGCATTTCTGAGGACAATCCTTCCTCAGGGAACAGAGTCCTGGTCCCAAGCCAGCACTGGGAAGATGAATCTGAAATGGAAACATTTGCCCACAAAGAACCCTCCTCACGAAGGGAGGAAGAAGCCACGTCCCTCCCTGAAGATGGCCTTTAGACACAGATCCAAAACCACAGGTGATCATGTTCACAGACTCTCCCAGACCACAGTACACGATGAACCCACTTGAGCACCAGGCATTCTTTCCTAGGTGCTTTCAAAAACACTGCAGGTTTTGGAAGAGAAAAGCTCAAAGTCTGGGCTGTTTTGAAAACATCAGACACTGCTTACCTAATGGCAACCTTTCCAGGCTAATCTTTGAAAAGAGAAAAAGGGTTTTGCAGAAATATTCAAGAAATCAAAATGACTCAGACTAGATGAGAAAATTGTCAGCAAGGACTCAGGACTCCTTTGAATCCAGAGAAAAAGAAAGTTGCTTTTCTTTACGGCAAAGGGAGCCTAATTTGTTTGCCAGCTCCATCAAAAAGCCAGACAAGGCAACGTGCTTGCTTTGGAGTAGATGGATTTAATTTGAACAGAGACAGACCCGACTGGTAGGAAAAGTTGTCAGGAAATGCAGTGAATTCTGAAAAACCTCTCAAACATACTCTTTCTGCGAATTCACTAAAATTACCAACTATATGACTGCTCTGTGTTAAAGGAATTTACTTACAAATGGAACTAAGAGTCCCACCCAAGCGGAACTTACATTCTAGCTCTGTGAGGCCCAAAGGGGACCAAACCAATGAGGCTCAGAGCGACAGAGCTACCAGGCATCTAAACTCAGTGTGGGACAGTCACGTGAGAATGCAGTGGATACAGCCAGGCACAGAGAGGCGGAAGGCAAGGGCTCACCTCCAGGAGAACCAGCATGTGAACAAAACATTTGGATGGCCTGAGAGGCAGGGAGCAAGTGTGAGCCTGGAAAGGAGGTTTTGAGTTTCAACCACGGCAGAACAGGAAACGGGTACTACATCCTGGAAAGAAAAGTATTCATGGTGCAATAGGAGATGAGAGCTGACCTGGACCTGATGAGATAAGGATGCTCAGAGAATGGCAGGGCCTAGGGCAAGAGATGAATGAGGCCACTTGAGCGATGACATAGGTGCGAAATGATATGAACCTGAATGAATGGCTTAAAGGACAGGGTTTGGTTGCTATTTGGATGGAATTTGTGACAAGCAGGGGCCTTGAGCAGAGTGGCCAGGCCTTGTGCAGAAGTTGGTTGGTGCCCTGAGCATGCACTTGGGGAGGAAGGTTGAAGAGAATATATGTGCTGAGCAGAGTTCAGCATCAGCCCTGCCCCAGTATGAGTCTGTACCAGGAGAGGCACTCAGAGGAAACCACTTGCTGGGTCAGTGCTTTGCATGACCCCAGATCTGGAGGCTCAAGGCATGGGAGGACCTCAGACGTCAGTAAATGAGACACTTGCCACGGGCTCAGGAGGGAGCTGTGCAAGCCTCGTCTGGTGGACTATGGGTGATCTGGTGGACTATGGGTGAATAAGTGCAGTCCACCTTGCTCACTGTCTGCTGCCTGGCTGAGGCCATCAGTCTTGGGAAACAGCCTCATTACTCTTCAGAACCCTCTGTAAATGTGATCTCCAAACCCCTCACTTCCAGTGTGACTCAGAAGTGGGCTCTAACTTTCCCCAGATGTCTAATAATTGATTCAAACCCAGGTCCTCCAAGAATTTGAAGGAACTTAGGGGGTAGGGGAAGCCCAACCACATCCGTGCTAATCCAGCCTGCAAGTGATTTAAGTCCTCCTGACACCAAGCTCTTCAAACAGATCCCTGGATTTAGGGGCACAGCGGATAAAAGGGAAGCATAATGGCCTCCTAAGTTCTCCAGCCCTGGCCCTCCATCCTGAAGGTAGCAATGCACAGCCAGGTGTCCTCACTCTATGGTCCTCTCAGAGAAGCAAGGACTGCTCTCCATTGAGTTTCTCTCCAACTGGCCCCAGTGGCCTGGCCACAGCTGACTTCACAATTGCTCATGCATCTGATGTGAACTAGTCTCCAAGCCTGGCCAAGAGGCAGCCACATTCACACACTCCCAGGCTTAGCTTCATGGCACTGTGGTTTTGTTTCCTTACTTCTTGATGTTGAGGATGTGGGGACATCCCCAGGTAGGTCAGCAACTGCTAAGAGTTCTATTATCCATAATCAGAAAACCACCTCTTCATGGGTCCCTCATAGGGACCTAGGGGTTGTCACCTCTACCTATTCACACACATCCACACAACACAAGACAGCCCAAGGCATAAGTCCTCTCAAGATGCTCATTGTATTTACACAGTAACCAGGACATGCTCCCCCTGGAATTACAGTGGGATTTCAGTTAACAGTAGACACAAAAACTTGAGATAAAGAATGCAACAACAAGGCACACCGGAGCGCTTTCAATCCGGCACAAAAGGGTGACAGAGTCACAGGTGTTCGTAGACAAGCATATAAGTTGACAATCTCCTCTATAAAGGGGCAGATAGTAAACATGTTAGACTTTCATGGACCAGACCCCTGCTGAACCGCATTGCACAAGCCATTAGAGCAGCAAAGTCAACACAGAAGCCACTGAGTATGGCTGTGTTTCTGATAAAACTTTATAAACAGAAGCAGGCAGTGGGCCACTTGTAGCCTGTAGGAAGTAGCTGGCCAGGCAATAGTTTGACAGGTACACAGACAAGAGTAGGGGAAAAAAAGAGAACAAAACCTTGGAACAGCCAAGTTTAAAAGACAGGCAGTGTAGAGGCCAGATTACACTGGGTTAGAAAGTCATGGTTTTGTGTGTGTGTGTATAATACACAAATGTGTGATATGTATACACGTTTGTATAGATATATGTCTCTCTGTGTGTTTGTATTACACACCTACACTTGAAGAGTCTAGGCTCCTGACAATTTGCAAGAATGGATATACTGAAAAAGCACCCTACTGGAAAAGCCCTTCTGGATAAAACATTCCATCTCTGACCTGGCTTGGGAGTGAGGACTTCTCAGAAGAATCCAGAAGTAGAGTAAGAGGAGGAGCCCTGTGCGTTTGCAACATACCATGAAGAACATGGAGCTTTTCCTTTGCCAGCTTCCCAAGCTCTGAGGAAAGGCCCCAAAGCCTTGCGCCAGGAAGGTGGGAACTCCATAGTAGTGGCATGCTCATCAACGTAGGTGTTGCAACACTGGAAGGATGCACATGACTCATTTATGCTCACAGAACAGCTGACAGAGAACTCAGCATAGGAGCAGCAGTGGAAGGATGTGTGTGGAAAGGGGTCAGGAGACCACAGGCCACAGCATCTCTGTTCTCCTACAGCTGCGTCTCATGGGAGAGTTTTGTCTCTAACAAGCACTGGTGTGTGTGCACATGCATGTGCTTGTGGTGCTCGGTGCAAAGGGGCAGGTGGGTGAAGCACTTTGGTACCTTGATGGCAGCAAACCTGTTCACAGTGGGCATCTTCTATAGACACATTCTAGTTCCATGACCAGTCTTAACCATTAAAACCCAACCCCGCTGCCCAGCCTCCACTTAAACCAGGAACAGGTCATACATCCAAATAGTTACTAATTAATACTGACAGGCTGCCTGCTGCCTTCTGCTTGGAAACGACTCACCACTCCATGACTCCAGATCACCATTTATCCTTAGTGAACAAATGTGGGAGCCTGGGCCAAGGGTCAGCAGCTTGGGAGATAAGCCCATGTCAGTACATGCTAGCGGAGGTGACCGCATGCCTCGCACCACATCCAGCCAGGACCCTGCAGTGTCACGACAGCTTATGAGGTCCAAGAAACCCTGAGAGATAATGTGACTGAAAGTGGAGATGCCCCAAGTTACAGGCAGGAGCAGGCACACATCCTCTATGGAAGACCTCATCTTTAACCAGGACCTCAAAGAACTCAACAGAACAAGTTCCAGGCAAAGTGGGAAGTTCTCAGACAAGCTGCATGAGCAGGAAATCTCCAGGGCAGGAACAGAGATGTGGATTAGGTTTAGTATACCAGACCAGTTTGAGGAGTTTAATGACTTAAGACCTGGTATTCTATGAACAAATTGCCCTTGACACTTAACCAAGGACTTTCGAATCAGGAGTTTCTGTGAAACCAAACTGAATCTTCACATTTCAGCACTGAGACGTAATAAAACATTGGGATGCTGGATCTTAACACAGCTATGATAACATCAGAATCATCAGACAGAACCTTGAAAACACCATCACTTGCTGTCAGATCAGGTGACAGAAGTTTCCTGCAAGAAAATGATCCCAAAATATTCACCAAAGGATTGATGGGAATCCTGGAATGGTGTGATAAGGAAACAGCCTGAAGACGCCTTTTGCTTTTTCTGTTGTTGTTCTTTTGTTTTGTTTTTTATTTTTGTTTTTGGTTTTGTTTTGTTGTTGTTTTTAGGGCTGCACCCACGGCATATGAAGGTTCCCAGGCTAGGGGTTGAATCAAAACTATAGCTGCTGGCCTACACAACCAGCACAGCAGCACAGGATCTGAACTGCATCTGTGACCTACACCGCAGTTCATGGCAATGCCAGACCCTTAACCTACTGATTGAGGCCAGGGATTGAACCCACAACTTCATGGTTCCTAGTTGGATTCTTTTCCACTGCACCACAATGGGAACTCCCTGATGCCACTTTCTAAAAGAAGACTATTCATACTTTAAAGAAGCCAGAAAACAAGAAAGTGACAAGTGAGGTAAGAAGAAAGAAAGGGAAGGAGGAAATAGAACGGATAAAATACCATCTTGGTGTTTTGAGAGTCACTAAAAAGTGGCAAGATCGATTCTGGGCCTCAAGCAAAAAAGGGATACTGTTCACCGAAGTCCTCAAGAACTTGCAGATGCCCAGGCATCACAGAGAAGGCAAAGAGGTCTGGTGTCATATCCACTTCTGCTGTACAGGCAAGGAGCTTACCTTGGAAGATTCTATCAGCCTGTCGTCCTCTGTGTAGAGACGCCCAACAATGAGAGCTCCATAAAAATGAGCCTAGATCTCCCCATATATGGGTGTTTACTTTTTGTGTGCACCCATTTTCAGTGGCCACTGACCTCTCTTGTCTGCTCTTTCAAGGAGCCAGCACTCAGTATAAAAGGCTATGAGCTGTGCCCAAGTCTTCAACTCAGGATGGGGATGGGGATGCATATTTGATCAAGATCTCTGTAAATTCCACTCACCAACAGAGGGAATATTTTCCTTTGCTTTGAAAATACAGTTCACCTCTGTCTGTATTTGTATTTCCACAAGAGGCAAAGCCTTCATTTATTGTTTTCAATTGCCCTTTTATATTCAACCTCTCTCATTTTAAATTCCTTCTTGAAAAGGTAATGTCTCCTCCAAAGGATACAGGCCTTTACAGAAAAGAATTACAACCTAATTTTTTGTACCTTTTGTCCCACATGTGAGATGCTTTCAAGAGCATCACTTAGCCAAACAAAGCCCCATCCTTGTCATTTATCTGTAACTATTGTCTTGACTACACTTTTGAATCTCATTTGCCTGCAAATGATAGATTTTAAATTTTCTCTTTTAAGTATTTAAGTACCATTTTTTAAAACAACATACCAGTGTGTAATAACACAGAAGTTGTTTTCACTTTAAATCCATCACGTTAAGACAAAAAATATAAAGTGCCCCCCCCCATTTCTGTTCTTGCTCTGGAAAGTCTTGTTACTAGATTGTCCAGAAGGACAATAAGAACTATGTGGGAACCCTGTTAAAATGCAGATTCTGATTCAACAGATCTGGGGCAGAGGTAAGATTCTGCATTTCTAACCAGCCCCCAGCAGAAGCTGATGCTGCGGATCTGAGGACCACATTTGGAGAAGCAAAGGAAAAGACAGACAGATAACCAAAAATTAAAAAAAAAAAACATGAAAAAATGCACCATCACTAATAATTACAGAAATGCAAATCAAAACTACAATGAGTTTATCACCTCACACCAGTCAGAATGGCCATCATCAAAAAGTCTGCAAACAATAAATATTGGAGAAGGTGTGGAGAAAAGGGAAACCCCCCACACCATCACTGGGAATATAAATTGGTACAACCACTATGGAAAACACTATGGAGATTCCTTAAAAAACTAAATAGCAATCGCACTCCTGGGCATAAATCCAGAAAAAAAACATAATTTGAAAAGATACATGCACCCTAATCTCCACTGTAGCACAGTTTACAATAACCATGACATGGGATTCACCAAGAGACAAGTGCAAAAAGATCATGTGGTACATATATCCAATGGGATATTACTCAACCATAAAAAGAATGAAATAATGCCATTTGCAGCAACATGGATGGACCGAGAGATCATACTAAGTGAAGTAGGTCAGAAAGACAAATATCATATGACATCACATGTAGAATCTAATAAAAATGATACAAAAAAACTTGTTTACAAAACAGAAACAGATTCACAGGTTTCAAAAGCAATCTTATGGCTACCATAGGGGAAATGTCGGGGCAGGGGGAGGAATTGGGAGGATGGGAATAACATACAGACTATACATATGTTGTGTATAAAACAGGTAATTAACAACGACCTATTGTATAGCACAGGGAAATCTACTCAATAGTTTGTAATAATCTATATGGGAAAAAGAATGGATAGATATGTATCTGATTCGCATTGCTGTACACCTAAAACTAGCACAACACTGTAAGCTGATATACTCCAGTATTTTTTTTTTTTAAAGGAGATGACCAGAGCAGTGGTTCTCACCTGGCCCCACATGTGACTCCCCTGAGAAGCACTCAAAGCAGAGTTGCCCGAGTCTCACCCCACAGATGCCAATGGACTTGGCCTGGCATCTCAAATATGGGAAAGCACCTGGGTTATTGATGCCAAAGTGCAGCTCAGGTAGTTAACAGTAGTCTAAGGCCAGATCCATCTGGCAGGTATCCCTACTCCTCACCAGAGGGCAGAGTCTGTGGCTCTGACATCTCTTCCTCCATGAAGACTTTAGATCTGGATCACTATGGAAATGCCACTTGTATCAATATCACCCATGTGCTTAAAATTAAATATGCCCCCCCCGGGGTAAATGATGAAGCTCCGTTTCACATTTATATTGAGAACCAGCATGTTTGGATCAATGGCTCCTATGGACACCATCCGAGGGGTCCAACATGAGAGGTCTTGGAGTCCTGTATCTTTGATCTCATTTAAGCGTCACGCACGAAAACTCTGGGAGGAAGACTAACTCTTCTGCATTCTCCAGAAAGGAAGACTGAGGCCAAAGTCAGTTAGTTGTTTGGATAATCAGAGGTTCATCTAAGACTATGTTTCCCAAGAAGAAGTAATAGTCTATCTCCACCCGTAGAACAACTGAAGCACACTGAGTGCTTTGGTAAATACTTAAGGTAAGTAATGTAGGTTTCTGAGGACTTCAGAGTCAGCTTGTACTTCTCAAAGAGTTCCAGGCTATAGCCCCCCTGCTATTGAAGACGTCCCTGGTCCTGACGCTTGCAGAGACCCCACTGGTGAAGACAGATACTGTGTGACTATCAAGGTTCCAATATATGTTGAAAGAAAGACAAATACAATAAAAGAAATACATTATCTCACTTTGGCCAGAATGACCATCATCAAAAAATATTCAAAAATAAATGCTGGAGAGAGTGTGGAGAAAAGGAACACTTCTACACTCCTGGTGGGAATGTAAACTGGTACAACAATGGAAAACAATATCGAGGTTCCTTTAAAAACTAAACATAGAGTTACCATATGATCCTGCAATCCCAGTCCTGGGCATCTAACTGGAGAAAACCTTAACTTGAAAAGATGAATGTACCCCAATGTTCACTGCAGCACTATTTGCTATAGCCAATACCTGGAAGTAACCTAAATGTCCAATAACAAAGGAATGGATAAAGATAAACACACAATGGATTATTACTTAGCCATTAAAAAGAATGAGATAATCCCATTTGTAGCAGTAAGAATGGACCTAGAGGAGTTCCCGTCGTGGCGCAGTGGTTAACGAATCCGACTAGGAACCGTGAGGTTGCGGGTTCGATCCCTGCCCTTGCTCAGTGGGTTAACGGTCCGGCGTTGCCGTGAGCTGTGGTGTAGGTTGCAGACGCGGCTCGGATCCTGCGTTGCTGTGGCTGCGGCGCAGGCCGGTGGCCACAGCTCCGATTAGACCCCTAG
>PVHT021183543.1:31344665-31406824 GCA_004024745.2 Catagonus wagneri | reverse complement strand
GAATGGACCTAGAAATTATCTTACTAAGTGAAATAATCCAGACAAAGAAAAATATATGATATTTATATGTGGAATCTAAAAAAGTGATAGAGATGAACTTATTTACAAAACAGAAATAGACCCACAGACATAGATAACAAACTTACGGTTACCAAAGGGGAAAGGAGGAGAGGGATAAATTAGGAGGTTGGTGTTAATATATGCACGCTGTTATACAGAAAATAGATAACTAACAAGGATCTACTGTACAGCACAGGAAATTCTATTCAATGTTCTATAATAACCTATGTGGAAAATAATCTGAAAAAGAATATACATATATGTATATGTGTGTGTGGGTATATATGTATACGTGTATATGTATATGTGTGTATATATATATTATATATATATGAAAAGCTGAATCACAGTACTGTACAACTGAAACTAACATGGCATTGTAAATCAACTATACCTCAATAAAATAAATGTTTTTTTAAAAAAGAAAGGCATTGTAAAAAGTAGATTTGGCTGAGAACACAAGTAGAGAAGTGATGCAAGATTCGGAGCATTCCTTAGGGAAATTTAAAAAACACAGGGAATGGTATCTAATCTCTTGGGTAAGAACCTGATGGAAAATGAAAAAAAAAAAAAAAGATGGGTATGCATGGGTGGCTGGGTCACTTTTTACAGAGGAAATTGAAGGAAACTTGTATTTCTACTATACTTAAAAAAATTTTAATTAAAAAATAAAATGAAATAAGCCTCTAGGCACCTGGAATTGGTAACAGCAATATACCGTCACTGATTCACTTTTGGAAACCTGTCTCACGTCTGCAGTTATAAATCATCAGTTGACCACCTATTGGCAATTGGACTCTAGGTTCTGGTGTAACATAGTCGAACTTCTATATGAAAGGTCACCATTTACTTTTAGCTCTTCCCTATAGCCTCTACACAATAATGCACAAATGCCACTGAATAATGAAATGACCCTGAGGACACAAAATGAGCATTCCCTCCACTGGCCAGATTCTGCTGGGTCAAACAGGATCCAATGGTTATATTCATGGCAAAGTTCCTACTGCACACATCCCTATTCTGCCATATTGATGTGCTGGTAAAAAAGGAAAAAAGAAAAAAACACTGCAAAAGTATTTTTCAATGGGGAGTTCAAATCCAGGGCTCACTGTGAAGGCCAAGTGTAACCAATCAGCAGCAGCATGTGAGTGCAGGTGAAGGTCATAAGGCTGATATGACCATTAACTTGCATTCAGACTTTAGCAAATCTATTCCACGTACTTCTGAGCCTCCCAAGGGGGGGTTGTAATAGGTGCTCAAAAGTTCCCAAGGGCACTGCTGCAGTCCTGCCAGCTCCCACTGCCCTTTGACATTAAGCTCATAAGTTCTGGCAGTCTGCAATCTGGCCCAAAGGGCAAGAAGTTAATTGCACCTTAGTGGGGTCCCCAAGAAGGCATGCTTGTCCCCTAGTGTGTTCCAGTATTTCAGACTTCATTTCTAGAACCCAGGCATCCATGGGTCTCTCTGAAAAAAAACCAAATGTGAGTCCCAGCCACCATGTCTATTTACACTGTCTACTCCCCTCCCACATCATCTAAGCCTCTTTCCTACAGTCCTTTCTTAATGGTGAGTTTCCTTTCAGGAGAATCCAAGCAAATAAATGTCAGTGGAGCTCCCCCATCAGTCCTGCCCAAATCTTCTGGACACAAGCAGTGGACACATGTGAGACCAAGACAGAGATCATGAAAGCACAAAGGTGTGTGGCCAAAGACCCAAGGAGATGAATCCAATTTTGCACTCACAGCCCCTTTTCAAAGCCAACAAGCACATGTTTAAGCTGACAAAAGGCAGGCTGTTTGCTGTATCTGACATTTGAAATGCAGCCCAAATTTCCAGAACAATAGGAGTCTACCATGTGGTCTAGTTAGAGATGTTACTGGGATCAGAAAAAACTTGCCAAATGGGAAAACCCAAGTCAAATTATTACTCAAGTAAACAAACTGAAAATGAAGGCATTCCCAGATGCTTTTGACAAGGGGTGAATGGGCTCCTAAATCAAACGTTTCATAAATAAGTTAGCAAAATGCATTTTGTAACACTAACATTAATGACACACACCAGACTGCCAAGGTTCTTAATCAAATCTTTTCAATCTAGGTGCTTATATAGTGAAAGGGTCAGTTCTTCCAGACAGCTCATAATACAAAGCAAGTCTCTCCAATGACATTTCTGCCATCACTAAATGTTTTTCTTCTGATCTGTCTCCGGGCCTGACATTTTTGCAAATGAAACTGGATTGCATTATCCATGATGGCTTAAATCCAATTATCCAAATAACTAACCAGCCAGCTCCATGACTAAATTATCCACCTGCTGCCTGAACTTTTGGGATTTGACAGCATACTGACTTCATTTTGACTTTGAAAGTAAAAAGAGACCCGGATTTCTCTTGGCAAAAAAACTAGGAATTATCTTTCCTTCTAGCATTACTTTAGGGATCACAGTCAGATAAAGCAACACACATGTGTTTGGACTCATGGGCTGAATGCCCCCACTCCTTCTCTCCATCCAGTGTTTTTCCCCTGATCTGCCTTTATGCTTGTTTATTATGGTTTCCAATTTTACACAATCTCCAAAACCAGAAAAGCCATCTTTATTTTTGCACTTATCTCTAGGTCAAAAGGAAGTCACATTTTTATTTACAAAAATACTGCCATATTGCCTTTCCATGAGAGATGCTGTAGGTTTACATTTCCCCTAATGATGTGTAAACACACATGCTTCAGAGTTCCCACCATAGCGCAGTGGGTTAAGAACCTGACTGCAGCAGGTCAGGTAGCTGCAGAAGTGTGGGTTCGATCCCCACCCCAGCACAGTGAGTTGTGGCTTGGGTCACAGCTGTGGCTCGGATGCAATCCCTGGTCTGGAAACTTCCACATGCCACAGGTGTGGCCATAAAATTAAAATTAAAAGAAAAAAGCCCATGCTTCCTTCACACTCACTAACACATATTCTGCATATTTTAATTTTTGCCATACGACGGGTCAAAACAACAGGGCATTACTTGTCCTTACATTTCTATTGTTACTTGAGACTGTACATCTTTTCAGGTTTATTGGCCCCTTTTATACATGGTTTTCACAGGGAGTGAAAACAGTCTTTTAAGGAAAACCAAAAAAGAGAGTTGTAAGATTAAAAACTGCCAAAACATGTGTTGATAGAAGAAATTTATCTAATAATGAATACATGAGAGTCAAATTTCCAGCTAATACTGAATAAATGGCAAAAGACATCAGAGCAATGTAATGTCAAGGTTATAACCAAATGAAAGAGTTGAAATAGAGAAGGTGGTCTTAGATTGGGAGGCAATTCTAAAAAGAAGAGGGTTTGGAGTTCCCATTGTGGTTCAGTGGCTAGCAACCATGAGGGTGCAGGTTTGACCCTTGGCTTTCCTCAGTGGGTTAAGTTATCTGGCATTGCTGTGGTTGTGGTGTAGGCAAGTGTTCAACCACTAGCCTCGGAACCTCCATAGGCCATGGGTACAGCCCTAAAAAGACCAAAAAAAAACAAAGAAATAATAACGATAAATAAGAGAATTTAAAGATGAGGAGAGAATCGCATTTATATCATATTTGCTTTCTATTGCTGCCATAACAAAGTAGCACAAACTTACTGGGTTAAAGCCACACAACTGAATTACCTTACAGCTCCGTGGGTCAGAAGTCTGGCAGGGCACTTACCATGGCTAGAATCAAGATGTTAGCAGCTCCATTTCTCTCTGGAATCTCTAGTTTCTAGGGAAGAATCTGTTTTCAGTCCCTTTGGGGGTGTTAGCAGGATTCACTTGCTTGAAGTTGCGGGACCGAAGGGCCTGTTTTCTCCGTGGTTGTAAACCAGGGGCTGTTCCCACTCCTTAAGACGCCATGTTCCTCCGCTCCCAGCCTCTTCCTGCGTCAAGAGTCACGTGATGAGGCTGAGCCCACTTAGGTAATCCAGGCTAATTTCCCTATTTAAAGCCAGCTGCCGGGCAGTATGAATTCCATCTTACAGCCTGAATTCATTGTTGCCAGGTGACATAACACACCACAGGTTCTACATATTAGATATCTTTATGGTTGGGGTGGGGGTGAGGGTGGGTGGGGAGAAGCATTGTTCTGCCTACCACAGTGAGCCTAATGGAATGTTCATGGAAGCCCCAAAGAATGATGCACCCTGTGCTTTTCTGGCTTTTGTCTTTAACTACTGAATGAAAAACAAAATCAAAAACTCTGACCTCCCTTAAAGCTAATTTGCGGAAGCCCTGGATACAGACATCTGCCAGCTGAAGACTATCTTTTTCCTTTGTTCTTTCTCTAGATCCCCTCCCTTAACTGCCAAGCCCTGGACATTCCCCTGTGACCTTCCAGCGTGCCAGAGCCAATTCCAATTTCAAGAGAAAGTGGGAGGAGTTCCCGGTGTGACTCAGCAGGTTAAGAACCTGACATGGTGTCTGTGAGGATATGGGTTCGATCCCTGGCCTCAAGCAGTGGATTAAGGATCCAGCTTTGCCGCAAGTTGCGGCGTAGGTCGTGGATGCAGTTCAGATCTGGTGTTGCTGTGGCTATAGGATAAGACTGGCAGCTGTAGCTTCGATTAGACCCCTAGCCTGAGAACTTCCCTGTGCTGCAGCTACGGCCCTAAAGGAAAGAAAAAAAGAGTGGGAGACATAGCCCCTCCCTCAATCCATGGCATCCCTTCACCACCTGCGTACCCTAGCAGCCCTGCTTCCACTGCTGGGTCTCCATATATCTCCTGTGAAAATTGCTTCTCCTGTTTCTTGGGAGCAGGTGGATGACATATAAAGATCTTTTTATGTCCTCTCCTCTCGCCTTTGGTGGGGAAAACGTTCAGGCAAATTGACAACCGGTAGGAATTCCCTTCCTGACTCAGTGGTTAATGAACCCAACTAGGAACCATGAGATCCCTGGCCTCTCTCAGTGGGTTAAGGATCCAGCATTGCCGTGAACTGTGGTGTAGGTCACAGACACGACAGGGATCCCAATTCCACCCCTAGCCTGCAAAGTTTCACATGCTGCAGGTGTGGCCCTAAAAAGAAAAAAAAAATTGACACCTGGTAGGTCAAAGTTCACAAGAAACAACAGAAGGGTATGATTCACTCACAATACATACACACTCCTATATATGCATGTGTTTATAAATGCGTGTGTGCACATATATACGTAAGAGACACAATGAAACCATGAATAATCCACTTTTCTCCCAAGGAATCTAAAAATTAATTATATTATTCTAAAGGGTCTTTGTAGGCTACATGTTAAGACAATAAGTCATTTCATTGGCAAGACTGCAATACTTAGACCTGAGACTAAGTCTTTTTCTTAAGCTCATTAAAACAACATAGCCATCCACTCTCACCCAGGGCAGTCCTGACCAGAAACTGACCACCATTAGGTTTTAATTCAAAAAGCTTATGTGCTCAGGAGACAATCTATACCTCAGTGAGGCTGAGGTGTGCAGGTGAACGTGTGGGGCGTGCAGGCTCCTGGCAAGGTGCAGAGGGAGGAAATGTAGGATTTCTGTGGCCTCCACTGAGCACCAATGCTAGTGGGAAACCTCCAAGGCAAGCCTTGTTAGCTTCTGTGGAAGGCTTCTATGAGTCTACTTTGGAATCTCTGTTGGGAGGCAAGCCAAAAAGAACCTACACACCATGGCTGAGGTCAGTTCTACATAGGAAACTTGCCCCTAGAAGCTGCCCAATTTAAGACAGGCCTTGCTGAAAACAACCTGACGGAGGTCCCAGTGCATCTCTAGTGGGGGCCTCAAATGGAATCATCACAAAGACAATTCATGGCCTTAGAAGTGTCTCACTTGGGAAATAAAGTTATCCTACCATAAGGTCATTAGAACAGAAGACCCAGAACACTTTGGCTCAGGCTCACCCCTTCATAGCCCATCCTAGAACCCACAAGCGCAGAGGGACTTTCATGAGCAGCTGTCTCACTCTCCTCTGCAGGGTGTGACTCAGGAAGAACCCAACACTTTCCTCCAAACACCTGAATGTTGCTATAGGACAAAGCGACAAAGGACCAAGATGATATCCCAGCTCTAAGTGGTGTGATCCCAGGCGAGGCACTTCACCTCCCTGACCTTGAGGTTCCTCATTTATAAAAATACATATCATGAAGAGTTCCCTGGTGGCTCAGTGGGTTAAGGGTCTAGCACTGTCACTGCTGAGGCTCAGGTTGCTTCAGTAGAGTGGGTTCGATTCCTGGCCCAGAAACTTCTACATGCAGTGAGCATGACCCAAAAAGTAGATACAATGAATATATCTGGGGGATTGCTGTGAAAATTGAAAAAGGCAATCATGGAGAAACCCAGAGCATCATGCATGTAAAATTTTCTAGCCTTTCCTTGTGGGTCTCAGGACCCACTACTCTTCCCTCTCTACTCTTCGGACCCATTCCGCAGAATCATCTTGGAAGAAACCAAAACTACTGGAGTTTCTGAGTCCTAAATCTTGATCTTGGAATAAACCCATCACACTTCTGAGGCCCAAAATAAAACATTGTCAGTGTCCCACAACCGCCTCCTGGCTTTGTCATAAAACTCACATCCTGGTCCACAGAGAAGAGGCAGGACAGATCAAAGCCCCAAGTCCCAGGCCTGAACACAACGAAAATAAGCTGTCTTGAGAGGATCAGCCTGCTCGATTGTGGATGCTTCAAGCGTGTTAAACAGGAACTGAACAGCAACAATGGAAACAAGACCCGGGGCAACAAAAGTGCAGCCATTAAATTTTCATGATTTCAGAGCTCAGGACATGCATGTTCATCACTGTGGCACTTTTTATGTCAGTGAATTTATAACGAACATAGCTGTTGAGAATCAGTGCTATTCATGGCAATAGCTTAGTGCATAATGCTGGCATTTTAGAAATTGACATCGAAACCATTTTCCTATCAAAACGAATGAAACCTTTAATAAGTAAAGAAACCTAAATGCCCTGACACCATTTTTCAATAGGCTAAAAAGGTTCACAGCTTTCAGCTAATGTGTTCGTACCACGGCACCTTGGTGAGGTCAGTTGGGCCATTTATTTTCAGAAAGGAACTCGATAAAGTTTAGCAATATATTTAATTCACAAGTAGTGAAGTCTTGCTAGTTTCTAGCTCATATTCCCTTGTCCAGAGTCATTTTTGTGATATTTCAATATCCAACCCACCATACTTCTTCTCTCTCTCCCTCCGTCTCTCTCTCTCTCTCTCTCCCCCAAATACACACACACACACACACACAAATTGATGAGGAGCCTCTCTTCAATGGGTCAACTTGAGTTTTCATTTCCTTTTTTCCCTTTTTTTTCTTTCTTTTTTTCCTCCCCCTTTTATGGCCAGACCTGTGGCATATGGAAGTTCCAGGACTAGTGGTCAAATTGGAGCTGCAGCTGCCAGCCTATGCCACAGCCACTGCCATGCAAGATCTGAGCCACATCTGCAAACTATGCCACAGCTCATGAAAACATTGGATCCTGAACCCATCGAGTGAGGCCAGGGATCAAATCTGCATCCTCAGGGATACTATGTCGGGTCCTTAACCCACTAAGCCACAACGGGAATGCCACAATTTGAGTTATCAATTTTTCATTGCCTCTTTTCTATCCCAGGAGCATCACTCTGACTTGCCAACTCCTGGCTCCACAGTTTGAGGACTCTCTTTTCAGGTTGGGTTCTCTTTGACAGCAGACTCTGAGAAGAGGTTTGAGTGTGAATGGCTTATTGGGGGAATGAGACTGAGGGAGGCAGCCAGTGGAGGATGTTTTGATGAGCAGATTAGCACTTATGGACAACCGGGGCTCAATCCCAGTGTTGACCTCCGGTTGGCCGTATGGAACACATCTCACAGAACCGCAGGGGTGAGGGAGCTGAGGCATTTATCTACCCATTTCCGTTTGTCATTGGTTCAGAGCTGCTCTAGCTAAATTCCTCTGCACTTCTGGCTGCTCCCACATAGACCAAGCACACTCTTGCAGCCAACAATAGCCCTCGGGTGTTTTTAGGCACCAGCAGGGAGAAGTCATGAACAAGGCACACAGGAGTGGTGAGTGGTAAGTGACTGTGGGCAGGGAACTGACAATATATGCTTCACACTCTATATAAACCTCCCTAATTCCAGACTCTTCCAAGTGGCTTTCCTACCATCTGTCTTCTTCCCCCTAACAGGCCACTCAGAAATGGATCTTGGAAGTTCTCTCTGGAGGACCCTACCTATAACCTACCTTTGCACACAGTCCTGGACCAATGCTGGCAAATAAAAGAGGGGCAGAGGTGGACAGGTGCCCGGTGGGAGGCAGCATATGTCATGGTTAAGAGTATGAATGCTGACCAAGGATCAAGATGGCAGAGGAGTAAGACATGGCACTCACCTTCTCCCACAAACACATCAAAAAACACATCTACGTGTTAAGAGATTTGCACAGAACATCTACTGAATGCTGGCAGAGGAACTTAAACTTTCAAAAAGGACAATAAACTCTTGACATAACTGGGTATAGCAAAAGGAAAAAGAGAGAAAAGGAATCAGAACGGGACTAGCATTCATGAGAGGGAGCTGTGAAAGGGAAAAGGAACCCACATCCTGGGAAGCCTTCTAACCGAGGGGAAGATCAGCAGAGATGAAGGGACGTCAAAGTCACCGAGAAAAACGCAGCAGCTGGACTGAGGAGGGCAAAGTAGAGTGAGAGCCGCACAGATCATCTGCTTCACCACCCTGGATGGCACAGCCTGAGATGCTTGGGCAGGGGCTGGGTGCTGAGACTCAGGTTCCAGAGGCCAGTTCCTGGAAGAGGACTAGGCCAACCTCTGTGGGGACAGCCTGAGGGGCTAAAGAGTGGTGTGCCACAGGCAGGGGAGTGGAATGGCACAGCAGAGGGAACCCAGAAGGTGGTCTGGGTCCACAGGGGAAGCAAGGCGCATTGTTGGAGAGGGTGAGAGGAGGAGGGGCAGATGGCCACAGGAATCTCCCTGCACACACTCAGGCTCTCAGAGGGTAGGGCACCTCTGGCACAGGCTACAGGTGGCAAGGAGCCACTAGCTCGGGCTATGGGAGACTGGGCACCTCTCATGTGGGCTCTGGGTGCCTGGGCATCTCTTGTGTGGGCTAAGGGCAGCAGGGAGCTAAGTGCGACATCAGTGCCTCTTGTGCTACAGGAGGCAGGGACAGATCATAGCAGTCGTCTCAGAGGCTAGAGGGAGCATGGCCTGCCACCACTGGGGGCCTGTAAGTGGGCTCCACCTGCAGCCCCAGTCACCTCAGGGGTTCACAAAAAAAAAAGAGAGGGCACTGCAACCAAGCATCACCTGCTGTTGCTATCACTCCACTGGTAACACACCCGCCCTGCCGCTGCCACTGCCAAACACTCTGGACAGCACACAACTAGGAGCAGCTGGTGCAGCACCTCCTGCATGGGCTAAGTGGGATGGGGTGCTTCTTGCATGGTCTCCAGGTGGTGGGGGCAAACCACAGCAGTTATCTCTGACTCCAGAGGTGGGCGTGGCCCTCCACCACTAGAGGTCTGTGAACAGGCACCACTTGTGACCCCAGTCACCTCAGGGGCACCATCAAAGAAGGCATTGTGACTGAACACCACCTGTTGTTGCTCTTGCACCCCTGGGAACACACCTGCTCTGCTGCTGCCACTGCAAAATGCTCCAGACAGTGACCACACACTTGATCATTTGATCCAGGACCCTGCAACTAGGAGCAGCCTGTGCAGCACCTCCTGTGTGGGCTAAGTTTGGGTGGGTGTTTCTTGCATGGTCTATAGGTGGCAGGGGCAAGCCACCACTGTTATCACTGACTCCAGAGGTAGGCATGGCCTGCTACCACTAGGGGTCCCTGAAGAAGCACCACTTGTGGCTCCAGTCATCTCAGAGGAGGGCACTGCAATCAAACACTACCTTTTGTTTCTCTCACTATCCTGGGAACTCACACACCCTGCTGCTGCCACTGCCAAATGATCTGGGCACCTCGTAAATCTGCATAAGGCTTATTACCACTTCCAAGGGCCCTGCAACTAGGAGTAGCCAGCAGCACCTTCCTGCAGGTCCTTGCTGCTCTTAAGAGCCCAGCAATCAGGCACTGACTACTAGACCTACCCATTTCTTCCTTATCCCTGGAAACACACTCAGCACCCTACAGTTTACAGTCTTCTCACACTGAAGAAAGAGATAGCAAATATCCAAAACCCCAAGCTGAAAATAGTTAACCCCCCCAACAAAATACAGTGCGGTGCTCTTCCATAGAGGTGTCACTTCAAGATTATACTTTGGCTTCCCTAAACCCACAGAAAATGAAAAACATAAGCAAGATGAAGAATCTCAGGAATAATTCCCAGTTAAAAAAACAGGAGAATTCTCCTGAAGCAGCAAACAATGAAACACACCTCTGCAGTGTGACCGGCACTGAGTTCAAAAGGGAGATAATGAAAATACTGAAGGAATTAAGGCTGACTATCAAGGAATTATAACAGACATGAAAAATAATACAGATTACTTTAGAAAGGAATTAGAAAATATAAGGAGGAACGTGGAAAAATTAGAAAATTCACTTGCAGAGGTGCAAACTGAGCTAAAGGCACCAAAGAGCAAAATGAATAATGCAGAGGAATGATAGAATAATGGAAATCACCCAATCAGGACAGCAGACAGAAAACCAAATGAAAAAAACACAAAAGCAATAAAAGAGAGCTATGTGATAATATAAAGCAGGCCAATTTATGCATAATAGGAATTGCAGAAGGAGAAGAAAAAGAAAAGGGGATTTAAAATATATATGAAGAAATTATGTCTGAAACGTTTGGAAATGTAAAGGAAACTGATATCAAGATACAGGAAGCACAGGGGGCCCTAAACAAGTTGAACCCAAATAGAACCAACCAAGACATATTATAGTAAAAATAGCAAAAGCTAAGAGAGGATTTTAAAAGCAGCAAAAGAAAAACAAAGCATTAATTATAAGGGAACCTCCATAAGGCTATCAGCTGATTTCTCTACAGAAACACTACAGGCCAGAAGAGAGTGGCAAAATATATTCAAAATTCTGAAAGGAAAAAATCTGCAGCCTAGAATACTCTATAGAGCAAAAATATCATTTAAAATAGAAGGGGAAATAAAGAATTTCTCCAACAAACAATAGCTAAAAGAGTACAGCAATACTAAACCCATTCTAAAAGAAACACTGAAAGCGCTTCTCTAAATAAAAAAAGAAGAAGAAATAGGATGGAGGGAACCACAACTAGAAAGCAGTCACTTAAATAAGACATCATACAGAGTGGGGAAAAAAAAACCCTGCTGAAATAGCAATGATAAACACAAGGAACAGCAAAAGGACAAACATGAAGATGTTATAAAAGGACTTCAAAATCATAGAATGTGGGGAATGAAAGTAAGAAAATAGACACTTTTTTAAAATAATGTGTTTGAGCCTATTTGACTGTCAGGCTAAAGCAAGCAGATCCAAGAAGGGGTTAACATACTTAAAAAACTGCAACCACAAATCAAAACCAAACATTACATTCACAAAAATTGAAAAGTACACAAGCATAAAATAAATGGAAATCATCCAACCAAAAAAAGAAAGGAAGAAAGAAGAAATATAGAATCAACCAGAAAACAAGGTTTAAAATGGCAAAAAATACATATTAATCAATAATTACCTTAAATGTCAATGGATTGAATGCTCCAGTCAAAAGACACAGAGTGGCAGATTGGATGAAAAAACAAAAACCTACAATCTGCTGTCTACGAGAGACTCACTTAGGGCAAAGGACACATATAGACTGAAAGTGAGGGGATGGGAGAAGATATTTCATGGCAATGGACAAGACAGGAAAGCATGAGTTGTAATACTCATATCAGACAAAATAGACTTTAAAATGAAGGCCATAAAGAAAGACAAAGAAGGACACTATTTAAAAGGATCCATTGAAGAAGAGGATATTATAATCGTCAATATATATGCCCCTAATATAGGAGCGCCAGGATACATACAAAAATACTAACAAACATAAAAGGAGAAACTGATGGGAATACAATAATAGTAGGAGGCCTTAACACCTCACTCACATTAATGGACAGAGCTTCTAGACAGAAAATCAATAAGGCGACAGAGATCCTAAATGACACTATAGAAGAGTTAGACTTCATCGACACTTTCAGGACATTACACCCAAAAAAAATCAGAATATACATTCCTTTCAAGTGCACATGGAACATTCTCAAGGACTGATAACACACTGGGGCACAAAGCTAACCTCAACACATTTAAGAGTATAAAAAGTATTTCAAGTATCTTCTCTGACAACAATGGCATGAAACTAGAAATCAACCACAGGAAAAGAAATGAGAAAAAACTGACTACATGGAGAGTAAACAACATGCTACTTAAAAAACCGATTGGCCAATGAAGAAATCAAGAACCAAATTAAAAAATACCTCAAGACAAATGATAGTGAATAAACAACCACTCCAAATCTATGGGATGGCACAAAAGCAGTGCTTAGAGGGAAATTCATAGCAATACAGGCCTACCTCAAAAAAGAAGAAAAATCTCAATCGACAATTTAACCCACCACCTAAATGAATTAGAAAAAGAAGAACAAACAAAGCCTAAATTCCTCAGAAGGAAGAAAATCATAAAGATGAGAGAGAAAATCAATAAAATAGAGATTCAAAAACAATAGAAAAAATCAATAAAACTAAAATCTGGTTCCTTGAAAAGGTAAACAAAATTGACAAACCTCTGGCCAGACTCACCAAGAAGAGGAGAGAAAAAAAACGAATAAACAAGATAAATGAAAAAGGAGAAATCACAATGGAAACTGCAAAAATACAAAAAAACATCAGAGAATACTATGAACAATTGTATGCCAACAAATTTGACAACCTAGAAGAAATCGACAACTTTCTAGAGACTTACAGCCTGTCAAAACTGAATCAAGAAGAAACAGATCAACTGAACATACTGATCACTAGAAATGAAATTGAATATGTAATAAAGAATACTCCCTGCAAATAAAAGTCCCAGACCAGATGCCTTCACAGGCGAATTCTACCAAACATACAAAGAGGAACTTAAACCCAACTTCCTTAAACATTTCCAAAAGGTTGAAGAAGAAAGAATACTCCCAAAGACATTCTATGATGCCACAATAGCCCTAATACCAAAACCAGACAAAGATACTACCAGAAAAGAAAACTATAGGCCAGTATCTTTGATGAATATAGACACAAAAATTCTAAACAAAATTTTAGCGAACCAAATCCAACAGCATATAAAAAAGATCATACACCATGACCAAGTGGGATTTGTCCCAGGTTCACAAGGATGGTTCAACGTATGCAAATCAATCAACATCATACACCACGTTAACAAAAGAAAAGTAAAAAAACCACATGGTCATCTCAATAGATTCTGCATTTGACAAAGTCCAACATCCATTCATGATCAAAACTGTTACCAAAGTGGGTATAGAGGGAACATACCTTAACATAATAAAAGCCATTTATGACAAACACACAGCAGACATAATACTCAATGGAGAAAAGCTGAAAGCCTTCCCACTAAAATCTGGAACAAGACAAGGATGCCCACTCTCACCTCTGTTATTCAACATAGTATTGGAAGTCCTAGTCACAGCAATCAGACAAACAAAAGAAATGAAAGGTATCCAAATTGGAAGAGAAGAGTTAAAATTTTCACTGTTTGCGATGACATGATACTATACATAGAGAACCCTAAGGCCTCAACCCCAAAACTACTTGAACTGATCAAAAATTCAACAAAGTAGCAGTTTATAAGTTTAACATTCAGAAATCAGCTATATTTCTGTATACTAACAGTGAAATACTAGAAAAGGAATTCAAAAGTAGAATTCCTTTTAAAATTGCACTCCACAATATCAAATACCTGGGAATAAACCTGACCAAGGAGGTGAAAGACTTATATGCTGAGAACTGTAAAACATTTATCAAGTAAATTAAAGAGTATTCAAAGAAATGAAAATATATTCCATGCTCCTGGGTTGGAGAAATTAATATTGTAAAAATGGCCATACTACCCAAAGCAATCTACAGAGTCAACGCAATCCCTATCAAATAATCCATGACATTTTTCACAGAACTAGAATAAACAATCCAAAAATTTGTAAGGAACCACAAAAGACCCAGAATTGCCAAAGAAATCCTGAGGAACAAAAACCAAGCAGGAGGCATAACTCTCCCAGACTGCAGGCAATATTACAAATTCACAGTAAAATCAAGACAGTGTGGTACTGGTACCAAAACATACATACAGACAAATGGAACAGAACAGAGAACACAGAAATAAACCCAGACACCTACAGTCAATTAATCTTCAACAAAGAAGGCAAGAATATAAAATGGGAAAAGACAGTCTTTTCAGCAACTGTTGGGAAAACCGGACAGCCACATCTAAATCAATGAAACTGGAACACACCCTCACACCAGGCACAAAAATAAACTCAAAATGGCTTAAAGACTTAAACATAAGACAAGACACCATCAGACTCCTAGAAGACAACATAGGCAAAACAGTCTCTGATATCAGCTTTACAAATATTTTCTCAAATGAATCTCTCAAAGAAACAGAAATAAAAGCAAAATTAAACCAACAGAACCTAATCAAACTGACAAACTTTTGAACAGCAAAGGAAACCATAAAGAAAACAAAAAGACAACTTACAGAATGAGAAAAAATAGTTTCAAACAATCCAACTGACAAGGGCTTAATCTCTAAAATATACAACTTACACAACTCAACAGAAAAAAAACCAACAACCCAATTGAAAAACGGGCAAATGACCTGAATAGACATTTCTCCAAAGAAGATACACAGATGGCCAACAAGCACATAAAAAAGTGCTCAACATCAATGATTACTAGAGAAATGCAAATTAAAACTACAATGAGGTACCACCTCACACCAGTCAGAATGGACATCATTAATAAGTCCACAAATAACTAATGATGGAGAGGGTGTAGAGAAAAGGGAACCTTCTTGCACTGTTGGTGGGAATGTAAATTGGTACAACCACTATGGAAAACAGTATGAAGGTACCTTAGAAAACTATACATAAAACTATCATATGACCCAGCAATCCCACTCTTGGGCATATACCCAGACAAAACTTTCCTTGAAAAAGACACAGGCACCCACATGTTCACTGCAGCACTATTCGCAATAGCCAAGACATGGAAACAACCCAAATGTCCATCAACAGATGATTGGAATAAGAAGATGTGGTATATATACACAATGGAATACTACTCGGCCATAAAAAAGAACAAAATAATGCCATTTGCAGCAACATGGATGGAACTAGAGACTCTAATACTAAGTGAAGCAAGTCAGAAAGAAAAAGACAAATACCATACGATACCATTTATATTTGGAATCTAACATATGGCACAAATTAATCTTTCCACAGAAAAGAAAATCATGGACATGGAGAACAGACTTGTGGTTGCCAAGAGGGAGGAGGAGGGCATGGGATGGACTGGGAATTTGGGGTTAATAGATGCAAACTATTGCTTTTGGAATAGATAAGCAATGAGACCCTGCTGTATAGCACTGGGAACTATGTTTAGTCACTTATGATAGAGCATGATAATGTGAAAAAAGGAATGTATATATGTATGTGTGACAGGTCACCTTGCTGTACAGTAGAAAACTGACAGAACACTGTAAACCAGTTATAATGGAAAAAAAATTCATTAAATAAAAAAGAGTATGGGAGTTCCCGTCGTGGTGCAGTGGAAACGAATCCGACTAGGAACCATGAGGTTGCAGATTTGATCCCTGGCCTTGCTCGGTGGGTTAACGATCCCAGGTTGCCGTGAGCTGTGGTGTAGGTTGCAGACGTGGCTCGGATCCCATGTTGCTGTGGCTGTGGTGTAGGCCAGTGCCTGTAGCTCTGATCAGACCCCTAGCCTAGGAACCTCCATATGCCACGGGTGCAGCCCTAAAATGATAAAAAGACAAAAAAAAAAAAAAAAAGAGTATGGATGCTAATAAAGAAAGAAAAAAGAGTTCCCATTGTGGCCCAGCGGGTTAAGAACCCAGCTAGCATCCATGAGGATACAGGTTCGATCCCTGGCCTCACTCAGTGGGTTAAGGATCAGGAATTGCCATAAGCTGTGGTGTAGGCTGCAGATGTGGCTTGGATCCTAGAGGTGTAGGCTGCCAGCTGCAGTTCCTTTTTGACCCCTAGTCTGGAAACTTCCATGTGTGGGTAGTGTGGCCCTAAAAAGCAAAAAAAAAAAAAAAAAAGTGTGGATGCTGTTTGCCACACAGTCTGGGCCTGGAGCCCAGACCTCCTATTTCCCACTCCAAAGTTATTTCAGTGCTGGACCGTGATATTTTTCATGATCTGACTCCTCCTGCCAGATTTCTAAAAGACCCCCCTAAAAACAGCACCAAAGACGTGTCAAATTAATACCAGACTTGTACAAACACCATCTGAAACCCAGCGGGAGAGATTTGGTTCTGGGAGAGCTGAGAAATGCGGCAAGAAAAGGCCATTGTTCTCTGCAAGAGCCTGTAGCCATCCTGGGAGGGAGCTGTAAAGGCCCAACTCCAGCTTGGCAAATTCACAGCTCTGCAGAGATGTACAGCTTCATTATAATCCCACCACCCCCCAGCCGGAGAAGGAGGGCCATGTGGAATTGATTGGGCCTAAGCAAGGCCCAGAAGATTGCAACTGAAAAACAATTTCATCATAAAAAGAAAAGAAGTAGACCTTGAAGGGGGAAGAAATGGCAGAGGGCTCAGTGGAGAGAAAACACTCCCGTGTGTGCCTCTGCAAAGAGACAATGAGAGGAAAGCACGGAAATCAAAGGAAATACAGAGAACTAAGTGGGGAGGAGAGAGATGAGAGAGAAAAAATAAAATAAAAGAGGGGGGAGGAGGGAAATAATCCATTCCAGACAATGGAAAATAATTCTTGTTGATTCATATCTAAAATTACCTCTTGGAAGAATAGCTCAGAGAGGGAGGGAGGGGTGGGAATTAAACAAAGGGGGCCGCTCCCCAGATGGACAGAGCCAACAGGAAGAAACAGGTCATCTCTTCATGTGCTCGCACTCAATACTCACTATTTTCTGTCCACACCCCCACTGAAGTCTCACATGCCCAGGGAAAAGAGTCTAGCCTGTTTTTGATCACATGACCTTCCTTTGGTGGAGGGCTTGGTGTGAGGCATCATTTTTTTTTTAAAGTGCCACACATGCAGCATATGAGAGTTCAAATCAGAGCTGCAGCTGCCAGCCTTTTCCACAACCACAGCAATGCCAGATCCAAGGCACATCTGCGACCTACACCACAGCTCATGGCAACGCAGGATCCTTAACCCACTGAGTGAGGCCAGGGATCGAACTCACATCCTCTCGGATTCTAGTAGGGTTCTTAACCCACTGAGGCAAGACGGGAATTCCTGGGGACAGGGTCTTGATTGACATTTCCACACAGATCACAGTGAATGAGGGAGAGAAGTCTCCATGATGACGTGGACCCAAAGAGCAAGACCTGCCAGGCAGGTAGAGAATCACATGTCCCCCTCTGACAGGGAAGCCCAAAGAGAGGAGGCCAGTTAGGAGAGGACCAGCTACAAACCTGGGAAAGACTAGGAAACAGGAAGGGGAAGAGATGAAGGAAAAGAAAGAAAGGCACAGATGTATCACCCCAAGCCAATCAGAATGGCCACCAATAAAGTCTACAAATAACAATTACTGGAGCGGGGGTGGAGAAAAGGGACCCCCTACAAGGTTGGTAGGGATGTAAATTGGTACAAGCACTATGGTGAACCGGATGGAGGTTCCCCATAAAACTAAATATAGAACTACCATATGATCCAGCTATCCAATCCTGGACATCTATCCAGGAAAAACTTTCATTCGAAAAGATGGAGTTCCATCATAGCTCAGTGGTTAGCGAACCCAACTAGCATCCATGAGGATGTGGGTTCGATCTCTGGCCTCGGTAGGTTAAGGCTCTGACGTTGCTGTGAGCTGTGGTGTAGGTCACAGATGTGGCTCAGATCCTGAGTTGCTGTGGCTCTTGCACAGGCTGGCGGCTCCAGCTCCGATTGGATTCCTAGCCTGGGAACTTCCTAAAAGATAAAACAAAACAAAACAAAACAAAAAAAAAGATACAGGCATCCACTGCAGCACTATTCACAACTGCCAAGACCTGGAATCCACCTAAATGTCTATCAATAGATGAATGCATAAAAAAGATGTGCTACATATACACGATGGAATCTTAGCCATAAAAACAATGAAATAATGCCATTTGCAGCAACATGGATGGATCTAGAGATTATCATAGTGAGTGAAGTAAGTCAGACAAAGACAAATATCATATGATATCACATATATAGAATCTAAAAAAATTATAGAAATGAACTTATTTACAAGACAGAAATAGACCCACACACATAGAAAACAAACTTATGGTTACCCAAGGGGATAGCAGAGGAAGAAGGAGATAAATTAGGAGCTTGGAATTAACATATACACACTACTATATATAAGACAGATAACCAAAAAGGAAAAGAACCTACTAGATAGCCCAGGGAATATACTCAATATTTTGCAATAACCTATGAGGAAAAGAATCTGAAAAAGACTATATATATATATATACATATATATATACACACACACACACACACACACACATATATGTATGTATATATTCACACATATATATGAATCACTTAAAACTAACACAATGTTGTGAATTATTCTTCAATAAAAACGTGTTTTTTAAATTTTCTAATAAGACTAAATTTATTCAACACCCTAATAAAAGTTTTGATAAGTTTCCAACAGTATCAAAAGTACAAAAATATGTGTAGATTTCTAATATATTAATACAAAGTGCATGGCTACATACAGGACATCCTACAGACAAAGAGAGGCAGAAGGGGGAAAGAAGACTGCGGCTGAGGTCTAGTAACAAATAAATACAGAGGTAGAGAGGATCCATATCACAGAATATTCTACCACCAGCTAAAGTACAAAAAAATTTTTTTCAAAAATAACTCATGAGGAGGATGAGAATGGCTGGGATTCTTGTAATGGAGCTCAGAGTCTGGTTAAGAGCTAACCCAACTCACTGAAAAAGACCAGGAAACGGGAAGGGGAAGAGACGAAGGAAGAGAAAGGAAGGCATAGACGTATTACCCGAAACCAATCAGAATGGCCACCAAGTCTACAAATTACAAATACTGGAGAGGGTGTGGAGAAATGGGACCCCCCAACTCACTGTGTAGTCTGTGCATACGGTAGCTTGCAGTTTTTTTCCAAAAATGAAGTATAAAATCTTAGTTTTGACTAAGTATAAAACTATAGGGTACCCATAAAGACTGGCTCACTCCTTGCAGTTATTAACACTATCCGATCTTTAAAATCCCGTTTTAAAAGAAAGCACTGAGTCATGCTATTATTACAAGGCAGGCAAACGACCCTCCCTTATTACGAAACGTCTGAACTGGTGATATATTTTTCCTGAACTTTTAGAAAAGAGGCAATAAATAGTACTCTGGTTCAGGTTCAAGTAAGAGGCTTTTGCTGAAGACTTTAGAATTAAAAAGCTCCACGTTTAGGATGTATCAGCTAACATTTCAATGTTGAGAAAGCATGACCAAAAGAAACCCAACCAAAACCAAGCACTTGGCATTAACACACACTTCTTTTCTTTTACTAGAATTTTACTTTAGTAGGGAATGAAAAAATAATCCAAAAAATCCAAAACCCAAAGCCTGGAGTTCCCACTGTAGCTCAGTGGTAACGAACCCAACTAGGATCCATGAGGATATAGGTTCTATCCCTGGCCCTGCTCAGTGGGTTAAGAACCCAGTGTTGCCATGAGCTGTGGTGTAGGTAGCAGACAGCTTGGATCCCATGTTGCTGTGGCTGTGCTCTAGGCTGGTAGCTGTAGTTCCAATTGTACCCCTAGCCTGGGAACTTCCATATGCTGAGGATTCGGCACTAAAAAGAAAAAAAAAATTAAAGAGCACTTTACAGCAGCATTCAGCTTTCCTATGAAATACCCGGCATCTTCAATATTATGTACACTCTTTTTTTTCTTTTAATAAGCTAGACACTGGCCTCAGAGTTTGTGGAACTGGAGAAAAAATAACCCACTCAAAACTATTCTAGAAATCATCCTTTGGCAGAATAGCAGGTATCCAAGTTAAAAATACGCGGGTCCTTTCGTTGCTTTGGATTCCAAAATTCAAATTGTTTTTCGTTCCCCTTCTTTGTAAACTTCAGTCACCACTCATGAGCTCAGAGATGGGCAGAGGCTCTGGGCCCTGCTCCTCCAGCTTCTCAGCAGCAAATTTCTGGATTTTTTTTTTTGGGGGGGGGGTCTTTTTAGGAAAGCACCCACAGCAGCATATGGAAGTTCCCAGGCTGGGGGTCGAATCGGAACTACAGCAACACCACAGCCACAGCAACACCAAATCCGAGCCACATCTGTGACCTATACCACAGCTCACGGTAACGCTGGATCCTTAACCCATCAATCGAGGCTAGAAATGGATGGAGTCCTCATGGATCCTAGCTGCGTTCATTATCACTGAGCCACAATGGGGAACTCCCTGCTGCTGCTTTCCTATTCTGCAGCAAGGCTTGACTAGATTTGTGTCGATGAGCACTTCCCCAAAAAACAGCCTTTATAGATAATGACACAACATACTTTCTGTCTTTTCCAGTAAGTGAAATCTAAAAAAAAAAAAAAAAGAAAAAGAAAAAATGGTGTTCTGTTAGAGCCAGAAGCTATCTCTGTATCTGAGCCATCATCTGACTGGTTCCTCCAACAAGGAGACTGAGCTGGAGAGGCACTTAAGGTGGTACTGTGAGCCTCATCAGTGTTGTGATGTTTAAATTCCTTCGGTAGTTTACTGATCTGGTTTCTTCTTATGTTTTTTCCAGACAGGGTTTTCACTCTTTAGTTTCAGTGTAGTCTTTAGACAAGGTCCTGCCCTTGCATCTGCCACGTGATTCCAGTTTTTTGTTTGTTTGTTTTGATCCTGTTGGCCACTTCTTCCATCTTTTCACAAGCAGGACACAGGCATTACAGATATCTCCTGAACAAGTCTCATATAACCCCAAACAACTCTGGATGTCCTTTTCATAGCATTTACTGTCAGTGAATAGAGAACTACAGAATTTAGCTCTGCAAATACAACGGCCCTCTAGATTGCAGTACATCTTTGGCTTGCGAAAACCAAACATCTTCTACGCAACCGTCTTCTAGAAGCAGCTGTTCCATGAACAATAACGTTCCTGAGGTGTGGAGTGCACACCAAGCCAACACCCTCCCCCAATCCTTTTCATTTTTTTAGGGCTGCACCTGCAGCATTTGGAAATTCCCAGGCTAGGGGTTGAATCAGAGCTGCAGCTGCCGGTCTAAGCCACAGCCACAGCAATGCCAGACACCAGCTATATCTGTGACCTACACTGAAGCGTGTGGCAATGCCAGATCCTTAACCCACTGAATGAGGCCAGGGATCAAACCCACATCCTCATGGATACTCGTCAGGTTCCTAACCCGATGAGCCACATCAGGAACTTCACAATGTTGTTTTGCTTTTTTTTAAAGGCACAGATGTAAGAACATGATACAGAGGAGAGAAGTTAGATTTTTTAAAAAGGAAGAAATCCAGCTTCTATACAAGAAATAGGAGAAGGAGAAGGAGGGGAAGGGGAAGAGGAAGAGGAAGAACAGGAGGAAGGGAAAAGAAAGTTACACAGGGATGGAGATGATGGTGAGGAGTCATGTGGGGCCCACTCATGATTTCATGGGTCCATGATGACATCACCTATAAGTAAACTACTTCCACGCACAATAATATCCCTGAGGTGTGAAGTGCACGCGAAGCCAGCCCAATCCCCCCAAGGGGATGGCAAGCAGGAGGGGTCCCCGGCCACTGCAAGAGGGTGAAAGTCGACATCCACTCAGCTCAGCATGGACATCCACTCAGTGATGTATCCATGACGGTGTTGTTCTGGTTTCTCTATTGCTGCCCAATGAACCACCCCAAAATTCAGAACCTCAAAACCGCGAATGGGGGGTTCCTGTCACAGTGCAGTAGAAACGAATCCGACTAGGAACCATGAGGTTGCGGGTTCAATTCCTGGCCTCCCTCAGTGGGTTAAGGATCTGGCATGGCCGTGAGCTGTGGTGTAGGTTGCAGACACAGCTCAGATCTGGCATTGCTATGGCTGTGGCATAGGCCGGCAGCTGCAGCTGTGATTAGAACCCTAGCCTGGGAACCTCCACATGTGGGTGCAGCCGTAAAATGACAAAAGACCAGGGGAAAAAAAAAAAACACAAATCGTCATCTCTCAGAGTTCTTCAGCTTGACTGTACTCAGCTGACCAGCTTCCATCCCTCGTGACCCAGGCAATTCTGTCAGATGTTCACTGGGGCTGTGTCACCGGAAGATTCAGCTGAGCTGGAACATTCAAGTTGATGCATTCACTTGGCTGGCAGTTGACAATGCAGCTCCGTGGAGGCTGTGGACTGAAATACCTCTATGAGGCTTAGGAAGCTTCACACTGTGGCAGCTGAGTTCCAAATGGGAATCGCCCAGGAGGGAGCATTCCAAGGAGTGGAAAGAGGAAGCTGTCAATCAAGCTAAGACAAGCCAGAAGCTGGCACAGCATCACTTCTTTCCTGGTCAAAGCGGACACAGTGGAATTTCAGGGATGATTCATGAGGCTCAGACCCACTGTGCCTCCCCTGGCTCTGCTTGTTGAGCTCTTCACACTTTCCTTATTACTAATGTGGCTGGGACTCTTGTTTTTTTCTAATTCCCATATGTAGTCTTTCCACTGACCCATTACTTGAGGCTTATGGAGTTCTATATATCCCAAAGTATCTTACTGACAAATACAATTATCAACAAATAATAATGGCCACCCTTAAAGAGTGCTTACTACATATGGGCATTCACCATCTCATACATTCTCACAGTGGGGAGGGCAGAGGGATAAATTAAGAGGATAGGATTAACTTACACTACTGTATATCAAGTAGGTAAGTAACAAGGACCTGTTGTATAGCACAGGGAAATCTGCTCAATAGTCTGTAATAACCCATAGGGGAAAAAAGACTGGATATATGTAGAGGGTAACTGACTCACCTTCCTGTACACCTGAAAGGAATACATCGAAAGTCAACTCTACTCCAATAGCTTTCTAAAAAAGAAAGAGTTTACAGGTGAAGAAACTGAATATTTGAAAAGAATGTTCAATACTAGGGTGAATTAAGTATTCAAAGTCAAGTCAAAGAGGCTGAACTGGATTCAAGACTAGGTCTTACCACATTCTAAAGCCCAAATCAGTCTGATTCTCCAACACTGATGTGTGGTGGCTGAGGTCTTTTCTGCAGGTAAGGGTATCACTTTTACCACCCATCAGAGCAAGACAAGGAGTTAGGGAGCATGTAACATGAGCATCGCAGCTTTACCCTTGGTTCTGAGCTGAAAGCCATGGGCTGATCATTGGTGGGTCCCTGAAGGCCACCACTCAAGAGCGTTTCCCTCCCTTAAGTTCCTTGGCTGAGAGAATAATGAGACTGATGTGCAGACCTACCCTGAAGAAGGTCAGCTGTGGATTCTTAAAGAAATTCAGACAAAGGACTGGAAAGAAATGTTATCCTGTCACTTGCTCTGTTAGGCCATATGAATAAACAGAAAGCATCCCACAGCAAAATTCCTCTCTCATAGGCAATCTAAACATCTTTTTACCTAATTGTGCTGCATTTTATGTTCACATACATACGTATTTTACAATTGTGCCATCTGTGTTATCATAGATATGGTTGTGCCAGTGTTCCATAAAAATGACAGTAAATCTTTGTTTTCTGAGGTTCAGAAATAGCCTATAAAAAGTAAGTCTAGGCCAAAACTCATTTACAACACGTTCTAGCTAAGACATTAATAGATTTGTTGGCAAATTAAACAAATATCAACTTACTTGGCAGGCTAAAAACACTATGAAAGTTTCCTATTTCCAGAGGAAATAAACATTCATAAAGGAGAAAAAAAAACTGAAAGTATAAATAAGATTATGGACTTTAATTTTAATGTCTGTAGGCCATTCCTTTGAGTAATTTAAAATGTTAAGAAGTCAGGTTAGTACTGTAAAATCCACAGATGTTTCCTGATTGCATTTGCTAGAGATCTCTTTTGATAACAGCAACAGAAATGTGCCATGGCTCCCTTAGGCAAGAAGGAAATTCATCAAAGGGCTTTGCAAGATCCCACAGGATTAAGGGACTTAGGGGAGGGTGTGCTGAGGAACCAGGGCTGAAATGGGAGGGAGCAGGTCCAAGCAATCTTAGGAGCATGAACTGCTTGGTAACGTGTGTCTAGAATGAAGGCTCTCTAGCCCTTTTGTCTTTCTCTGCATCCTTTTGGTCTAGATTCAAAATCCTGGGAAAGGATGTGGTGAATCAAGCCTGTCATGTGGTCATGTAGCTGCTCCTTGCTTCCACTGCACCTGCTCCTTGAGGCTGCACAGCAGTGGAGGTGGGGGAAACATCGAGGAGGGGAGGTAGGGGCTTGATAGACAGGAAGGGAGGGAGAGAAAAAAAAGATAAAAACAGAAAAACAGAAAGAAGGAAAAGAAGAAAGAAGGAAGGGAAAAGGGAGAAAGAAAGAAAGAAAGAAAGAGAGAGAAAGGAAGGAAGAGAAAGAAAGAAAAAGAAGAAAAGAAAAAGGAAGGAAAGAAAAGAAAGAATCAAGAAAGGAAGGGAAAAAATGCAGAAAAGAGAGAGAACCACGTGGATGTCAAACACTAGGCAACTGGTTGGACAGAGAGATCTCCTAATACAGAACACAGTCATTTAAAATTAATAGGAAGAAATATTTAATGACTTGAAAGTCTGTGTTCATATAGTTTTAAGGAAAAAATAAGTTACCCAACTGTATGCGCAATATGATCTCATTACAGAAAGGAAGAAATAAGTAAACAAATGAGTATGCCTGCATGAAAAAAAAAAAGCTGGTCATGGAATTTCAAGTTATTTTTAGTTTCTTATTTTAGCTAATCTCTGACAGATGTTTTTAAAAACACATGTATGCTGCTTTTGAGATAAAAACCAAAAGCCTGTTTCAGGTTTGACAATCCCCTCCTAGTTGCACCCCCATGTTCACTGCACCATTATTCACAACGGCCACGACATGGACAAAATCTGTGTCCACTGATGGGTGTATGGAGAAAGAAAATGTGGTGTATATATGTGTACATATAGATATACACACATATATATGTATACCATGTAGAATATTGTTCAGTCATAAAAAAGGAAATCCTGCCATTTGCAACAACACAGATGGATCTCAAAGGTATTAGGTGAAGTGAAATAAATCAGGGAAAGGCAAACACTGTATGATATCATGTAGGTGGAATTCCTCCCCCCACAAAAAAAAATTCAAACTCATAGATAAAACAGATGGGTGGTTGCCAGGGGTGGGGGATGGGGAGTGGGTGAAATGGGTGAAGGTGGCCAAAAGGTACAAACTTCCAGTTATAAATAAGTCCTGGGGATGTAATGTGAAAAAGCAACAGACAAAAACCACCTCCTCCTGATCTCTGAGGCAGATTCAGCAAAGAGGATGATTAGCCCACTGCACAGATGGAGAAGTCGAGGCCCAGAGAGGATACTGTGAGGCAGAATCACAGCACGGAGCTGAGACGGGACCCTTAGTCTGTAAGCCCCGGTGCTCTTCCCCTCTCCCTTCCAGCGGGGCTGGAGTCACGGGATGTGACCCTTCGCAAAGTGGGTAAGAACAAGCAGTCAGCACCCTTCTTGTGAACCAGGTCAGCCTTCCTGCTTTCTTTAGCTCCCAGAGCTGCTGCTGGAGCCTATTGAACTGGAATTTTTCCCCTCTTTTGTGAGAGGGGATCATTAAGATGTTATTGGAAGTTCTGTGTGTCATATCAGAACTGCTGAGCGCTACCTTCAATGGGCCTTGCTGAAATCATCTCTGTATCTGAAATGTCACTACCGAGGGCTCACTGGCATTGATTCTGGGCATTTACAGATGTACATGATGACTCTGACGGCCTTTTCATGGACTGAGGAGCTGAGCCGGTGGAGTGGGAGTGGCAAATATCTCCTCTGAGCGGAGTCATTGTAAGAGAACATCAACCTGAGGCTTCAGCGGGAGCCACGCTTTCCTGAGGTGACCTGTGGTAGCTGCCACACCCTCCCAGCCCAGTGCTCTGGTGGGGCTATGGCTCGGGGGCTGGCACTTGGCCAACGTTCACCAGGACGCCCAGGAGCTCCTGTCTATAGCTGCTCCCTCCACGGACCCACTGACTCATGTTCCACAAGAGAAACTGGGCTTTGGCAGGAATATAAATACATGTATATGTACATGTATGTGTAACTGAATAACTTTGCTGTACACCTGCAACTAACACATTGTGAATCAACTATACATCAATAAAACTTTTTTTAAAGAAAGAAAGCAGACACATGGCGGAAGAACCAAAAGTAAAAGAAGGAGGGGGAGGGGGAGAAGGAGGACAGAGGAAAAGGAAGAAGAAGGGGGAGTAGCACACTAACGTGCTTTATAGGCATACAGCCTGGTCTCTTCCCTGTGATAAAAGTATCCCCTGTCCTCACACTCAGCCTAGTCTGAAGCTCTCAGAAGTTGCTTATTGTGGGGAATTGTAGGGAAAGGCACTGGGGCAGCATGAACCAGACTCACTGCCAACTTTATGCCACTCCAGTGATGCTGGGAAGTGATGCAGGGTGGGTTATGGCACACCTGTCTTCCTGAGATCAGATGTTACCATGAACCCTTGAGACTGACAGGTGTCTCTCAAATTGAAAGTAGACACATGGCGGAAGGGCTGGGGCAGGGCTGGGGCTGTTGTAGGCGCCACCAGTGATGCTTTTCACCATGAAATTTCAAAGCTCTTTAGAAAGAACAGCCAGATTTCTTCTCCTTCTCCCTCTTCTTCTCCCTCTTCTTCTTCTTCTTCTTCTTCTTCTTCTTCCTTTTCCTCTTGTCCTCCTTCTCCCCCTCCCCCTCCTTCTTTTACTTTTGGTTCTTCCGCCATGTGTCTGCTTTCTTTCTTTAAAAAAAGTTTTATTGATGTATAGTTGATTCACAATGTGTTAGTTGCAGGTGTACAGCAAAGTTATTCAGTTACACATGTATTTATATTCCTTTTAAGATTCTTTCCCACTATAGATTATTATAAGATATTGAGTATCATTCCCTGTGCTATACAGTTAGATTTTGTTGTTTGTATATTTTAAATACAGTAGTGTGTATATGTTAATCCCAAACTCCTATTTTATCCCTCTCACTTTCCCCTTTGGTAACCATAACTCTGTTCTCTGTTTGTGAGTCTATTTCTGTGTTGTAAACAAGTTCAGTTGTATCTTTTTTTTTTTTTTTAGATTTCACATATAAATGATATGGTATGAGATTTGTCTTTGTCTGACTTACTTCACTTAGTATGATCATCTCTGGGTCCATCCATGTTGCTGCAAATGGCATTATTTATTTCTTTTTGATGGCTGAGTAGTATTCCATTGTATATATATATAGATACCACATCTTTATCCATTCATCAGATTTCACTTAAATACTTTCAATTTGAGAGACACCTGTCAGTCTCAAGGGTTCATGGTAACATCTGATCTCAAGAAGACAGGTGTGCCATAACCCACCCTGCATCACTTCCCAGCATCACTGGAGTGGCATAAAGTTGGCAGTGAGTCTGGTTCATGCTGCCCCAGTGCCTTTCCCTACAATTCCCCACCATAAGCAACTTCTGAGAGCTTCAGACTAGGCTGTGTGTGAGGACAGGTGATACTTTTATCACAGGGAAGAGACCAGGCTGTATGCCTATAAAGCACATTAGTTTGCTACTCCCCCTCAACCAATCAATCCAAAGAAATCTATATTCCAGTGAAGAATGATTCCTACCTACCGTGTGGGTTTCTGTTTCTTGCTCTTTCCCAAGGCATTTATTCTTTCCTATGAAGTATCAAATTTGTCATGGGGTGAAAGGAACACTGGATCCGGTATCAAATCTGGATTGAAATACAGCTCCACACTTAGCAGGGACATCACCTCAGAAAAGTCATCAATTTCAGTAATTCTCACAGTAGGGTCCAAGAGCCCATGATGGACCCCTTTCAGGGCTATACAAAATCAAAACTGTTTTCATAATGACATAATGTTATTTGTCTTTTCCACTCCCTTTCTCTCAAGAGTGTGCAGTGGAGATTTCCAGAGACTATAAGACATGTGGTGTTATAACACTGATGCCTCATGGAATGTGTACTTGTGTATTCTTTTTGTTTTGTTTTGTTTTGCCACACCCATAATACATGTAAGTTCCCAGGCCAGGGATCTGAGCTGCAGCTGTAGCAACACCAGATCCTTAACCCACTGTGCCAGGCCAGGGATTAAACCCCACCTCCGCGGCAACCTGAGCCATTGCAGTTGTATCCTTAACCCACTGAGCCACAGTGGGAACAATTGTTTTAATTTTTTTAATTTTTTACCATATTTTATTTATTTAGACTAGTTATTTCAATTTGTTGTATAAACTTTTTATTAATTAAAATAATTTTTATTAGGGTAGAGCTGACTTATGTGTTGAGTCAATTTCTGCTATACAGAACAGTGACCCAGTGTGTGTGTGTGTGTGTGTGTGTGTACACTTTCTCTCATATTATCTTCCCAAGAGACTGGATATAGTTCTCTGTGCTTTACAGTAGGGCCTCATTTCTTATCCATTCTAATAAGTATTGATAGAAATAACCCATACAAGCAAAAGCTTGTCTAGATCCTCAGTAAGTTTTAAGAGTGTTTGAGAACCACTGACCTAATCTCTTTGCACCTCTGCTTCCAATGTATCAACAGGCAGCTGTAGAGATAAAATTTGATGAAGTACACAGCCCTGAGGGTGACACACCAGAATCCACCTCTCCCTGCTCAAATGCAGGCCTTGTCCCTGTTGCTCTGAGCACTCAACTTTACCCTTTATGGTAATGAGTTTTATGGCTGCTTGGGAACACCCATTGCCCCCCATCCTTAATGCCAGGCCCTTGACAGTCCCCCGGGCCTTCCCCTTAGATTCAGTTTCCTGTCTCATCCCTGACTTCTCTGTGTGTAATCACTACAGATATTAAGTTCATTGTACTTTATCAGGCATACCTTGTAGGCATCATAAGGCCACACCTCTGTGAGACATTTTTTAAATGAATGGTCAACCACTTGGAAGTGAAGGGTTCAAAGACAGCAACCAGAGCTCTTAAGTGTCTGTCTGGGTCTCATCCTTTGGCAAGGATTGAGAGGACTGTAGGTGGGCTTGTGGTACATCCTTGGAGTTGAGGAAAGATGGATCCTGGTCCCTGGAGAGAGATCAGGTGCCTGGTAGAAGACATAGACTAACTGAATGGATACAAAAACAAGACCCATATACATGCTGTCTTCAGGATACCCACTTCACTACTAGGGACACATACAAATTGAAAGTGAGAGGATGGAAGAAAATATTCCATGCAAACGGGCATCAAAAGAAAGCCGGAGTAGCAATACTCATATCAGACAAAACAGACTTTAAAATGAAGAACATTTTAAGGGACAAGGAAGGGCACTACATAATGAGCAAAGAATCAATGCAAGAAGATATAACAATTTTAAACATCTATGCACCCAACATAGGATCACGACAATATATAAGGCAACTGCTAACAACCTTAAAAGGAGAAATCAGCAATAACACAATCATAGTGGGGGACTTTAACAACCCACTTACAGGAATGGATAGATCATCCAGACAGAAAATCAATAAGGAAACACAGGTCCTGAATGAAGCATTAGACCAGATGGACTTAATAGATATTTATAGGACATTCTATCCAATAGTAACAGAATACACATTCTTCACAAGTGAGCACAGAACATTCTCTAAGATTGATCACATCCTGGAATACAAATCAAGCCTCAGTAACTTTAAGATAATTGAAATATATCAAGCATCTTCTCTGACCGCAATGCTATATGACTGGAAATCAATGACAAGAAAAAAATGTCAAAAAATACAAACACGTGGGGACTAAACAACATGCTACTAAAGAACCAATGGATCACTGAAGAAATCAAAGAGGAAATTAAAAAATACCTAGAAGCAAATGACAACAAAGATATGACACTCCAAAACCTCTGGGATGCAGCAAAAGCAGTTCTAAGAGGAAAGTTTATAGCAATATAAGCCTACCTTAGGAAACAAGAAAAAGCTCAAATAAACAACTTCACTTTACATCTGAAGCAGCTAGAGAGGGAAGAGCAGACAAGACCTAAAGTTAATAGAAAAGAAATCATAAAGATCAGAACAGAAATCAATGAACTAGAGACGAAGAAAACCATAGAAAAGATCAATGAAACAAAAAGCTGGTTCTTTGAAAAGATCAACAAAATTGATAAACCCTTAGACAGCCTTATCAAGAAAAAAAGAGGACGCAAATCAATAAAATCAGAAATGAAAAGGGAGAAGTAACAACAGACATCACAGAAATACAAAGGTTCATAAGAGACTAATATATGCAACTATACGGCAATAAAATGGAAAACCTGGAAGAAATGGACAAATTCTTAGAAAAGTACAATCTTCCAAGACTAAAGCAAGATGAAACAGAAAAGATGAACAGACCAATCACAAGTTCAAAAATTGAAACCGTGATTAAAAAACTTCCAACTAACAAAGTCCAGATGACCTCACAGACGAATTCTATCAAAGATTTAGAGAAGAGATAACACCTATCGTTCTGAAACTATTCTAAAAAACTGCAGAGGAATGTATACTCCCAAACTCATTCTATGAGGCAACCATCACCCTGATACCAAAACCAGACAAAGATATCACAAAAGAAGAAAAGTACAGGCCAATCTCACTGATGAACATAGATGCAAAAATCCTCAACAAAATACTAGCAAACCAAATCCAACAATACATCAAAAGTATTGTACATCATGATCAAGTGAGATTTATCTCAGGGATGCAAGGATTTTTCAATATCTGCAAATCAATCAGTGTTATACAAACTGAAGAATAAAAACCATATGATCCTCTCAATAGATGCAAAGAAAGACTGACAAAATCCAATACCCATCTCTGATAAAAACCCTTCAGAAAGTGGGCATAGGGGGAACCTACCTCAACATAATAAAGGCCATTTATGACAAACCCAGAGCTAACATCATTCTCAGTGGTGAAAGCTGAAAGAATTCCCACTGAGATAAGGAACAAGACAAGGATGTCCACTCTTGCCACCACTATTTAACATAGTTTTGAAAGTCCTAGCCGCAGCAATCAGAGAAGAAAAAGAAATAAAAGGAATGCAAATTGGAAAGGAAGCGGTAAAACTATCACTATTTGCAGATGACATGATACTATACCTAGAGAATCCTAAAGACTCTACCAGAAAACTTTTAGAGCTCATCAATGAATTTGGCAAAGTCACAGGATAGAAATTTATACACAGAAATCAACTGCTTTCTATATACTAACGATGAATGATCAGAAAGAGAAATTAGGGAAGCAATCTCATTTACCATCCCTTCAAAAAGAATCAAATACTTAGCAATAAACCTACCTAAAGAGACAGAGACCCGCACTCTGAAAACTATAAGATGCTGTTGAAAGAAAGCAAGGATGACATGAACAGATGGAAAGACTTACAATGCCCTTGGATTGGAAGAGTCAATGTTATCAAAATGACTATACTACCCAAGGCAATTTACAGATTCAATGCAATCGCTATCAAATTACCAAGGACTTTTTTCACAGAACTAGAACAAAATATTTTAAAGTTTGCTTGGAAGCACAAAACACCCAGAATAGCCAAAGACATCCTGAAAAAGAAAAATGGAGCTGGAAGAATCAGACTCCCTGACTTCAGACTATACTACAAAGCTTCAGTAATCAAAACTGTATGGTACTGGCACAAAGACAGAAACATAGATCAGTAGAACAGAATAGAAAGCCCAAAATTAAACCCAAGCACCAATAGTCAACTAATCTATGACAAAGGAGGCAAGAATGTACAATGGAGAAAAGACAGCCTCTTCAATAAGTGGTGCTGGGAAAACTGGACAGCCACATGTAAAAAAAAAAAAATGAAAGTAGAATGATTCTTAACATCATACACCAAAATAAACTCAAAGTGGATTAAAGACCTAGATATAAGACCAGATGCTATAAAACTCTTAGAGGAAAACATAGGAAAAACACTCTCTGACATAAATGACAGCGACATCTTCTCAGATCACCTGTTAGAGTAATGACAACAAAAAGAAAAATAAACAAATGGGACTTAATTCAACTTCAAAGTTTCTGCACAGCAGAGGAAAATGAAACCTAAACAAAATAAAAAGACAACCAACAGAATGGGAGAAAATATTTGCAAATGAATCGACTGACAAGGGATTAATCTCCAAAATTTACAAATACCTCCTACAGCTCAATATCAAAATAACAAACAACCCCATCAGAAAATGGGAAGAAGACCTAAACAGACAATTCTCCAAAGGATACCTACAGATGGTCAAAAAACACATGAAAAGATCTTCAACATCACTCGTTATTAGAGAAGTGCAAATCAAAACCACTATGAGGTACCACCTTACAAAGGCCAGAATGGCCATCATCAAAAAGTCTACAAACGATAAATGCTGGAGAGGGTGTGGAGAACAAGGAACCCTATTACATTGTTGGTGGGAATGCAAATTGGTGCGCTGTGGAAAACAATATGGAGATTCTTTAGAAAACTGAAAATAGAATTACCATTTGATCCAGCAATCCCACTCCTGGGCATCTATCCAGAGAAATCCATGACTTGAAAAGACACATGTGCGCCAATGTTCATTGTAGCACTCTATACAATAGCCAAGTCATGGAAACAACATAAATGTCCATTGACAGAGTAGTGGATAGGGAAGACGTGGTACATATACACAACAGAATATTACTCAGCCATTAAAAGAAACGAAATAACAGCATTTATAGCAACATGGATGGACATAGAAATTATCATGCGAAGTGAAACCAGTCAGACAATGGGACACCGACATCAAATGCTACCACTTACATGTGGAATCTGAAAAAAGGACACAATGAACTTCTTTGCAGAACAGATACTGACTCACAGACTTTGGAAAACTTATGGTTTCCGAATAAGACAGGTTGGGGGTGGTGGGGGGATGCACTGAGGGTTTGGGATGGAAATACTATAAAATTTGGTTGTGACGTTTTGTACACCTATAATTGTAATAAAATTCATTAAGCAATTAAAAAAACCTCTTGACAGGTTCTTTCATACCTGTTAATCCTCAGCTCTTCTGTGTTAACTTCTCAGGGGCTCGGTGGTTCTTCAGAAAAATGAAAACCCCACATTTCCCCATCCTGCCACGTCTGAGATCTTGGCAGATCCATTTCTTCTACAAGAGGTTGACTCTGGTGTTCCATGTCTGATGAAATAGAGCAAGAAAGGTTTGGTGGCAGGAAAATCCTCTATCGACAGTGGGGACAGAGGAAGTTTGGATTGAATAGATAGTTCAGGATTGATCAGATGTGAGGAATGAGGAAAGGGAGCAATTTGGATAAGCCCAAGGATTCCAGCTCAGAATACTGATGGAAGAGACGCCATTCACTGAGACAGAGATTAGTTAGTAGGGAAAAGGGTTGGACTGGGAGGGAAGAAGAAGAATAGATAGAAATTCTGGGCTAAAGCTTAGGCTGGCGGTTAGCCAGAAGGTCGCAGAATGCCAGCTGAACCTCCAGGGATGCTGCTACGCTGGGGAGACATTTCTGAAGCAAGCACAGCAGAGCTTGCAGCTGGAACAATGAAGCTGGCAGAAAAGCAGCAAGCTGTTCTCGAAGATTCCCCAGAGTCCCTGTCACTGATTTTTAATGTCAACTGCCTTTCCTGTATGCAATTCTGACCCCTGACTTGATTTCCCCCTTGGCCTTCACACCTGATTTTGTAACCCTCAAACCCCAGCTCTCTCATTCTGCTCCCCAAATCATCCCTCTGCCCAGTCTCTATCCTCCTGACGCCCCTCCACCCCCGCCCCGGAATGCTTTGACCAATCAAGGCAAACACCCCATGGCTAGTTCTTCTGCTCAGTTCAGCACTCACCCTTACTTTTCCCACAATCCCAAGACCAGCCCAGGAAATCTTTTATTCTTGCTTTGCTGAGTCCCATTATTAGAAGCTGAGGGAGGGGTGAGATCACAAAGGAAGAACATGTGGAGCAAGAAGAAAGAAGGACCCCAGGAGAATGAGAACAATAAAGCAGCCATTAGCAAACTTGAAAAACTCTTTTCTTCTACACTGCACATTTTCAGGCGCTGTTTTCAAAAGCACTATTTTAAATGGCTGATTTGGAGAACTCATGTCACTTGGGTATACTTGGACTAGAGCCAGACCCCTCACCCTCAAAATGATTCAATTCACTGTAGCAAATGTGATTTCACTCAAAAATTACATATAACAATAGAAACAACAACAAAAATATCTGCAGTCTGTACAGTGGTTTGTTGGTTTGTAACAATTTTTTAAATAAGTAATATCTCTTATTAGAGAAATGCAAATCAAAACTGCAATGTGGTACCAACTCACACTGGTCAGAATGGCCATCATTAAAATGTCTAGAAATAGCAAACACTGGAAAGGATGTGGAGAAAAGGGAACCCTCCTACACTGTTGGTGGGAATATAAATTGGTGCGGCCACTACAGAAAACAGTATGGAGGTTCCTCAAAAATACTTAAAATAGAGTTACTGTATGATCCTTCAATCCCATTCCTGGGCATATATCCAGAGAAAACTCTAAATTGAAAAGATACATGCAACACAATGGTCATAGCAGCACTATTCACAATAGCCAAGTCATGGAAGCAATCTAAATGTCCATTAACAGGTGAATGGGTCAAGATGTGATATATATATGCACACAAGAGAATATCACTGAGCCATCAAAAATATGAAGTAATACCATTTTCAGCAACGTGAATGGATGTAGAGATTAGCATACTAAGTGAAGTAGGTCAGAAAAACAAATACCATGTGACATGGCTTAGATATGGAATTTAAAGTGGACACAAACCAACCTACCTATGAAACAGAAACAGACTCACAGACATAGACAACAGATTGTGGTTGCTTAGGAAGAGGCTGGGTTGGGGAGGGATGGAGTCGGAGTTTGGGATTAGCAGAAGCAAACTGTTATATATAGAACGGATAAACAAGGACCTACTGTATAGCACTGGAAACTATACTGAATACCCTGTAATAAACCATGATGGAAAAGAAAACCAAATTTAAAAAATAATCTCATATTTTCAGAATGTAAGTAGTCCCCTATAATTAACTACTGGCTGAAATTTGTTGTTGACTAAATATTTTTCAGGAAGATGAGAAATGATATTATTTGGAACCAAATGTCTGTTTAGTTTGGATCATTTGTAAGTTTTTGCTCAGAAAATGGTAAAGAGCTATAGCAGCTAAGTTTCTTCCTAGCTGGTGTCAGAAGCATGGTTCATTTGTCAATTCTGACCTCAGTGACAATAAGTAAATTCCCCAAAATGCTATTTGTCAATTGCATAAAATGGATGAAGGAAGTTATACTAATCAGGATAGGCTAGGTTATACTGCAGTGACAAAAAATCCCCAGGTCTCATGGCTTGAACACAAATGATTTATGATGTATGCCCATTACTCATAAATGGAGGGGTTTGATCCAGGTCATCTTTACTGAGAGACCCAGGCTTGTCACAGTAGCAAGAGAGAGGGTGCAAATGAAGAATCATCATTCACTCTCAATCCTAGAAGTGACATGTCATTCTGCTCAAATTATTTTAACCCACAAGTCACAGGAGTTGGTCTAAATTCAATGGGGACTTGAACATAGAAAACTAAGTATTTATGAACAACTCTAAATTCATCAGAACAGTGATAAAGACACCTTCATTCTTAAATTCTAAGCTTATTAGCAAGATATTCTGCGTGAAGATAAAAGCAAAGAGAGTAATAAAATATAACAATCCCAGAACACATGTTGAAAATCTTAAGTATATAATGTTAGGAACAAAATATTTGGGGACATAAAAGATATATAATCAACGTTATTTTGTCAATGAGATTCAAGCACTTTCAATGACTTGGCGAAGATCACACAGCTAGTTTGCAGTAGCCTTCTCACTTCTAGTCATCTTTGAAGTAGGAGTCCAACAAAAATAGTATTTAAAAACAACAACAGTAAAAAAGGCACAGCTTTTATTTTGTGTTAAAAAAAAAGTATTGATTATTTCTTCATACAACTGGTAAGAAACAAAATGCCACTTATTATAATGGGAATAAAGTCAAATTACCATTCAGAGACCCATGTGCTCTGCTGTAAACCTGGGCAATTCAGACAGATAAGTAGTCATCTGTTACTTTCTCCAAGAGCTTATCCTTCAGTAAAGCCTCAAGGTAAAACCCTAAATATTTCTTAGATAGCTAAGCTATTTTGCCAATCAAGTTGATGATGATTTCTTTCCCCTGCTGAAAATATTCAAGCATTTCCTGAGCTAGGGTTATATCAGACGGTAATTTGCTATAGTTTCCAATGTCTATTTAAAGAAGGAAAAAACAGCATCATAAAACTATTTATAATAACCCCAGTAAAGGCAGTAGCAGATAAAGGAATAAGTTTCTCAGAGGCCTGAAATGCAAAGTCATAATAATATGCAGAAAAAATAACTTGAAGTTTGGAGTACATACACAAAAGTTTATTCAAAAGAGACCAAACTAATGTATAATTGGGCATGAGAACCAAATTATAAATATGTGCAAAATTTCTTAATTTGTTTAATAAAAGTGAAATCTGCTTGTATCTACATGTAAGTCCTAATGAAGACACAGCAAGAGACAGGCAGTGTATAATGGATTAACTCTGGGCTTGTATGTGGCCACTGGCCATGTGGGATGTCTACCTAGTCTAAGAGTGGGTATTTCCTGGAAATGCCTGTTCTCCTGAAAGTCCCATAATTATCTACACACCTGGGCTACCAATAAGTGGGTAAGTGATGCCTTTCAAAGTAGATCGGTGCTCCCTATGCCTTTAATTAAAGTGGACTTCATTCCATCATCCTTAAGCGCAAAATCATGCAGAGAGAAATCCCTTATGTGCAGACATTAACAACAAATATGTCTCCTGCCTGGATCCTTAAAGTGATCCAGTGGGCTGCAAAGTTCAGAATTTCTGGAATAACAACAAAATCTGTGCTGTTTCTCCTGAGAGCAGAAGCATTGGCTTTTCTGTGAGTGGGAAGGCAGTGGGGAGGGCCATACCCCTGACATGATTTAGATCACATACTTCCTCATAAGGTCCCACCTGCAAATCATTTTGTTAAATGGTGAAAATATGAACATCCCCCTTAAGTCAACACATTTGCAAAAAGAGAAGTCAAATCAGGATGTTTCAGGGGCTTACAGATAGACTCAAGGCACACTCTCATTAGACAGCACCCTCCCAGTGCCATAAACGTCAAAATAAATGATTTCAGGAGTTCCCGTACTGGCTCAGCAGTAACAAACCCGACTACTAACCATGAAGATATGAGTTTGATCCCTGGCCCCACTCTGGGTTAAGGATCTGGTGTTGCCGCTGTAGACTCGGCTTGGATCTGGGGTTGCTGTGGCTGCAGTGTAGGTCAGCAGCTGTAGTTCCAATTCCACCCCTTGCCTGGGAACTCCCATATGCCACAGGTGCACCCTAAAAAGCGATAGATAGATAGATAGATAGATAGATAGATAGATAGATAGATAGATAGATAGATAGATTTAAAAAAGTGATCTCAGATGGACTGACTAGGCTCTAGTCTGCACCTGGTTTGCCTTTTATGTAGCTTTTCTCATGATAGCAAAGGTGTCAGCCTTGATTGGATCCACCCTAAAGAATGGATTGCCTTTCTCTAACAATCAGAACTGAGGCAATGACCTTATCTGTGAGAAAGCCCAAAGCAAACACAGAGAAGGCTCTGCTGGAACCACTGACAACCCTTAGTACCAAATTTACTTGTGAGTCAAAGTTAACCAGAAGTAGCAAAACACAGCCAAGCAGTGTTCCCTCGGAAAGATGCGAGACTGTCAACTGTTCCCTCCTGCATCAGAGCTGCTCCGGCTCAGGACTCATGTGGGGTTTCAAACCCATGCCTTGTATGTTGCTTGAACAGAGAAGCCATTTCAGTTATGTATCACCTCCTCCTTTTTTTTTTTTTTTTTTTTTTGTTTCTTCCATTTACTGCCACACCTGCAGTATATGGAAGTTCCTGGGCCAGGGGCTGAATCAAAGCTTCACCTGCCAGCCTACGCCACAAAACCACAACACCACCAGATACAAGCCACACCCGCTACCTATGCTGCTGCTTGCGGTTAACACCGGATCCTTAACCCACTGAGCGAGGCCAGGGATCGAACCCACATCTCATGGACACTATGTCAGGTTCTTAACCCACTAAGCCACAGTGGGAACCCCTGGAGCACCTCCTTCTTACACCTCTACCTTTATACTGATGCCTTTCTATAGCTCACTTGGGATGGCACCTGACATAACACAGCGACAGTAAAGATGAGATTCAACAGGAATGACTGATCAGAATTAGTGCCAGATTTACTTCTCATTTGGTTTCCAAGTAAGCATAAGACAGCAATTAGCAAATCAATGACATAGGTTATGGGACATTTTCCAGGGAGACATGTACCTTAAACCCATAAATTTCAGGCTTATTTACAGGCAATTGGCATAGGCTGGGTTTATGTCTCATTGACAAGGAGGCTCCCTTATCTCTCTGCTGGTAAATACCATTTGTGGCTTTCCAAGGAAATCTGGATACCCGTGAATTTGCAAGAGAATTTTTGGCTGGTTTACCCTTCTATTCCCAGATGCCCCAGGTAAAGGCTGAAAATAGACAACAGGTTTTCCTTTTTATCTCTCTCTCTCTTCTTTTTTTGGGGGGGAGGGGAGCCACAACTGCAGCATATAGAGGTTTCCAGGCTAGGAGGTCTACTTGGAGCTGCAGCCACTGGCCTACACCACAGCCACAGCAACGCCAGATCCGAGCCGCATCTGAGACCTACACCACAGCTCACGGCAATACCGGATCTTTAACCCACCGAGTGAGGCCTGGGGTGGAACACATGTCCTCATGGATACTAGTCAGATTCTTGTCCACTGAGCCACGACAGGAACTCCCAGGTTTTCCTTTTTAGCACTCATACATTTTTAAAAATGCTTTCATACCTGCTGCCGTCTTGAATCCCCAAGAACCCCATGGACCAGGCGCCCGGGCACGATTCTCTTTCCCTGAGTAGAGCAGGGGAAATTCAAACTCAGGACAATGGAGCGAGTCGCCCAGACCCCTAAAGAAATTGGGAATGAAATTTAGGCTTTGCTACTTACTCTTTTGTCTTATACATTTCCCTCTTGGATCCTGATTCTTCATTATGAACAATCTATGAGTCACCCCTGAAATTCACATATATGTAAAGGTGGAAAAAATTTCCATTTTAATCAATGACCATTGGATAATGGATTATGTGTTGCAGTAACAAATGAGGACCATAAACCTGAGAGCTCTGAGCTGTGTGGGTGGTGGGGGCACCAGCAGATGTCTCTCCAGCCACTGCATCCAGGGAGAAGGGGGCAGCCCAAAGAGGAGAACACAGAATGCTCCGTCATTAGGCTCTGCAGGGTGTTCTTGCTGTATTCATCCTTGAATCTCTGGTGTCTTGCAAAATGGGCCCTACGCATGTTTTTCTTGGACTAAATCATCTATATTTGGAAACTCACAATATGCTTTCAAAGCAGGCAGTTCGGAAATAATTATCTTTACTTGGCAAATGAGGGAAATAATGCTAAAGGAAATTAAATGGCAAGTTTACAGCTGGTCAGTATCCAAATCACGGCTTCTCCAACAGAATTCAGTGAACTGAAAGAAGGGTCTCCCCTCCCCCTGGCTTATGTAAATTCTATGGGAATACCTCCTGGTTTCTTTTCAAACCAAGGTCAGCACAGGTACTCCATAATCTCTTCATTGATTATGTAACATTTGCCCCTAATAATCTCCAGTTCGATTCTTGTTATTCAAAAGCAGACACTGAAAACCTTTGGGACCCTTGTGGTCAATGGGACTGTGGGTTGAGGAATGAAAATTGAGCCCTCGGTGCAAGGGTCCATGGCATCAAATACTCGTGTGCCTTGAACAGGACCCTTCACCTAATAAGCCTCCTGTTTCCTTAATTGTAAAAGAGAACAAGAGTTTTTCATCCGCTTTGAGTTCCAAAAGTCTCTGACAACTGTCCTTTTGCCATTTTATTCCTGCATTATGCATCTATTCAGGTAGGTCTGAAGAAACTTGAATTATATTTTCTTTTACTTCTATCCTCATGGTGAAGAGTCTAATTTCATTACCTGTAAGACTCCCCAGGTAAGATACACAGCCATCAACTTCAACCACTTTCTGGATTAATCCAGAGAAGAGCAAGGGTCCTCATCTTGACAGCACGTGACTAACTTGGTCCTGAATCGCTTCTGTGCTTTTTAAGTGTATCTCTTTCACCCTAGAAATTGCAGGGAGACCTGAAATCACACTTAGCACACCTTTCCCTTCCAGATGATCGAGAATAACCCAGAGAGCCCACTGATTAATGTTTAAAGTTTACCAAAGAGATAAAACAAATATCAAAGTGTCACAAAAGAAAGAAGAAAAAATAGGGAGAGAAATGAGAAAAGGGGCAAAAGGGAAAATAAGAAAACAGTAAAAAGGAAGCCAGAAAAGAAAGAGAAAGAAATTGAGTTCAGGGAGTGCTCACTCCAAGCTGGGCTCCTTAGTTTCCCCACAACCCTGTGAATCTGCCTCATTCACACTTGTTCATTGAATGAGGCTCAGGGTGGCTGCAGGCTCACAGGCTCATAGGCTCCAGAGCCAGGCACAGAGCAGCTGTCAATCCAGTGGGTGAGGGAGAGCTGAGGTGTCCCCTGAGGACAGGAGAATGTCAGGGACTAGAGTGGGCTTCCTGTGCTGAGAAGGAAATAATGCCAGGCTCTCAGCAGCTAAATCAAGTACATCTGCTGCCTAGTTTCAGCCATGGATGGCCGGTGATTGACCTCTGATAGAAGAAGCCTGGGATCCAGAGGAAACGTACTCCCAACAGGTGTTTTGGCCACTTCGGGTGCATATTTCAGTAGCAGAGGCCAGGATCAATTTTGTCAAGGCTTATTTTATTCTGTCCCTGTTCCTGGCAGCCCAGCAGAGTGAGCATTTCCAAATCCTGCAAGTACTCCATCATGGACTTGCCCAGGTGCTAAGCGATGGGGGTGATGTGAGCACAGTATCGTTTTAAGGACCTTAAATCACTGGATCCAGCATGGCATGGGCAAGAAATCAGAGCCTTTTAGAGATTCTTCTGCTGCCCACTTAGCTCATTCCCTAGGGGCAGGCAATGGTTCTCCCTGAAGGCCACTGCTTCCACTGACCCCCTCTCACAGCTACGTTGACTCGACACCCTAGGAAAAGGGGTGACCAAACACACCCTGGTAAACCCACCTCCTCCCAGCTACCCACCTTTGTTAGCCAAGAGCCCTGGAGCCCTGGACACGCCCTCTACTGGTTTAACTTTACAAAAGTGCGTATGACTCAGCAATTTCTGTTTACAGGAACGCTTTGCTTATTAGCTAAAAGTCAAACAAGAGCCACTTTCTCATCACTGAAGTGACAAAAACAAACAAAAGCCTGCTTAAGAAATCCTACAGAACTCACAACATTGTGACTTCATCCTGAAATTCTAGTCACACAAGAATCGAGGTTCCCCCCCATCCCGCTGCCAATTCTGCCACTCTAATGATTATCTAACTAAAGCTATCATTTATGGCTTATTAATTCCCCATGCATATACAAGTATTTATTTTTATCAGTTTATTAAAAAGCATCAGCAAGTGGGGATAGAGGACAGAGACATTTGGGTGTCTCTTGGGGTAATTTCCATGTTCCATGCATAGCTAATGCTCAGAGCACCAGTGTTCACACTCGTATCTCTCTCTCTCTTTTTTGTTTAATAAGGATTTTTAAATATCATTTATTTCTTTATTAAAGTACAGTTGATTTACAATGTTGTGTTAGTTTCCAGTGAGCAGCACGGTGTTTCAGTTATACATACACACATGTATATATGTATCTATACACTTATTATATGTATTCTTTTTGAGATTCTTAGCCATTATGTTATTGTAAGATATTGAATATAGTTCCCTGTTGCTCTAAAGTATGCCCTCGTTGTTTACCTGTTTTATATACAGAAGTATGTATCTGTACTCTGACCTCTCTTTGATGGTCTCTGTCATTTGTCCTAGTTCTGGGTCCATTGTGAAATCTCATTATTCTTATATAGCAGATTAGATTGTTGTGACACTCTTTCATCTCCACCCCCACCCCCACCCCTGCACTGTTAAATTCTACATCCACCCACTTTGTTAGGTGCACTAGACAGTATATTCCCCCAGCTGCTTGGCGGTAGGTTTGGCCCAGTGATTGCTTTGGCCAACAAAATCTGAGCAGAGGCTTTGAATGGGCTGCCCAGCTGGGCCCATGGCCACCAAAATCAGGGGATGCCCGCGGAGCTGCTGCCTCTGATGAGCCTGGACCCTAGAATGAAGACACATGAATTGACTTGAAACCAACCCGCAGCTCTAGCGCAGAGTTGTTCATCCGACCTTAAGTCACCTCGGCAAGAAAAGAAACCTCTATGCCTGTAACTGATAGAAGTTTTGATGTTTGGGGGAAGCATTGCTGCAGTCAGAATGATGGATGCACATTTCCAGGAGACACACCTTGAATCTAAACACTGGGAGGCCTCTGTTAGAGATTACAACCAAAAGCAATTGTTCCCTAGAAGACAAGGCCAATTGGACACATGTAGAAAATAAATTTGAGCGGCCCTCAAACTAGCAGCCAAGCAATTCCTGCCTAAACATTAACCATTTGCCTGTGAGTCTGAAGGTCACAGAGCGCCAGCAGAATATAAACATTCATAGACATGGGCTCCATATTTTGTGCTGTCATCACTGAGCAGGTTGCAGAAAGCAGGGATCCCATGAGAAAAGGCGCTTTTATAACACATCTTCCCTTCACCTCCTGCTGATTATAGGTGCAAAGCAAGAACCGCTTAGTGAGCAGGCAGCTTGCTAGAGTTGAAGTATATGCTGACACGCACTGGAGTATATGCTGACATGCACTGGAGTATATGCTGGCATGCACTGGAGTATACACTGACATTCATTAGATTATAGGCTGACACGCACTGGAGTATATGCTGACATGTACTGCCACGCCAGCTACATTGTATGCAATCACCTGACTTTTCCCTCCTGCTTAACGGAAGCCAAAACTATTTGTAATTAAACTATTAAAACATGGATACCATTATCAGATACATGCTGTTGCTAGTTGTCAAACCTTACATCAGGTCCTTTCAGCAATTCTATAAACTAGAGACAATTGGAATTCTCATTTTGCAGATGAGGACATAAGGCTCAGATGGGTTAAGTAACTTGCCAGGAGCCACACTGCTAGTTTGCAACCTTCAATCCAGGTCTTCCTGAGTCCAGAACAATCCCTACCTCTAGCATCTGCCCACCTGTCTGCCATCATGCTTCTCACCTCTCCAGTGCTGGGTAATTTGTTAGGCACCTAAGGCCAGTGCTTGAGGTCTGTCAGGCTCCCCAAATCTATCTACCTCTGGGTCCAAAAATTCCTTTGCCAGCAGACAACGATGACAGGGGCATAAGAGTGGTCGCATGACCTCTAACTTTCAAAGGAAATAAATACAAACTAATCGTCCCTCACGGTGAAACAGCCCACATGTCAGTACCATGTTGGCATGGAAGGTAACTGGGGCGCAGAGGAAGCTACAAATCTCCCTTCAAGGAAGGTATCTTTCAGGATAACTCTACTGGGGTAAATCCGCTGACCCCTGGGGTCAAATTTTAGCAAAACCTAAATGAAATACACCTACTGAGAAATCCTGACAAGTCAGTTGCCTTCTTTCCATGCGCCGTTGTGAAGATGTCTTGAATTTGCCCAACTCTTGATCCCATGGTCAAGAAGCTACCCCTAAGAGGGAACCAAAGAATGATAAGAAGCATGAACTTTCCTCCCAGTTTTCCACACATAAATGCTTCCTCTTTGGAAGTGAGTTCTTCAAGTGATGGAAAGAACATGGACTCTGGGGTCGGGACTAGCTGTAAATCCCAACTCAGCCATTTCCTTGAGTGGCCCTGGGCAAGCAAAGCCTTCATATCACTATAAGCTTCTGTTTTCTCTCCTACAAGTTGGGGATAATGTCTTAAGTGCAGTTTCTTCAAAGCATATCCTGAGATGAGGATGTATATAATTAAGGAAGGGCTCCCAGGAGAAACTGGGAACTGAGTGGGGGAAGCGGAAGAGAAAAATGGATGAAGCCAAGCAGAAGTGTAATTTCAGGCCAAAGTCCTGCAAAGGGAAGCTCCAGCCTGACCCTGGAGGGGCTCTAGGCTGTAGGTGATGCCTCAGAGTTGGCTACACCCAGAGGTGCTTTCATATCTCTGCACCTGTTAGTCACTGGTTAAGGGCTATGAGAAAGATGGTGGATGAAAATTCTGTAGCACTTACGTCTCTGCAAAACAAGCTCCACCAATCTGAGAGACACCCTTTGAAAAAACAGACACACATGCTTACTGCTGGAAGCGAGAGCATACCGAAACCTGGGGGTGGGCACAAAAGGCAAAAATGGGTGAAAAGGGAACCAAAGGGATCTGGGAGGGTCAACATTTTTCACTACAAGTAATAATACTTCTCTTTTTGGATCTATCTGTCTATCTATCATATATCTAGTCTATCATCTGTCTGTTATCTATTTATCTACCATCTAACTGTTATCTATTTATCTATCATTTGTCTGTATCTATTTATCTATTATCTGTCATCTATCATCTATTTGTTATCTATCTGTTATCTACCATCTAATATCTATCTACCTATCCATCCATCCATCATCTGTTTTTATCTATCGTATATCTATCTACCTATTATCCGTCATCTATCCACCCATCTATGTTCTGATCTGACATAGTGAAGGCACTTGATAAATAAGCTGTTAATGTTATTATTATTATTGTAATTTTGCTCATAAATTTGCCCATAAAATCTTCTCCCCCCTGGCCTCACCAGGTTCACAGGTCCCATTTACTCTCCCTGGTGGAGCCCATGTGCTCCATCTGTCAGCTGGGTTGAGATCCTGCCAGTTTCACATCAAGGGCTTTCTCTAGTCAGCACCATGTTTGTCACCCAGGCTCTTGGGTCTCTCCCCTACTCAGGCTGGCCAGGCCCTACTTCCCGCTGGGTGGGCTGTTTATGAAGGAGGTAGGTGTCCAGGGCTCTGGATTGAGAGCTGCTCTCTCAGCTGAGCTGATGGGCCCCCAGCAGGGCTTGCCGGCCCCGAAATCCTCTTCTCTCATTAAATAAACCCTCTTGGCCTTTTTAAGTTTTGCCTATTCATCTCCCCCCACTAAGGGTCAGGGATTTCTTGGAATGACCCATGGCCACAAAAGGGCTTCTTGTCCCTTTATTCTGAAGATCCTACCCCCAAGGGTCTCAGTGCAGCCCTCTCTCCCCAGGGGGCTCTGGACCCTCCACAAGAACAATGCAGCCTAGCCTCTGCTTCATTCATTTTCTCTAACAATCGGCCTTTTCCTTGTGCCAGTCAGGAGAGCCCATGTGCAAAGGGGCCTCCCCTCTGAGACTAATCCTTTTGGTTAAAAGATGATGCTTGGCTCCAAAGCTCCCCCCTTCCATTCATCTGCTCATCAGAGACCCATCTTCTCATGGGACCAGACAGCCCCTGTGGCCATGCTAGTCTGGGCCTCATTTTCTGGGCATCTGTGACGACTGAAATTAATCTAGGCAGGGCCCCTGTTACAAGAGTGGCAGCGAATATCCAATTCAATTTGCTTTCCCCTGAGATTTCCCAGGAGTCTGGCCGAATGAGATAATCAATGATGATTTCAGGGCTTGGCCTGCCTGGTGGAGCCATGGTGTTAAAAGGAGGGATGGTTTCTGCTTCAGTGCTCACCCAGGTCGGGGGCTAATGCAGGCAGGTCCGTGGCTTTTCTCAGCTGCTCTCAGCCATCAGCCGTAAGCACCGTGATGCTCACAGGATCACAACGGGGGAAGAGGCGGGTGCAGAAGGGATTGGTCCTCTTACCCAAGAAAAGAGATTGCACTTTTGCTTCTCCTCCCACCTTGGAACAATAACAACAGAAATGTATCGAGCATCTGGAGCAAGAGAAAGGAGGCTTTTGGAACCAAGGATACTGAAGGGATTTAACTGAGCTGGGCTCAACTTTTCTCCTCTCATAGAGAGGCTACTCAATGCCTTTGCTACTAATCCAATCCAAAGAAAGGATTCAATAACTTATTGCTTAACCTGGAGAGGACCAGTTTCTGCTTGGCTAATTGTTCTGAAAGATCACAACACCCAGGGCAGGAAAGCAGCGGCAAACGGCTCATGGGAACCAAACGGACCCTCCAGATTGCCCCACACCATCCCTGTGGCTCCTCTTTCTTGCCTCGGCTAGTCCTGTACCAACACCCCGGGGAAGGGACCTCCCTGGGCTCTGGACATCTGACACAGGCTGTGGCTCGGCGTGGGGATGTGATTGTGTATTAGTTACCTATTACTGCGTAACAAATTATCTCAAAGTGTAGGTGCTGGAAATCACAAACGTGTACCATCGCAGAGTTCCTGTGGGTCAGAAGTCCCGGAGCATCTCAGTCACACGGTTCTGCCAAGAGGCCTCTCACAGGTCAGCAGGCTGGGTGCCAGCAAAGGCTGTGTCATCTCAAGCGTTGGCTTGGGGAGGATCATCCCGGAGCTCACACACATGGCCGTCGGGAGGAAGCTTCAGCAGATCAGCTTCACCCATGGGGGTCTTTGCCACAAGCTGGCAGCTGGATCCTGCCAGAACTGGTGACTTGAAATAGAGAGGGAGGGAGTTCCTGTCGTGGCGCAGCAGAAATGAATCCAACTAGCAGCCATGAGATTGCGGGTTCCATCTCTGGCCTCACTCAGTGGGTTAAGGATCTGGTGTTGCCGTGAGCTGTGGTGTAGGTCACAGACGTGGCTCAGATCTGGCATTGCTACGGCTGTGGAGTAGGCCAGCGGCTACAGCTCTGATTAGACCCCTAGCCTGGGAACTTCCATAGGCCACGGGTGTGGCCCTAAAGAGACAAAAAAAAAAAAAGAAAGAAAGAAAAAGAAAGAGAGAGGGAGAAAGCACAGTGGAAGGCACAGGCTTTTTATAAACTAGCCTTAGAAGTGACCACATCACTTCGCACTATTCTATGGGTTAGAAGCAAGCCAGTAAAGCCAGGTCCCTGTGAAGGGAAGAGGATTATAAGAGGGCACAAAACCAGGAGGAGGAGTCACTGGAGACAGTCTTAGAGCCACTGTGCCAGAAGAAGACCAGCTCCCTTGGAGAGGTGGTCTGAGCATGAAAATGGAAGGGTGTTGCCCTGTTAGGCCCTGAGCCCTTACATGTCTGAGGCAAACTCCAGTGGGGGCTTCATTTCCATGGCGCAGTGTTATCTCTGCCTCCAGGGAAGAAGGAAGGGGTATGAGCATGCACACAGAATTGGTCCAGATGCTCGAGGTCACTCACCCACATGGTAGAACAAAAACTGTGGGTTGCATCCTGACCACATCACACTAGGGTTGCCTGTGCCTCCATCCCAAGGACTCAAGGCCACTTTAAGAGAAAAGATTTTGTTGTGATCATCTTGATGCACTTAGTACATGTCTGACCCATGGCACACAGTTGGCGAAAGCTGCTGAATTCATACATTCAGTAAATACTTATCAAATTCCTACTGTCTGCCTCCTCTGAGGTCACAGCAGGAGACAAGTCACGTGAATTCCTGCCTTTAGCTTGCTTATATTCCACTCAGAGGTGACAAGCAATAAAGGGAAACAAGTACAATATAGAGTATGTGGGAAGGTTAATAGGTGCTCTGCAGAAATATAACACAGGAAAGGGGGAACAAGAAGTAGCAGTTTTAATGGAAGCTGACATCTGAGCAAAGACTTGAAGGTGGAGAGGGATTTAGCTAAGTGTTCAAGGCATAGGAAATAGTCAGTGCAAAGGCCCTGAGGTAGGGGTACCTGGTTCATTCGAGGAAGAGCAGCAAGGCCAGAGCGGCTGTAGCCGTGTGAGCAAGGGAGCTCCTTTTAGAAGGTGACATTGAAGGAACGGTGGGTGATGTGGTTTGTGTATAGATTTACAAGGCGGAGGACAGCCTTCAGCTTTCACTCTGAGGGAGATGGGAAACTAGGGGTGTTTGAACAGAGGAGTGACGGGGCCGACTTAGGCTTTAAAAGGATTGATTTGACTATTCAATTCAGTCAAAGAAGAACTGTGGGGAGGTATGAGTGAACGCAGTTAGGAGGCAATAACAACTCAGATGACAGATGATGGGGGCTTGGAGCAGGTGGTGAGAAGTGGTGAGACTCTGGTTATGTTCTGAGTGGCATTTTCTTTTTCTCTTTTCTTTTTTCTTTTTTTTTATGCTCGCTCCTGCAGCATATAGAAGTTTCCGGGCTAGGGATCCAGTTGGAGCTGTAGCTTCCGGTCTACGCCACAGACATGGCAACACCAGATCTGAGCTGCCCCTGCGAACTACACCGCAGCTTGTAGCAATGCCAGATCCTCAAACCACTGAGCGAGGCCATGGATCAAACCCCTGTCCTCATGGATACCACTCAGTTCGTTACTGCTGAGCCAAGACAGGAACTCCCTGAGTGACACTTTCTAACAGATTCCATGTGATGTGTGAAAGAAGGTGATGACGTAAAATCCCAAGTCACTCCAAGACCTGGGTTCTGAGCATCTGGGAGGGAGGACTTATGTTGGCTGGCGGTGGGGGTGTTCTGTGGGGGGCTCGGGTGTGTGGATTGCCTAGAGTCCTATGGGACGTGTTGACTTTGGTATTTCCATTAGCAGAGATTTTGAGGAAGCAGTGGGATACTTGAGGCTGGAATCCATGGAGGAGGCTTGGGCTAAGAGCATAAATTGGAAGGAATCCATAAACTTGAGCACCTTATTTTACTCTTTTGATTTTAGTCTCCTCCATGGTAAATTGGGGTTAGAGGCGGGTATTAGTGAGATATTTGACTAGATGATCTATAATCCTTCGAGGTGCTAACATCAGCCATTTATCTCAAAGACAGTTGAGCCGCCAGCACCGGCCACCTCACTGGCTTTCTGCCTTTGCTTGCCCTCTCTACCTTTTTTTTTTTTTTTCTTTTTAAGGCATATAGAAGTTCCCAGGCAAGGGGTTGCATTGGAGCCACAGCTACCAGCCTACCCCACAGTCACAGCAATGTGGGATCCAAGCCGCATCTGAGACCTGCACCACAGCTCATGGTAAAGCCAGATCCTTGACCTGCTGAGCGAGGCCAGGGATGGAACCTGCATCCTCATTGACACTATGCTGGATTTTTAACCCTCTGAGCCACAATGAGACCTCTCTGGCCTCTGCTTCTGATTCCATTTTTCAGGTTCCTCGAAGACTTGATTCTCACACAGAAAGGCCCAGTGCAGCTGGAAAGCCAGCCTACGGCTGTGGGTGAAAAACCCAGCTCTCAGTGATCCCAGGCTTCTGGTTAAAGAGGTGGTATAGCCAGCACATGGGGGCGCAGTCATCCCACCACCCACTGGAAAGCGGCTGCAAAGGGCAAGCACACAGCCGCCCGCTGGGCAGAGACACGGGTGACTTGATTTTTCCAACACTGAACAGGAAGCACTTCGCAGACAGAATTGCCTTGGAAGGAGGGTGACTATGTGTCCTGCTCCAGGACAGCCTGGATTGGTGTCTTTTATTCCAGTGTAATCATTAAGAGTATCCCCTTTCACTACTAAATTGATCCCAGCTTGAAAAGTAAATCTTCTAGCCTTTGGACATCATTTCCACCAAATGCCCCCACTGTCATCTTTCCGTGAGGACCATGAACTTTCTGACTTCAGAGCAGTTAGGAATTCATTCAAACTCTGTGGGCCAACCTAGCAACTTAACAAGAGCACTAAATTAGCTTCTTCTTGCTGCTCCCACTGGGGAGGGAGGCCCAAGGACCCAAGCAACAATGTGCGTGTGATCCCCCCTACTTAGAAATCCCAGGGGTCACAGAAGGCTTCAAGGTGCCTGAACTTGCCTCCTTTGAATTCAAAGAACTTCGAAAAGCTGTAAGGTTGACAGCGTGAATGGTTCAAGAATTCCACTCAGCGGGGGGATAAAAATACACTCCCTCATTCTAATCCATTCACGTAATAGCTCATCAATAAACTTTCTTGGAGTTCCCATTGTGGCTCAGCAGGTTAAGAACCTGACTAGTATCCATGAGGAAGAGGGTTTAATCCTTAACCTCACTCAGTGGGTTAAGGATCTGGCATTACAGCAAACGGTGGTGTAGGTTGCAGATGCAGCTCTGATCCCGCATTGCTGAGAACTAGCCTGGGAATTTCCATTTGCCACAGATGAGGCCCTGAAAAGAAAATAAATAAATGACCTTTACTTACACTCATGCAACAAGTACTTATTAGATCCTTTCGAGCTGCAAAGCATTATCTGTATTAACTCTGTATGAAGAGATTCACATGTTAACCTTAACCCTGGGTCGAGCACAGGACACAAACCGGGGCAGAACTCTCCCAAACCTAATGTAACAAGTGAAAACGACACAAAAGTTCCAGCTTAGGGGAAGGCAATGTAATGATATAAAATTCTCCCAGCCTTGAACCACATTCTGTGCATTCTGTTCACTGCAAACATTTGTGAAAGTGCCACTTACCGAGGCTGGCCACTTGACACACTTTATCTCATTTAATCTGTACAGCCATCCTCTGAAGTCGGTATTACTGTTTCAGTTTTGTGGGCGGGGAGCTGGAGGCTCAGAGACGTTGGAAGACTTGCCAAGGTCTGTGTGAGTCTCCTTCCGGATACCACTTCCACTCCAGGCCTGGTGGCCCCAACTCTGCTGTAGGTGACAGTCATTGCCCGGGAACACACAGTTGAGCCCATGCGGAAGGACCCCACCCACTTCCTTTGGCAGAAGGCCATGCTGGGACCAGGGTGAGGAGAGTGAAGCACTGGCTCCAGGCACAAGATTTAAGGAGGCACCAAAACCTTCAGTAGTTGAGACAAATCACATTTCAATGCAGTAGTTAAATATATATCTGACAAAATGAGAGCACTTGGGTTGGCTGTCTGTCTTTGTAAATAAGATTTTATGAGAACTGACTTGCGGTTGCCAAGAGGCGGGGGGAGAGATTGGGAGAGACTGGGAGTTTGGGGTTAGGAGATGCAAACTATTTCATCTGGAGTGGATAAGCACTGAGATCCTGCTGTATAGCACAGGGAACTATATCTGATCACTTGCGATGGGACATGATGGAGGGGAATGTGAAAAAAAGAATGTATATAGCTGTATGGCTGGGTCACTTTGCAGTGGAGCAGAAATTGACAGAACATTGTGAATCAGCTCTAATTAAAAAGATAAAGGAAAGGGAAAAAAGGTCACATCCACCATCTGTACCTGCCTGGTTTTTACTCAGGTGGGAGGAGGAGGGGAGAGGCTTTATTTTAGCCTTTTTAGCCTGGAGGACAGAACATTTTTCTGCAAAGAAAACCCACGTGGGTTGGGTCCTGGACAATCATAAAGAGTGACACCAGGAGGCAGATTGCTCTCTTATTCCTCTTTGGAGCCAGAGCAACCTCAGTTTTTCAGACAACCAGCCAGGGCTTGGAGAGTCAGGAAGGAGGGAGGAGCCAAGAGGCTGGAGGGCTGTGCAGATGGCTCCCTGGAGGGATTAACCCATCTACATGCTTTGCACAGGGAGGGTCTCAGTGCCATAAATGTGATGGGAGCTGTGGTTTGGGAGGGGGTTTTTGGCAGTGCCTTCAGCATGTGGAAGTTTCTGGGCCAGAAATTAAACCTATGCCACAGCAGGGACCTGAGCCACTACAGTGACAAGGTCAGATCCTTAACCCACTGCGCCATAAGGGAAATTGGAACTGTGGTTATTTTTAACCTACATACTCTGCATATCTGGGCTCCACCATAGACATGCAATGACTCTAGTGCCAGTGCTGAGCAATTATTAGTGGGAAAAGAAATGCCGAGACCCCCAACAGCCATTTCTAAGCACGGACATCATCTCTCCATTTTGAGCTGCACCTGGGGACTCGTAAAAGGAAGATAGAATGCTTGTTTGTGGAACTTTTATAGCTAATTGACATTTTTTCAGTGCTCCCGTGACAGCTGTAGTTACTCCTGATTGGAAGGGCCATGGAAAACATCAAATTATGCACTGCCTCCAGATGGGGCCATATTTCTGATATACCACTGGGGGGAAAAAAGAGTAAATAAAAAGCTGTCAAAATAACAAGCTCGAAAGTGATAAAGAGGGGCTGAAATGATTGGCAAAAGCCATCCTCTTTGTCCAAAAATAAAGCATGCTGTGTTCATACTAATTGATGATGTTTGACTCTCTGGGACTGTCAGATTGCCTCTTTTTTACCTCCGTCTACGTGACTCTTTCTACTTACAGGTCCCAGATTTCGTCCTTGGTGCTAACATAAGGCAGTGCATTGTATTTTGGCTACTTTTTTCATGAGACAAAAATTATCAGAATCAAACTGAGAAATCAAACCAATACTGGAAATTCCACTTTGATCTCTGGACATCTTCACATACAGGAAGACTGGTAACTAGGATAGCAGAAGATACACCAGTAGAAGTGAGGAATCACTTGGCATGAACACCAGTTTGGCTTTGCAGAAACTAATGAGTATCTGTATGGATCCATTTATTCTAGGTTTCAATCTCATTAGCTTAACTCAAAAAAGTCACTGGTTCTTGCAGAATAAATTCATTTGAGAACATTATTTTCAAGATAGAAGAATATCCCAGATGGAAACTACCATATGAAACCAACTTTTCAGGTTGCATAAATAACTAGATCACACCTTGCCTACATAGAAATCTCCTAGCCCACACATTTCCTAATTGAGAACATGCCTCAGGACAGGTATAAAATCCTAAAATGTAATTGAATGGCTACATTTAATATCCAATGTCCGCATATCAAAAACCTAAGTACTTAAGGCAGAGGGGAGGCTGTCACGTATTTGCTCAAAACCTATGTTCACTTACTTTACATACAATCCAGATGAACTCAGAGACCGGATTTCGAAGTCAAAACAGCAATTAAAGAGGAGGAGAGGGGATGCTAGAAGCACTTACAGTGACAGCAGAGAGAAATGGCAAAGAGTAATAGCCTAGCAACAATGGGAAAGATTTTTAATGCAAAATAATTAGACATGAGAACTCAAAGAGCCCTAGACACCGAGTCCATCTGACATGGATGCAAGGGCCCATGTCAGCCCTGAATGCCAGCCGGCCTGATAAAGAACGTCCTAGAACCATTCTGTGAAAAGGTCCCATTCGGCAGCTCTGTTTAAGAAGCTGGAAAGGACACATTTTAGAAAAAAATTCTAAATGGTCATTGGGGTTGTTATTATTATTAACAAAGGTCGGCTAAAGGGCAAACCTCTGTATTAAGCAGGACTCTTTTGAACTCAAATAAGAGAAACCCGTCAATGAACTTAAACAAGAGAATGCATTAACTCGCCGAGTGAACCTTCAGAGTTGATCTGGCTTTTAGAACCGGCTGGATTCAGGTGGTCAAATGATGCCATCAACCTTCTCCATCTTTTCATCCAACTTTCCTCTGAAATTTCCTTTCATCCCTCAGTTCAGCACTCAGGGACAAAGAGCGCTTCTTTGTCTCAATGGCTGAAGCATAAATCCCGGGAAGGGGTCTACTGGCCAGCTTGGGTCACGTGCCAACCCCCCACCAATCACCGCAGCCAGGGCAGTGCAGTGCTCTGATTGGCCCGGCCTCGGTCACTTACCCACACCTGAGCTGGGGAGGCAGTGGGCTGAGAGGAGAGCGCTGCCCCATGGCCCCAGGAAAACCTGGAGGCGAAGAAGAGGGTAAGGATGCTGTACAGATAAAAATGAGGTTCATTGCACCCTTAGCTATCATAACAAAAGCACGGTTTTCTAGAACGACTCAGTGTCTGAGAGGTTTTGAGTCCTGGAGAAAGAGACTGAGATGGAGAATCAGGTGCAGGTGGATTTTTGCCGAGGGCTCTTGTTTCAGGGTGACAGAAGGAGTGAGGGAAGCAGGGTGGGTCAGAGGAAGGTGTCAGGATGTCATGAAGATACAACAGCAGCCTCAGCCCATTCCACAGCCCTTTCAGGTCAGCCTGAATGCAACAGGGGCCAGCCCCTTGTAACTCCTGCCCTGACCAGTCATTGTCACTGTTACCAGTTTTTTTTGTGTAGCTTCCCAAATGATGTATTGTGTGTGTGTGTGCGTGTGTGTGTGTATGTGTGTGTGCGCGCGTGTGTGTATATCCTAAAACAGGACCTACAATGCAGACACAGATTCACCACATTTGTAAGGATGCAGTAGTCATGGTACAGTCCCTAACACGAAGGAATGTCCCCACACTATGGCCGCACTGCTCCTGGGGAAGGGTCCTAGTCTTGGGGGAGGGGGCTCCCTTTAGCCAAGTGCAATTCTGGGGGAGGGACCCAGCTGAGAGTCACTTCTGGGCAACCTTCCCAGCATCACGGAAAACAGGTGCTTTGTGCAGAAGGGGTGATCTGGGTGGTGTACCAAGCTGAAGAATGGCCAAGCACGGATCTGAGGAGACAGGTGGGCAGCCCTGAGGACAGGCTGGGTCCCCGGGAAAGGAAAGGCACTATCATTTGTTGAGCATGTGCTATGTGCTGGGTCCATGCTAGTTTCCTTCTACTGCACATAGGATTCTATTCGGATGATGAGAATGAAGTCTCTGTAATTAACACTCTATAATTAAGGGGAAAAAAAGGTGTGAGAAACTTAAATGCTGGTTCTTGGAGCTTCCTATTAAGAAAATTCTTTCCAGATTTGGATTACAGAAACCACACTAAGAGCCAAAGAAAGAGGAACACAAGGTTTATACTAAATCAGTTCAAGAACATGAAAAAGAGGTGTTATTCAAAAGTGAGCCCCCGGGATGAGCAAAGTGCATTTCTAAAGGTGTGTCGGGGAAACCAATTCCCAAGAAGAGGTAGGAAATTAAGGGAAAGTAAGCGTGATCACGTAATTAGTCTACTTTTTGAAGGCTTCTTTTTAAAGGAGGATCACCAAAAAATTTCAGAAAATTCATTATAAAGAAGGGTGAGATGTTCTAAAACAAAGAACTGTGAGATAAAAATCGTAGGACATGGCTAATTGTGTGGAGCTTCTAGGAAGGAAGGACATGAGAAATGAAGCCATCTCATTTGCCCTTGACTGTTTACCACTTTTTTCACAAAAGTTATTAACCTGGAGTTTGTAACTAAGGTGAAAAGATCTATGGATACCCTGCAACTGAATATAAAAGTGTGTGTGTGTATGTGTGTGTGTGTGTGTGTGTGTGTGTCCTCACAAGAGTACATCTTTTTGAGGAGAGGTAACTTCAATTTCAAAAGACATTTAAAAACAACCGTAATTCCCCAAATGTTTTAAGAACCAATGTCACAGCCCAAAAAATGACTCTAGTGACTAAATCACTGCAACAAGAAGAGAAAAGATTTAGGAAATACTTTCATTTCCTTTTTGAGCAGATTTCTCATTTTTTGTGCATGTGTGGTTCAAAATTAGAAATATATAAAGAGTATTCAGTAAAAAATATTTCCCCCACCCCATCACATCTACATAATTCCCGGCCATAAAGCAAATAATGTTACCAGTTTTTGTGCAGCTTCCTAAACACCATATTCTCTTTTGTGTGTGTGTGTGTGTGTATTTGTGTGTGTGTGTCTGTCTGTCTGTGTGTACATCCTGTAACAGGACCTATAACTACAGACTCGGACTCATCACATTTGTAAGGATACAGCAGTCAGTAGTCGTAGGCAAGTCCCTGACATGATGGAATGTTCCCGTGCTATGGCTGCCAATCAGGGGTGCCACTTTCTTGGCAGGAGATCTGCCTCTGAATTTTTAATTGTTTAATTTAAAATGGTATGGTTTACACAGAGCAAGCCATGAAAGCTGTATGAAGCAAAACCAAACCAGCCCAGGCCTAGCTTGTTATGGCAGAATTGCCATGGGTGGTAATAAAGTCAGGGTTTCTGCAGGGGAAGGAACAAATAGAGACATGACCTTGGCTTTGCTCACTGCCCTCTGAGGCAGGTAAAGCTCAGGGACCACTGACCACAGATGCTGACCACGTGGGCCTGGGACAGGCCAATAGAAAGTGGGAAGAGATCAGCGGACATTTCAAAGCACTCGTGTCCAGAAGTGTGTCAGGTGCATTTGGTCACCTTCAACCACCAACACAAACATGAGAGGCTCTCCCCCCACTTCATGGGCCAGGAAGTAAATGTACCTGGTATGGCTTGCTCTGTCAAATATGAACGCAAAGCAGATCCGCAATCCCTTCTCCATATTCTTTCAAGATCAGAATTTGCTGAATTCAGAGAGTTGCAGATTTGGAAAAGGTCACAGGACGCAGTGACTCGAGATTACATGACACCCCATCAGTCTGAGGTGAGACACCATCATCCTCTTCTGCAGTAAAACATATGAATATTCTCACCAAGGATCGATGAACATTATAAACACCATAGGCTTATAACACATCCAGTCAAGTTTGCCACCTAATGAGACTCATCAATCTTGGGGTGGGGTGGGGGGGGAACAGAACAAAAAGAAAGAAACTCTTTGATTGTAGAGCATTCTTGGGTTTGGAACCATAAATTAGAAATTATAGACCTTATTCATTTTCTCTCTGGCATCATTTTCTATCTTCCTTCTTTTATTTTTCCTTCTCTCTCCTCCTTCCCCCCATCCTTTAGTGCAACCATAAGAATGTGTTAAGATAACGTAGGTCTTATTTCTATCAACAGCCACCACCCTGGTGGCTCAACAGGTTAAGGATCTGTTTATGTCACTGCTGTGGCTTGGGTCACTGCTGTGAGGTGCGTTTGTTCCTTCCCTAGCCTAGGAAGTTCTGCAAGCTGCAGGCACAGGAAAAAAAAAAAAAAGCAAACCTGGACATTACAAAACATCTTTTAAATTTCCCAAAAAGTAGCTATGGTCTGTATCTGTTAGCAGACAACACTGACAGGCTTTACAGATGGTGTCCTTCTATTAAACGACGCACGGTGAGAGTCCTTACACATCTGGGCCCTCCTTTCCATCTCCAGAACTGCAGGCTCCTACCATGTATTAACCATGGGAAAAATCAGCTGAGACTTTTATTACCCTGTTGTAATGCTTACTCGTATAAGGAAAATGAATCCTTATGCTTGTCCAGAAAGATCCCCAATTTTAGGGATCTCTCAGTGCCAACATTACAATGTCTTAATATATACTAAAGTAAAAACTGATTCTGTCTACTTATGTTTTCTTGTTACGCATCACAAATGCCTCAATGATTTTAAAAACAGTATGCCCCCATCTCCATAAGCAATTTATCGCCAGATTTAGGAGAGATGAGATGCTCGAAGAACGGATTCTAGTTGAAAGGACAGATCCATGTAAATGCTTTATGAACAAACTGTTTAAATCAATGATATTGGAGCTTACAATCAATTGCGGGAGGTTCCATTTTTGGTAGGGCAGCATTTTATGGGAGGAACACACACACACACACACGCATGCCACACCGTCAAGGAAAACTCTTCCTGAACATTGCCAAAATAAGTTACTACGAAGTGTGAAAAACAGAATGATTTTGCAGTTTGTTTTAAAAGAGCAAAAAATGTAAAAACTTTAAAAAAATTTAGAAATGGCCCTAAAAAATAAAATATATAGCCTACCATAAAAATTCTGAAAATTGAAATAGGAATAGGAAGAAAATTGTTCTAATTCACTGAAGCACTCTTTACAACAGCCAAGACAAGGAAGCAACCTAAATGTCCACTGGCAGAGGAATGGATAAAGAAGGTGTGGTGCATATATACAACGGCATATCACACAGCCACAAAAACAGAACGAACTAATGTCATTTGCAGCAACATGGATGGACCTAGAAATTATCATGCTAAGTAAAGTTAGACAATGAAAGACAAACATCAAATGACGTCACTTATATGTGGAACCTTAAAAAAAAAAAAAAGAGGATATGAATGAACTTATTTGCAGAACAGAAACAGACTCACAGACTTTGAAAAACTTATGGTTACCAAAAGGGACAGGTCGCGGGGCAGGGCAGTGGGAGGGATGGACTGGGAGTTCGGGATTGTCATAGACACTGAGGTGTAGGGAATGACTGGCCAACAGGGACCTGCTGTAGAGCCCAAGGAACTCTACTCAATATTCTGTGATCATCTATGTGGGAAAAGAATCTAAAAGCAAATAGAAGTGTGTATACGTACAACTGAATCATTTTGTTGTACAGCAGAAATTGTTACTATCTTGTAAGTCAACTATACTTCAGTAAGACTTTAAAAAATGAAAAAACAAAAAACTGGGAGTTCCCCTTGTGGCTTGGCGGAAATGAACCCAACTAGTATCCCTGAGGTCTCGGGTTTGATCCCTGGCCCCACTCAATGAATTAATGGACCTGGCCTTGCTGTGAGCTGTGGCATAGGTCGAAGATACAGCTCGGATCCGACGTTGCTGTGGCTGTGGTGTAGGCCGGCTGCTGTAGTTCTGATTCGACCCCTAGCCTGGGAACTTCCATATGCCACAGTGTGACCCTAAAAAGCAAAAAAAGGAAAAAAGAATAAGGAAGAAAATTGTTCTCTGCTAATTCTATTACTATGTGTGTATACAATATATATTCTCTTTATATATATATTTTGTAATGTTTCTTTTTTATTAACATGAATATAATGAAATGATTACATAATACAATAAACTGTTAATGTTATATTAATTATATATTTTAATAATGAGATCTTGATCATCAATATTAGCTAACACTAGTAGCTCTTACTATGAGTTGAGTTTACACATACCATTAAGTTTAATCCTTATAAATCTCAAACAGGTGCTACAATGAATTTATAAATTCTTATAAATCTTCATTTAATTTTATAAATCTCAAACAGGTGCTATAATGAATCTCCATTTTCCAGATAAGAAAACTGAGAGCTCAGAAAGGTACAGTGCCCTTCCCAAAGTCACACAGCAGGTGGATGGTGAAGACACTATTAAAAGTCAAGCTGGCTCTAGAACCTGCATATTCCATCCCTGGGCTATTAACAGTTTCCTGTAAACTGCTTTTTTCACTTAATGTATCACATTTCTATTTCCTTTTTTTTTTCCTTTGTCTTTTTTTCAGGGCAGGATCCGGGGCATTTAAGTTCCCAGACTAGAAGTTGAATCAGAGCTGCACCTGCCGGCCCACACCACAGCCACAGCAATGCCAGATCCGAGCTGTGTCTCTTGGCAATGCCGAAACACTGCAGCTCTTGGCAACGCCGGATCCTTAATCCACTGAGTGAGGCCAGGGATCGAACCCACGTCCTCATGGATACTCGTTGGATTTGTTACCATTGAGCCATGACAGGAACTCCCTCATGTTTCTATTTCTAAGTCAATAAATATAGACTGAATTCTGACTTTTAATGGCAGGAATGCATTTCACTGTCCTAGGCACGTTAATTTATTAAGTTCAGGGTTCCAAGACGGCAAAATGGAAATTAGGAACCCCAAAGCCCTAGCCCCTGAAGTTGTAACTTCACTTCTGCTGCATTCCATGGGTCCACGCAAGTGTCCAGGGGAGCCTGGAAGTCTGATGGAAGCGTGACAATCACACTGCAACAGGAGGCCATGGTGTGGGAGGGAATGTCAGGGCCACCTTTGCAAACAATTTGAAGGTAAGTCAAAGCACGTGAAAGCGACAAAGTCTTTTGACAAATACTGTACCCTGGAGGAATGACACCAGCAACATCCCTTCTACAGAGACTCAGAGTATCTGTTCCTCCATGTTTTCAGAAATCTCTTGAAATGTTTACTAGTCTGTGGTACCTCTCACGACAGTTCTGTGATGACTTTATTTTATGGGGGGTAGTATATTTTATTTTTAAATTTTATTTTTTATTAAAGGATTTACACTGTTGTGTCAATTTCAGCTGTACAACATAGTGACTCAGTCATCATACATGTATACCTTCTTTTTCTCATAATATCTTCCATCATGGTCTATCCCAAGAGACTGGATATAGTTTCCTGTGCTGTACAGTAGGAACCTCATTGCTCATCCACTCTAAATATAATAGTTTGTATCCATTACCCCCAAACTCCCAGTCCATCCACTGCCTCCTCCCCCTTCGCAACCACAAAGTCTGTTCTCCACGTCTATGAGAACAGATGTATGTTTCAATTCTGTGACTAGGTTCCTTTGTGCCACATTTTAGATTCCACATATAAGTGATAACTGATGACAATTTTACATTTAATTTCTTTTTCTTTTTGTCTTTTCTAGGGCACACTAGCGGCATATGGAGGTTCCCAGGCTAGGGGTCTAATCAGAGCTGTTGCTGCCGGCCGACACCACAGCCACAGCAATGCCAGATCCTTAACCCACTGAACAAGGCCAGGGATTGAACCCGCAACCTCATGGTTCCTAGTTGGATTCGTTTCTGCTGTGCCGTGATGGGAACTCCTTACTTTTAATTTCTAATAAAATTGTACACCTGCCAGTATGTTCATGGGTCATTTACATTTCTTTCATTGGTTTTTAAAAAAAAATAAATTGTGTATTCATATCCTCTGCTATTATAAAAATCAGTTTTAAAATGCCATTTAAAAAATGGATCATGTGAGTTCCTGTTGTGGCACAGTGGGTTACAAACCCAACTAGTATCCATGGGTTACTTAGTTCATTGGGTTAGGGATCCAGCATTGCTGTGGCTGTGGCATAGACCAGCAGCTGCAGCTCCGATTCAACCCCTAGCCTGGGAACTTCCATATGCCACAAGTGTAGCCCTAAAAAGCAAAAAAAAAAAAAAAAAAAAAAAAAAAAGTCCTTTGCCCCTTTATTAATTTGAAAGCGCTCTTTACTATTTACATTATTAATAATATAAGCTCTTATATTATTCATTCTTTGTCACATAGGCTGCAAACTCCCCCCCCCCAAGTTTTAATGTTGTTTTCTAATGTAAACACTATCTGCATCCTTTCATACTCACAGCCCTGCTGTGTTCAGGCCCAGGTCACCTAGATTTTCCTGGGCATCTTACCTGCTCTGGCACATCCTCAGGGCATGTTCCTGGCTAATCACCCACCCCACGGAGTATCTAAGATGCTAGCTTAGGAGGTCCACTGAAGGGACTATCCTGGGTCCCCTGGCTCACCCTGGGCTGCACTTCTGGAGTTGAAAATTGCCGTCACTCAGGTTAGATATTCTTATAGTTCAGACTAGATCTTGGAAAAGAGCGCTTAGGGCCTCTCAGAAGACTTATCACAGCAAACCAAGGCTTCTCAGCATCCAGCAGGGAACCGAGGTAAGCCTGTGGCTGGGTCCCTGGACCGACATAGTTGTTTCCATCCACGCCTGTGGAGCTGCTCCTGGAGACTAGAAGCTTCCCCTCCCCGGTGTCAGAGCCCAGCCCTGGGGCACCTCAGCACACTTGTCCTTCAACAGCCTGCAGAGAAGTCAGGCCTCCGAGCACTTTCCCAGGTTTGGAGCAGATGGAGCTGCGGCTGGACGGGCCTGGAAGCTGTACCTCTGATGGGGTTTTGTTGGTGGTGAAGCGACAGTCCCCAGCTATTCAATCAAATACTAACCAGGTTTTGCTGTGAAAGTATCTTGCAAATTAAAAACCCTCATCAGTTGGGTTTAAGTAAGGGAGGCTGTCTGGGATAATTCGGGTGAGCCCCAACTGAACCCACTGGAGGAAGGCCTT
>PVHT021183543.1:31329217-31343665 GCA_004024745.2 Catagonus wagneri | reverse complement strand
AGGAGGGGGAAGAGAGAGAAGGGAGAGAGAGGTGGAGAGAGAAAGAGGATGGATGGAGGGAAGGAGAGGGAGGATGGAGCCTGAGACAGAGAGAGCGGATGGAGGCAGAGACAGAGTGGAGAGAGGAAAAGAGAATGGAGTCAGAGGCAGAGAGACAGAGAGAGGGGGAGGGAAGGAGGGAGGGAGGGAGACAGAGAACTCCCTGTGGACAACAGCTTCCGGCCCCGCCTGCGTGCCCACCCCACCCAGGTCTTCCCTTCATTACCTCCGCTCAACCAGCCCATGGTTCACGAGTGTCCTCTTTGTGATGTGAGCAGAGCTCACGGGAACCACCCCAAAGGCCAGGCAGCCTTGGCTGCTCCTGCCCCTGGGACTCCACGGCCCCGGGCGGTACACTCGGTCCCTGGAGGGCACAGAGGAAGGAAAGCGCAGCGCAGTGGAGACATGGGAGGAGGCCGGCTTCAGGGTCCCTGCTGAGGGCAGAAGGGAAAGTGGAGGAAGGACCACCGGCCCAGGTCCTTGTTTGATGGCGGGTCACACGCGTGCGGTTTGAACTGGGGCGGCGGGAAGACTCTGCACGAAGGCCGCCGGAGCACAGCTGCCCTCACCCCACATCTGTCGGTTGTTTGTAAACCTAGGCCATCCCTGCCCGAGATCCCACATAAACCTCTGGCTGAGAATCCCCTTCTGAGCCTCTGCCGAACTACGCCCCGCGCTCCCTCCGAAATCTGACTTCATGCTCCGGCGTGTGGCATGACGGTTCCCCACGCGGGGCCATCTGGCCCCGGTTCGCCGGAAACCCCACCGTCTCCCTTCCTCCGTGTCCCACAGACACGCAGGCGTCCGCCGCATCAGGGATGTCCGTGGGTCACACACCTCCCCTTCGCTCTCGGCTCCGGCCTTTGACCCCAACAAGGAACAAGAGCACATCTCAGAGCCTGCAAGCAGCTCCGCACCCCTGGGACGGGTCGGGGAGGGGGGGTGGAGGGCTTCAGCCTGTTCCTGCCTGAGCAGGGAAGCCAATCAATGCCCCCCACCCCCACCCCCCAACCCCCTGCTCGGCTTTGCTTTCCTTCCTAATACAAGTGGCAAAAGGAATTTCGGCCAGAAGACAGTTGTGGAAGGCAGTGGCCTTTCTCACCGGCCCTGGTAGGGGTTCACATCACATCCTGTTGATCCCTTCTCTGTGCATGCCTGCTCTCTCTTTCCATCCCCACAGAGGCTACCCCAGCTGAAGGCTCCTGGCCCCTGGGGTCCCCCCACTTCTTCCCCTTTACCGCCTCCCAACCCATCTAGTTCCGGAAGCAGCCTGAAGGATCTTCTTCGAAAGTTAGTCATCACTATCGCTCCGCACTCAAACACCTGCACCAGCTCGGTTTGATCCCACTGACCACGCCAGGCACTGAACGAGGGAAACCAGCTGTGCACAGAGAACGAAATCTGTCCCCTCAGAACCTCGGCACATAGCAGACAGTCAGACAGAGACCCGGCAGCTGCCAGACAGTTGTTCGATGTCCTGTTTTCCCACTGAGTTGGGGAGGGAGCCTGACCCCCCTCAGCGGGGGCTTTTCTCACTTGGCCCCAGCACCCCCGGCATTCGCCCCCACCCCACCCCACACAGCCTGTGCAGGCCGGGCCCCCGCTGGCCCCTAACACCCCAGGCTCATCCTTGTCATCCACTCCTGCTCTGCCTGATGCCCCCAGCGAGCCCCTCTGTCACCTTCCTGGTGAATTCTTCCTCAGTTTCCAGGTGAGCTTGGAGAGTTTTCCTCAGGGAGTCTTCGTGCTGAATCATGAGGCTCGGAAGAAAGCCATCTGGTGCCGTTTTCCTGTAAGAATCACGCCGACCTAATCTGGGCCAATGGTCTTTTAGGCAGGAGATGGTGGGAACACTTTAGACAATGGCAGGGGTGGGTGGGAGAGGAAAGGGAGGGAGGTGGGGGAGAGGAGGGTGCTCTGGAGCGGGTGTGGATGGTGCGACACCAGCCCCATCATCTGATCCTACTGAGCACCTGCTAGATGGTGGATGAGCCATGGACCGGTCCCTGCCGTTTGGATGCTGATGGGCTGAGAGAGGAGACAGATTTGCAGGGAAACCACGTCTTGGTCCCAGTCAGACCTCGGGGCCTAAGCTCACCAACTGCAAGCGGAGGCTGTGGTTGCATTTTTGTTTTCCTCCCATAGGACTCTGATACGCAAGAAACAGAAACAGATGTGGTATGGAGCAGTTAGCCAGCCAGCACACTTCACAGACTAAATGACTGAGTAGGTGTAAGGCACACTTTATATGTGACAAAATTCACCCTTTACGACGGACAGATTTATGACTTCTGACAAACACATACAATTGTGTTAACACCCCCACAGCAAGAGTCCCCTTACCCCCAAACATGGCCCCAGCCGCCACCATGTGGCCAACCCTACTTCCAACCCTCACCTGAGGCCCTGGCAACCTCGCATCTATTTTCTTTCCCTGTAATTTTGCTTTTCTGAGACTGACACTGAAATGGAATCTTACAGTAGTTATATTAAAAATCATTATTAACGTAATTGCTCAACACAGTCCTATAATACTTGTTTCCCATTTTTGGGGGCTGCATTTCCTTTGATCACCTCTGCGTCCGATAATGATATAACATCATCTTTATTCTATTTATTTATTTTTACAGCTGCATCTGTGGTATATGGAAGTTCCAGGCTAGGGGCTGAATGGGAGCTGCAGCTGCTGGTCTACACCATGGCCACATCAACACCAGATCCAAACCGAATCTGTGGCCTACACTGCAGCTTTTGGCAACACCAGATCCTTAAGCCACTGAGTGAGGCCAGGGATTGAATCTGCATCCTCAAGGATACTAGTCAGGTTCTTAACCTGCTGAGCCACAATAGGAACTCCTAACATCATCTTCAGAGAGAAAAGATAGGCTCTCTATGGTGTCACAACTCGTTACTGGAAATGCCACATATTATGGGCAGTGCTTCTTGCCTAAAGCACCAGCTCTTCGGTCTCCCTACACAAGCCCGGAGGCCCTTGGCCTTGGCGGTACTTGTCCAGCTCAGCTAGGACCTGCCCCTACCTCTCTGCAGCCGGGTGATGGAAGCAGCCTGCCGGCTCTGCCCACAGTGCCTATAGGACCACCAGGTGGAGAGGTGATGCCTAAATGGGGGGCATAGATAGCCCCACCCCATGAAAACTTGGGGTGCTACTTCCTCCCTGGGAAAACCCAGGGACCTTGGAAGTCTGCATATGTGATAGGCTTAAGCCAAAACATCTTCCAGGTAAGATGTCAAATCTCCCTTAGGAGACCAGGGGTTCTCAGGAAGCTGCAACTCCCCAAGTCTCAAAAGATGCACCCCCGGTTTACAATGCTTCTTTTACATATGCAAATGCTAAGATGGTACCTCAGGCCATTCCTTGTGCTCTCGGTCCTCAACTTTTCCTGCTCCCAGAAAAGCAAAAGGGGCACCATGCAAATGAGATTCTGAACTACAGACTTGTTAAAAGGGTGGTGAAAGAGAAAGATGAATCTAAGAGCCTGAACACATTTTCTGAATTGCCTGTCTCTTGCCACTTTCTCTCTGCTAAGTGGATGATGGCTAGTTAGAGAGATTGCTGAAAATATGTTTTATCTACTCAGACTTCCTCACTTTTAATTGAGTTCCCTTGAATTTACAGGTAAGGTTTTGGCTTGAATGCACTGATAAGCCCTGTGACAGTGCATTTCTCAAATGGCAAACAGAGGCAGTTACAACTCTTGTTCCTGGCACCTTCTAAGAAGCTTTCCTTGTGATCAGATGTATTTTCCACCACTCGTCAAACCCCACACCCATGAGCTGATCGCCTGTCATTGATACCAGGAAATTTAATGAAAATAAATGAAGTTCTTTGAGCTTCCTGGACAGCCTTCATTTCGAGAGGAAGAAAAACACCAGCCCAGCCCATGTGAGCTGGCTGGAGGGGTGAGATAGGAAAGCAAGCAAGAATTAAATGTGCATTTCATTGCCCGGGGATTTCATTATGGTATTGAAGTAAGTCTGAGCCACAGAGCCAGAAGGCTTTTCTGGGCCATCAGAGTTGTTTATTGTGAACCTGGAAACCTGGATTTTTTTTTTTTTTTTTTTTTTTGCTTTTTAGGGCCACACCCGTGGCATATGCAGGTTCCCAGGCTAGAGGTTTAATCAGAGCTACAGCTGCCAGCCTACACCACAGCCACAGCAACGCAGGGACCCGAGACACATTGATGACCTACACCACACCTCACGGCAATGCCAGATCTCTGACCCACTAGCAAGGCCAGGGATTGAACCCGCATCCTCATGGATACTAGTTGGATTCATTTCTGCTGCACCACAATGGCAATTCCCAAACCTGGACTCTTGATGCCAGCTCTCTTTCAGAACTCCTTCCCCACTTGACTCCCCTGATTCCCGACCTCGCCTACTTCCCCTTTGGTCCACCCGTTGGACCTCCTGGCACAGGTGACCAGAAAAGCTCCAAAGGAAAGACGCTCTTGGACTCCCTGGCTTAGCAGAAGTGGCTTTTGCCTCAGAAGAGTGGTCACTGGGAAAGGCCAACCACATACTCAGAAAATCAAAACCAACTATTCCCATGTCTTTACTCATGGGACATTTCATCTCTTTAGCAAATAACTAGTCACAAGTTCTGAAGTTCAGCACAGTTAGGAAGACAGTCTTTCTTGTTGTTGTTTATTTATTTATACATCTATTTATTTCAGCCACACTTGCAGCATACGGAAGTTCCCAGGCCAGCGGTCACATCGGAGCTACAACTGGAGCCTATACCACAGCCACTGCAAAGCTGGATCCAAGCCGCATCTGCGACTTACACTGCAGCTTGCGGTAACGCCAGATCCTTAAACCACCGAGCGAGGCCAGGGATTGAACCCACATCCTCATGAACACCGTGTTGGGTTCTTATTAAGCTGCTGAGCCACAGTGGGAACTCCCGGTTTGTTTTTTAGATAAAAATTTTGAGGGGAAAAAAGAAGGAAAAAATTTCTAACAAAAGAAAAACAGTCTTTGAGTTTGTATCCAACTTGACTGGGGCTGAGCGCTGACATTGGCCTGGGACCCAGTACAGACATCAGGACGCTGACCGCCCCAGAGCCCAAATCTTGCCAGGCTCTGGGCAAGTTGACCGGCCTGAGCCTCCTGGCCCCCATCCAGTGATGCTGCTGAGGGCAAGGTAGAGGGCTGCATTCTTAGGCTACCCTACTTAATTCTCGAAACATTGTTAAGACATTGATTCCTGCATGTTCCTCAGATTTACATGCACAAGGTCAAGCACCTGCAAGTGTAAAGTCTAGATTGGGGCCCGGGTCTCCTCACAAAACCTGGAAAAAAAAAAAAAAAAAAGGAAAGAAAAAAGAAAGAGGAGTTCCCGTCGTGGCTCAGCGGTAACAAACTCGACTAGTATCCACGAGGACTAGCCTGGTCTTGCTCAGTGGGTTAAGGATCCGCCGTTGCTGTGAGCTGTGGCGTAGTTTGCAGTTGTGGCTCGGATCCCACGTTGCTGTGGCTGTGCTGTAGGCCAGCAGCTGCAGCTCTGATCTGAACCTTAGCCTGGGAACTTTCATGTGCCGCAGGGGCAGCCCTAAAAAGACAATTAAAAAAAAAAAAAAAAGATTTTTTTCCTCTCATAGCAAACATGACTTTTGCAATTTATTTCATAGAAGTAGACCCTAAAATCAAACCATTTTTTTAAGTCAAACAATAGAAAGTATAACCCCCCACCTTTCCACCATCAAATTTCAGGTCTCTGAAAGTCAATGGCATGGCCCAGGACGGAGAAGGTTAACGGCTGATCTTGCCTCTCAAGGGGATAAGCACAGAGAAGTAACTTCTCAGGGGAGAAGCACTTCAGGCCACGGGGTGGAAGGGGTGAAAGTGCTCACCGCAAATGCAGAGTCCACGGAGCACCAGGGTGACTCCGACAGACGAGCAAGGGCACTAGCGCCAGCTGCAGAGACCACAAGGAACCGCTGTGTTTACTCAACAGCATGTACTCTCCCTTGCCAGATGCTCGAGAAACACCCTCCTCTCTGCCTGCAGGGCCTACCCAGACTGTAGCTCTGCCTTACAGGGCCGTGGAATTAGAGCAGGTACTCCCAAAGCAATTTTCTCCGTAAGGCAACATCAGAATAAAAACAGCTCTTTTTGGCCCAGGAATGAGCATCTTAGGATGTTTTGGTTCCTTGCCTTTGCAAAGCAGCCTGAATATTTCTTTCTGATTCTGAAAGCCAGCCCGTGGCAAAGCCCAGGTGAACCAGGAGACGCTTGTGGTGTCACGTCTCGCATGACGAGTATCGCACTGCACCGCCGTGACTGCTTTGAGAGAGAAATCTGTCTCTCGATCCCCCTGATAACGGTTGGAAATGAATTTGACCTTTGTAAGCAGGTAAGCTCCTGGAGGGCCAAGACCATGGAAACCAACTCCCAGCATGTGGTCCAGACTATAACTCAAGGGTGCCAAGGGGTGGCAGAATGTTTGTGGTTTTCTGGGAAACTAGTGGGGCTCCCGCCACCTCAGAGGGTCCCTGAGACTCTCAGTCAGGAGCCCTGCACAGCTCACCAGGGTCACAGCCCCATGTGTCAGGAGGTGGCACATGGAGACAGGTGGCACTTGATAGAGGCAGCAGAAGCTGACTTATCTGCTGTGGAAAAGAAGTGTCCTGTGCGGCTAGAAGGCCCTGGATGGCCACCTCTTTCCTCTGTCTTTTAACTTTAATAGATTCATTAAAAGCTACTTGGGGAGGAGTTCCCGTTGTGGCTCAGTGGGTTAAGAACCAGCTAGTATCCATGAGGATGTGGGTTTGATCCCCAGCCTCACTCAGTGGGTTAAGGATTGGGTGTTGCTGCAAGCTGTGGTGTAGGTAGCAAGGGCCGCTTGGATTCCCTGTTTCTGTGGCGTAAGCCAGTGACTATGGCTCCAATTCAACCCCAAGCCTGGGAAGCCCACCAAGAAAACCTACTTGGGGGAGTCTGATTTTGAAGGGTCCTTCCCTCTCCCAAATTAGCTCTCGCTTCATCCACAGTTTCCTGTCCTCATTCTGGGCTTTTGGGCCAGAACAGCTGAGAGGCATCATCAGCATCAAACAGCAGGTGCCTGGGCCCACCATGCAGCCAGGCCCCCCGGAGGCTGAACACAACAACCCTCCACCCTCCACTCCAGCTGCACCGTCCCCTTGTGTGACATGGGCCCAGGACCGGAGTTCTCTCGCTTTTGCAGCCACAGACAATGGCAGTCTGTCCCCTACTGGTGACACTGCCATTGCTGGGGCTAAGAAGGACCCTTTCTACTCGAACACGGCAGAGACACGAGGATTTGAGGTGCTGGTTCACTCCACGGCCTAGAGAATTCATGCATGGACAGAAACAGTCCTTGCGAATGACAGCCTTGAACTGGATCAGGCACACGTTTCGGAGCCTCTGCGTTAGGGTATTAGCCTATGGCCACCTGATCAGTATAAACTGACCCGCTTCGGGGAACCGACCACACGCTCAGGGTGGCTGAGAGGCCCTGGCTCTGGTCCACCCGGGGAAGGGTTAGGCTGTTGATTGATTTAAAACCAATCTTTCCCTTTATGGGGAGGTTGGGGTGATTACACTCAGGCCCAGCAGGTAGAGAGGTGACATGTCCGGGTGGGGCTCAGGTGGCGCCCTCAGGCTGAAGGACAACACAGCATTCGGTGCAGAAACTGAGCGTCCCAGTTAGCATGTGGCTCCATGAGAGCTGTGCCTGCCTGGGGCGCTCCGGTCGGCTGCTTACAAGCCAGGAGGCGCCGATGGCCCAAGACAGGACACGCGTGTTACTGGGGCCTGCCGGCTACGGAAGCGGGAGGCATCGGGGTGTGGACTCACCCAGCTGGACTTCTGATGGTCTGCAGAGATTGGGCTTCTTGATTGTGCTTCTCAAAAGAAAGAGGCTTTGAACCTGGAAGATGTTAAAGGTCAAAGTTCCAAGGGCAGGACAGCCAGCCTCTCGATGGCCCAGGACAGGCAGTACTCTTGGACCCTGATCTTGACCCTGGGCTGTTAACATTTACTCAGGGAAATCTGAGAGACTGCCATGCCAGATGGTTTCTCTAGCACATTCTCTCCTAGAGCCCCCTGCTCTTCCTTCCCAAAATTTATCCCAGCTTGTGGTCACATAACTGCCACTACCATCCTGACTCTGAGCAGAATGGGAGTCGCTGCAACAGGCCCTCGGCCACGCTGCTCATGCCTCTGCAGGGGCACTTGGCGGGGACAGAGAAGATGAGGCAGAAGAGTTTGTGCTGGATGCCTGGCCGGTGAAGCGTGGGGCACTGATGGGCAGGCCAGCCTCTCCCAAGGACCAGGAACGAGGAAGACATCGCCAGCTCTGAGCATGCTCCGTGCATCTCTCTCTCAGCCAGCGTAGACGTGAGAATGGCCAGCGTTTGGGCTGATCCTCCCGCTGCAGGAAGGGGACTGGGGTGGTGGCAGGAACATGAGTTTATCCTGGTGACTTCATGTAGGGCAAGTGCCATCCCTACTTTATAGACTTTCTGAGGCTCACCTCACGGTGCCGGTCCCCCACTCCTCCCAGACCCCAAGGGGTACAGAGCAGGAGAGGGATCAGCCTCCAGAGAATGTCTTACTTCATGGGCTACTGAGGAGGGGACAGGCAGTGGCCTATGCAGTGGGGGCCAGCCCGACTGGCACCAGTTCTCTGATCAGGCTTGCACACGTGGCAGCACATCCCACCAACCGCAAGCCCAGGGACCTCAGTTCTTCAGAGAACCCCACCCCTGATGCCTACCTGGAGGGGAACGCTGCAGCTGCCCTTGGATCTGAAGGCATGGGAAAGTTCTCACCTGTAAACACGAACTTCCCCATCTGTTTACGGAGGATTAAGAGCCAGTATCTTCACATTACTCTGCAAGTGAAGGCTTGTACTCTCTGCAAATTGAGTTTTATTACACACATTAAAATTAGAGCTTAGGAGTTCCCACTGTGGCTCAGTGGGTTATGAACCCGACTAGTATTCATGAGGATGTGGTTCGATCCCTGGCCTCGCTCAGTGGGTTAAGGGTCCAGCGTTGCTGTGAGCTGTGGTGTAGGTCGAAAATGTGGCTTGGATCCCATGCTGCTGTGGCTGTGGTCGGCAGTGGTAGCTCCAATTCGACCCCTAGCCCGGGAACTTTCATATGCCACAGGTGCGGCCATAAAAAGAAAAGGAGAAGGAGAAAAGAAAGAAAGAAAGAAAGAAAGAAAGAAAGAAAGAAAGAAAGAAAGAAAGAAAGAAAGAAAGAAAGAAAGAAAGAGAAAAGGAAAGGAAAGGAAGGGAAGGGGAAGGAAAGGAAAGGAAAGGAAAGGAAAGGAAAGGAAAGGAAAGGAAAGGAAAGGAAAGGAAAGGGAAGGGAAAAAATAGAAGAGAGGCAGGAAGAAATGAAGAAAGAAATTAAGGCTTAAAACACCTAGAAGAAAAAGAAGTCTGCCTTGTCCATGGTTTTTAGTTTGTTTTTGGGAAACAAGCTATCAGTTTAGAATCAACCAACGTGCAAAGATTTTAAAACGCTCTTGACCACTGCACAGTGGTATTTAAAAAAAACTTTTTTTTATTATAGTTGATTTACACAGTCCTGTCAGTTCCTGCTGTACCACATTGCTACTACTGTTCACTCTGATTCTTTTTTCTGAAGGTCTTCCCTGGTGCTCTGAAAAAGCAGCCGTGTCTCCCTTCCTCCATCACCCTTTCCGTCTGCCTGGCTGAGGAGGAAGAGCCCCGGAACAGCAAACCTGCAGGCACAGTCTGAAGGGCCACTGGAAAGGTAGAGACACATCTGCAAATACTAACTGTGCGCAAAGATCCGTGACACTTTAAAGAAAGTAACGCTGCTTGTAGGTAATGCGGATGCTTAACAATATTTTCCACATGGCTTTCCCTCCCCCATATTTAAATTCTGGAGATCAGTTTCTCTTTCTGGTGACTTGCCTTAATGCAACCAAACAGCTTTGTAATACTAACCTGACATGAGGCTTGCTGCGTTTAGTCATCTTGCAAGAGCGGCACAGAAGGGAGAACCTTATAGAAAGGCACGTGGTAGCCTGAAGTGCCCGAGTTTAGTGTAATCTCACAGTGAGAAGTGCATGCAAATGCTCTTTACAGGGAGCAAGGATGAACTCCTACCCTTCATTCTCTTTAGTTGAGTCAATTGCCTTTCTGTCTCTCCCATCACTTTAAATATAACTGGACCTGATAGATTCCCAAATAAAGAAGCTTTCTGAAGGCAGCAGCCTGGCCAACTTGAACTTGACCCTGCTAACTCCAGGGTATCACCATAGGATCAATTTGAAACACAATGCTTTTGGTGTTTCCTGGTGGCTCAGCAGGGTAAGGATCTGGTGTCCTCACTGCTGTGGCTTTGATCCCTGGCCCAGGAAATTCTGCATGCTTTGGGTGTGGTCAAAAAAAATAGGATGCTTTAGAACTTTATAATAAGGCACAGGTGGATTTGTTTCAACTGGGAAATAATCCTGTATGCACGTAATTTAAAATGTGAGCATCACAGAATCATTTTCCGTCTAATGTATTAGCATCAGAAAAAGCAGTCTAAACTGAAAGGGAAAAAAAAATCAACAGTCAGGACCTCTCCTGGCATGTGGAAAGAACCTTGTCCTTAAAAGGTGGGCTACGCAGGCTTCGTTTCTCATGAATCCATCTCCTTAGATGCACAGTCTTTAATTAGTTTTCCCAAAACATAAACCACCTGTCACGATTGTTTAAATAAAATGGAAGCATTTGATTTTGCCACAGAGTTATTTTACCTTAATTTCCTTACTGCTCTTCTTTAGAATGAAGGAAAAAAAAAAAAAAAGACCTTTCCTGGAACAAAGTCTGATTGGAATCACTCCCATGGGGTATGTAAGAATGAGGGTCTCATGACTCATGGGGCAGAAATGCTCAACTTTGGGCTCATGTAACCTCCAGGCACCGTTTTCAGCATCTGGGAGACAGTGAAATTAAAGCCTGTTTCCAACACAAGCCTTTGGAAGCAGGACATCACTGTCTACTCCCTCTCCTATCGAACTTGCATTGTTACCTGCGTTTCCTCGGAGGGAATGAAGCTCGCTGGTGGTGGGCTCCATATGAGTAATAATGACCAGCCACGCCACCACACCATGCCACTCTCTATCTCCAAGAGCACGGTTTGATGAAAAAGTGCGGCAGGCACGGGACTGCATGCTGGGGTTTGTGGAATGAGCTCTCTCCTTAAGGCTACACAGCCTTAATTTGTCGTGAAGATGTCTCCTTAGATGAACAGTCTTTAATTCATGAAAATCCCATCCGTAAAAAGCCGAGCCCAGAACAGCCACAGGGCCCAGCTCTGAGGCTGGGAGCTGCACCTCCACGGCAGCTACACGGCCGGGTTCATGGATGCTCCAGGCTGTGAGAGCTTCCGGCTGCTTCTGTTCAGACTGAAAGATACGCCGTGTACAGTTCTGAGGGGGTAGATGGGGACCAGACTGGGCAGAACCAGCTCTTCCAGTGTACAAATATAAAGAGAAGTGCCCTGGGGTGGGGCCTGGGGACCCTGTTCATGAATCTTCGGAGCATCTCCACACGGTGGACCAGGAAGCTTCTGGATGTCCATCGTGAAGGAGCCAGCACAACTTGGTTACCCGATCCTCACATGCCTAATTTACAGGGATTACTTCGAATCTTTCTAGTTCAGAAACAGCCAGGACAGGGCAGGAACGAAGCCGGCTGGCATTATACTAATTAGACACAGTTTGGTGTACATGTTCTAGTGTGCGAGCAGGACCAAGGAGCACATGCTGAAACTTCCTACATAGAGAACTCTGTGGAAGCTGCTTAGATTTGTGCAACTGACTACAGAATATTCAGAAACGGATCGGACTTCGATCTGAATTGCCTCGAGCCGTCAGCTTAACATTTTGTCCTTATTTGCTGTACTTGAAAATAACGACACACACTGGCTGATTTTCTTTTACTCCTTTGAATTATTCCAATGAGTGAGGCTTCACTTTTGTCCTCCTGCCTCTGTCGTCCATCTTCTCTTCATTCCAGAAGGGGATTCCATTTTCTTTGGAGGAGACTTTCCACCGACTTGTCAACCTTCCCTCAGGTTTTACTCAGATTAAGGTGCCTTTGAGTCTGATGAGTCTGTAATTCACATCCATACCTGATAACAGTCCTGCTTGCTTGTAACCACCGGCTGGGATGGAACCTAGTGGTCGTCCTGAACAATAGCTTCATTTTTGAATGGGGACTGAGAGTCAGAGAGGTGAAATGACGCATGCGTGTTAACAGCCGGCTTTACACAGAGCCACCCAGGACTTGAACCCTAAACTCAACACCCAGCATCCTTAAGATGAAGATTGGAATCAAAGCATCTTCTGCATTCCTGCACTGCCTACAAACACATGCCTACGTATTCTTATGCCCCCCCGTGATTCCACTGAAATGCTTCCCATGAGCCTGGCCTTGGACTCAGGTCCAAAAGGGCAGGAGATTGGTTATTTGGTTAACTGAAGAAAACCTTTTAGTTTACTTAGCACGTGATAATCCTCAGGGCTTTGGCTCCTTTTAAATAAATGACCTGTGGTTAATTATTATCTTCCAGCTTTTATCCTTTAATCTCTAGGTTTAAATTCTCTAGTAGTAATTGCCCCTAACCTAGACCTGTAATCACAACGGCAGACAAAAACAAGTCTTCCTGCAGCAGTTAAAAAAAGTCATTTTTTCATGCTAAACTATGATATCTAATTAGTACAATAATAGTCGCCCCCTTATCGGGATAATTGCATCTTTAAATACATTTTTTCAGGTTGGAGAGCTCTGTTGTGAAGACATATTCTAAAAGTCTGAAAGCAAGTATGTTTGGTTACCCAGTCATTTGTGACTTCAGTCATTACTATAAGTGGCGTCTCCTACAACAAAATGGCTAAATTATACATTATGTACCTTTCCAAGCACATTAGATAAATTTTTAAACAGGCCGGTAGGAAGGATCATGCCACAAACTTAAATTCAGCTACAGAGCAGATTCCAGAACTTCATTTAATATTGACAGCAGCTCAATCTAAATCTTGAAAAAAGCAAACACCTTTAATGAATTTGGTGTGAATGATTATATATTTCGATACAACTATCATACAGGAGTGTATACACATATAAATCTACTGGAAGAATTACATATACACTTCAATATATAACGTATATATATTTTTTTCTACTCACATTTTTCTTTTTAGTAAAACAAAGCAGTTTTCCTGTACATAGATGTGCAAGGCTACATTAAGTCCTGAGTAATCGAAGGGATCAGTAATAAACTACACTGAATTCTAGTCTCTTGGCTAAAGATCCGGTAGAATCTGTAACAGAAATGGGAACAAAACTTTCAAAAATATGCATTCAGCGAGGCGCTGGTTCTGTGCTTGGCAGAGAAAGCTTGAGGGTGCAAGGCAGCCATTTGGGAAAATTTTCTTGAAGATTCAAGATTAAAAATAGCCTATTTGAGTGGATTTATAGAAGTTTTAAGTGATGTTAACTACATCCAATGTGTCAAGCATGGAAGACTCCAGTCTTGATGGGAACAAACATCCCTTTTGCAGAATATGAATTTCTGTGTAAACATCAGTGTTAAGGGATTATAAAAAAAGGGCAGATTCAAATAGAGGGGAAGGAAAACACAATGAAATAATTTAAAATGCTTGTCTTGGGGTAGGGCCAGCCACATGGAAGGCATATAAAAAATAAGAGTGTATTTTGGTAAAAGAGGAGACCAGATGAACGTCATTAGCGGGGTCTGGGTGGCCACCCAACCCCAGAAGCCTCAGGCTGCTCGGCTCCAAGGCCCAGGATGATCGAGCCACAGGGACAGACCCCGTGCCCAGCGGGAAGGAAGCACGATGGGGAAAAGGCCACGTTCAACAGTGATGGACAGAAACGGCCGCCCGTCGGGGTCACCACCGGCAAGCTCGGCCTCCTGGCCCCGCGGCGGGAGAAGGCACTGCGTGGTGGTCCCCCTCACCCGGCTCTACCCCGTCCCGTGGCTGCTGTAGTCAAAGACCCCCTTCTTGAAGAAGGGCGAGAACTCGCAGACGGTGTGTTTGGACAGCGTCAGCCCCACTTTGTCGATGTGCAAGGGAGACGTCGCCGACTGGAGCATCACGCTGAAAAAGTCCCTGAGGTACCTCTGCGGGAGAGACAAGAGGCAGAAACACGGTCAGGCTGCGGCTGCCGGCGGCAGAAGGCTGTGCACAAACGAGTCCCCGCTGGCCTCGAGTTGCTCCTGCTGTCACTACAAATAGCGCTCCCTTGGCCACATCAGACTCACCTGAGGGGACGGCCATGTCGTCCAACACGCAGGGGACACTTCTTGGCTCAGAGATCGCAGGCACATGGCAGGGCTTGGGCCTGGCTGAAGACAATGCCCA
>PVHT021183543.1:31306008-31328217 GCA_004024745.2 Catagonus wagneri | reverse complement strand
GGGGTGGGGGGGTGTCTGACTTCCAGCAACAGGGTCACTAGTTAATGTCTTGTTTCTTTTAATAAAGTGACGCCCCTCCCACAACTCACTCATTGAATAGACAATTAAGAAGAGAACAAAAAGACCACATATCTGCCCAATCCTAAACGTTCATTTTTCAAATGGCACAGAAGCTCTGCTTTGGATTCTTCTTGTAAACTAACGGAAAAGAAATGCTGGGGACAAGAGAGTCAGTTCCTAATATTTACAGATCATTTCACAGCTCCTATGATCACCAATAAAAGGAAGTTCTCGCTAAGAATTTCTGGACCTCTTGCGCGCGTACCTCCCCTGCGCGCGCCCGCGCCTGTCACAGCACAGCCGCCTCTTCTGGCCCCAGGCAAGCAAAGCACCTCGGAGCCCTGGCCCTGAGATGCTGGCACTGAAATCAGACGCGGTGCCGGCAGAGTGTTTAAAGGAAAGAGGGACACACAAAAATAATATATTTCAGGTCAGGCAAATGTTATCTATAACCAGAATGGGGTGGTTAGGGGTGGTTTTAGGCCTGAATTATTACTGCCTCTGCTTGTTTAAAAAATATAAATCTGGTCTCAAGTTTAGAAACTAAACATAATAATTGTGGACTCTGAGTAACAAAAAACATTTGTCTATGAAACATGGCCTGGAACAGTGGTCCCCCACCCTGGGTGACCGCCCTGTAGACATTTTTCACTGTTACTTGGAGGAGTGGTGTGTGTATCTTGGGCGTGGAGGCCAAGGATTCGGCTAACATCCCACGATGCCCTGTACATACAGCCTCTGTGCAAATAATTATTTCGCTCCAAAAATCACCACTGCCACAGCTGAGACACCTTGGCCCCGGGGAAGCCTTTTCTTTCTTTTTGTTTTTTTTAAAGCCAAACAAAGACCCAACACATTCATTAAAAACAGATATTTCAGTTAACTTAACATCCTATAACCAGGATAGCCACGATTCCATACACTCTGGTGCGAAGTGTAGGTATGGCAATAGCCACATCTGGATGATGAATGTGCCACTGAATCGTAAAACTTAAACACCAACAACATGGTCTTAGACCCTTCAGACCGAGTGAACAGACGTTACAAGCACTTCACCAGGTTCACAACGGCAAAGCCCACAGCTTCTCCATTTGGAGCGTCACATTTTCTACTCGGTTTCCTTTGCTTTCAAAGGCGAGCTGGCATGGCTGGGGTAGGGCAGAGGAAGAAATCAACTCCATCTACCCAGGGAATTGCAGCTGTTATTGCAAATAGCCCGGGAGAGCCCATTATAAGCTGCTGTGCTGGCTGTGTCCCTGGAGCGCCCCCGTCACACGGCGTCTCCCCAGTCTCCAGCCTAGGGGGAGAGGAGGTACCCGAGGCCATGTCTCTGGCCAGTTTTCGTGACAGCTCTGGGCATGGCGGCCCGAGGGAGGCACCGGGGCGCCAAAGCGTCAGGGCCTCCCTACACATGCGGTGGCGGCGGGTCCAGCATTTGCAAAACACCGTGCTCCACTCCAAGTACAGGCGGAACCAAGCAACTCTGGAGCCCTGCAATCTCACATGCGCCCAGGAAACCGTGACCTTGAACCCGAGGAGGGGCGGTCAGGCTGTGAAAATACACTTTTGAGAGGACTGAGGCTTCACTCCGCGCCTCGCCCTCCCTTTTCCCTGGCACCCCCCCGCCTGTACCTTGTATCAACATCCAGGACGCACCCCGTTTCCCCACCACTCTGAGAAGCCCTGCGGGTTGCTAAGTGGGGGCCGAGAAAAGCTTACTCCTATTCACTTTCCAAAAGGGCCCTTTCACGGCGCTGTGTGTTGTTATATATTAAGAACCAGAAGCCCAAAGCACACCAGATGAGTTTAAGTGTCGTAAATTTTCAGGTCTGGCAGTTTGAGGTTCTCTTAAGTCACCTACTCATGCTCCCCTCCTCCAAAATGGATCAGGAACCGGCCCTTGAAAGGTAAGTCAAGTTAACTGAGGTCATCCCCCTTATTCGGAACCACCTGCCCTCCAGGCACAGGCTGGCCCTGAGGCCACACCCGGGGTGTCAGCTGCGGGGGACGAGAACGCTGTCGCCAGTTCTGAGCTGTGCCCTCCTCCAGGATGCGCCAGGGCGGGGAAGTCTAATCAGTGTAATTCCACTTCCTGAAAGAACTGCCTGGCTGAAATTCACCTCTGAAGTAAGACATTCTGCTCAAGGAAAATCTACTAGCTACTTTCTTAAAAATAATAACAGGGATTACTAATAATTCACATTTGTATGTAATTAAGTTTCTAAAAATCTTCTAACATCTAATGGTACTTTACAGTAGCATAACTGATTGAACATGATAACTGCATACCCTTCAAATGTACAGCACGTGGAGTATTAACAAATGCAGCTGCCTGGGAAACCACTGCCAAAATGAGGTGACAAACATTTGTACCACACCCCAGAGGTCCCTAGATCACCTAATTTTAGGCGATCTTCATACTGGGCCTAGACTTACCTCTTTTTATTGTTTGCTCATTATCAGGTGAGCAAGGCTAGTAACCAAGAGAGGAGACCTTAAAACAAGAGTTTTTAACTCAGACTCTGTTTTCTGTGTTCCAAATTACTAACTTGTTGGTCCCATTTAACCTCTCAAGAAAGACTCTTGAAATAGAAATCAGGTTGAGGTAAGAAGATGCCAAAACCAACTGCTAAGAAAATAAGAGAACAGAGTTCCTGTTGTGGCTCAGAGGGTTAAGAACCTGACACAGCATCTGTGAGGATGCAGGTTCAACACCTGGCCTTGCTCAGTGGGTTAAGGATCCAGCATTGCTACAAGATGTAGCATGGGTGGCAGATGCGGCTCAGATCTGGCATTGCTGTGGCTGTGCTGTAGGCCCCTAGCCTGGGAATTTTCGTATGTCTCAGGTGTGACCTTAAAAAGAAAAATAAATTATTTTAAAAAAAGAAGAAGAAAGAAAAAGAAAACAGAGATCCTGTTCCAGTGCTTATTCGCATCAGAGAAGCAAAAGGAACCTACCTTGACTTTTCTGTGAGGAAAGAAGCAGGGAACATCAACCTAGAGGGACCTGAGGTCCATCAAATATGGTCACTAGGAAAATATGGACCACATCTGGGCAGCCAATGCTCGTGATGAAATGCACGCCGCAACTAACTGTGCAGGATGGAGCGTGAGATGATTCTGCACAAGGAGGACGTGCGTGGAGCTGCACCACCTTCTCAGTGTAAAGCAGGAACAGAGCCAGCATCTCAGCAGCTCCTGTGTGGCCCGTGTGCCCACGGCCACACTCAAGCTCAGACAACGCTCACGACAAATGCGTGCCTTCAAGATGAATTCCGCCTGGATGGAAGGCATCTCAATCTGGGAACAGATGTTGCATTCACACTTGTCATAATTAGTTCACAAAACAGAAGCCCTTTAAAGATAGTGAAAAGAGAAGTGAAAGCAAAAAACTAGAATACGAGGCAAAGGGTACATTTTGGAACCCCCTTCGCTGCTGGGGTGGCACCGTAAAGAGAGCAGTGAGTGAGCTAGCTGCAGGTCAGGCCCTTTCTGAAAACGAGCTCTTTGGCGAAACCTCGAGATGGGGGGATCCGAACATTATGGAAGAGCTTCTTTGCAAAACAAGTCTCTGCTCAGCCGAGGTGGGGGGCAGCCTTTGTTCCCATTCCACAGACTATCTCCTTGGTCAGAGAAATGCTGCGATTAGGAAGCATTCCTGGCAGTGACCTTGGGATGGCGCTGAAGTATAGGCGGTGACACTGGCCTTGGCTGGCTATGTCCAGGCCATAGGCTTAAAGTGGGCTGAGCAAGTTCTTTCCATGAATGGCAAACCCAAAAGACCAGGGCTAGGGCTTCGGACAAAAGATGGAACTAAAATTCCAGAAGGTTCCTGAGGTCACTGACAGCATCTCATTCTTCTTTGCCATCCTCCATCATCCCAGGCACACTGCTGAGCCTGGGAAAAGTGCTTATGAGCAATCCTGACGACTTTGAAGAGGTTTTTCTTTTCGTCTTTTGTCCATTTAGGGCTGCGCCGGCCACATATGGAGGTTCCCAGGCTAGAGGTCGAATGGGAGCTACAGCTGCTGGCCACAGCCACAGCATTTCTGCTGTGCCATGATGGGAACTCCCTAGATGAGTTACTTCTTTTTTTTTTTTAAAGTGTAAAGAGAGAAGACAGCATTCAACATGAATGTGCAGCCTCGTGATTTTTCCAAAAGTGAACACACTGGTGTGATCAGCATCTGGGTAAAACTATTACAACATTTTTAGAGGCCAGACTGCCCTCCTCACCCTCCTACCCCGCCTTGGCTTCCCATGCCATTGGTTAGTTTTGCCAGGTTTTGAACTTTGTATTAATGGAATCATACAGGACACACTCCTCTGTGTCTGGTTTCCACTGCTGAATGGGTTTGTGAGATCTGTGCATCCCACTAGGTGTAGCTGTGGTCTGTTCATTTTCATTGCTGCATAGTATTCCACACAACCACGCCCACCCACAGACTTCAGCAGAGGGGTGTGTGAGGGAGACCAGACAGACTGGTTACTTTGTCTGTGTCTCCTCGTAATGAAATCAAATTCCATGTGATGGTGTCGGGTAAGTCAAGTTTATTACTATTCCTCCAATTAAGAACTTTCCCCTTAGGGCTTGAGGCCTCTGTCTAAGACCAGCCAATGCATCAGAACTCTGCTTTTGCATGTATTCAATACATGTTATAATTACATATTAAATAAACACTTAAATATATGCATTTATATTAGTGATTTTTGCTGCCTGTGCTCCCAGTGTTTTCCATGGCCCCTGCAGTTGAAGGGAGAAAATTAAAGTGCTTCCTGTCCTTGTTCTCCCTTTACTGTTGATCCAAAAGCAGCCCCACCCTTCCTGGTGTGTGAAAGTAAGGCCAGGAGCCGAGCTGCCTCCCCAGGGCACTGCACTTTATAGAAGAGTATTACAATTACAAAAACTGAAGGACATCAGGAGTGTAAATGGCTTATCGGGGTTAAAAGGGCAAAGCAAGAGAAAGATCTGTGAAATCCAATATCCAATTTCTGTTTCTTTCACATGGCATGGCCTCCATTAAAATCTGGAAGAAGAGCAGGCATATTTACATCTCTGCAGCCCTTGGAGACCACAGAAGGCCTGGAACCCTAGCCCGCCCTGGTGATGGGGTCACACCTAAGTCTCCACTCTGATCAACACCCTGCCTCAGGACTGCTGAGGACGGGGGTTGCACCCACAGTGGTTGTGCAAGTCAGCCCTGCCTCGGCTGCTTGGAGGATGAAGGTTCGAGGAGACTCACTCTTTTTGCGGTAAGATGTCAAGCCAGGAAATGGGGTCTGAGCCAGAGGGGGTCTGGAGATTTCTGAGAGCAGCTGAGGGAAAGAGGGGAGCCAGGGCAAGCAGAATTGAAAGAGATGAAGGGGGCCGGCTAGGGGAGGGGGAGGGAGGACGGGGATGGGATGGAGGGAGGAGGGCGAGGGATGGTGGCTGGGATGGAGGGGAAAAGGGACAAGGAAAACTGCACGACCTTGATGGCAACAGAGGTCCATGAGTTGTTTTCCAAGTTGACAAAAAAGCTTTAAGAATAACGGATATATTAGACATGTATCTAGGTGTTTTCACTTTTTGCCACTTGGAACAACACTAAAATATAAGGTGTTTTCTTATCAAGGCTTCCAGAAAATCAAATTCAGATGGCTAATCTTTAAGGCGTGCTTCCGCACTGGCGCAGAGCACCTTGATTTCATAAGCGCTCTGCCTTCCACGGGCTGTGGGCATGTTTTACTGCTTTTTAAGGTCAATCTGCGTGCAGGCATTGAGCGGGTGGCAGAGGGAGATGTCACTGGGAGACACGGGCCTCCATGGGCCTGTTCCCAAGCGTTGAACTGGCACATGCTTTTGATATTCCCCCCAGAACAAAACCAGAATCCTGTCGAGGACCATGAGCTTTTTATTTTTTTATTTTTGTCTTTTTAGGGCCGCACCCGTGGCATATGAGGTTCCCAGGCTAGGGATCAGGACCATGAGCTTCTAAACACAAGGCCAAGAGAGGACAGCGGAAGGATGAGGGACACACAGACGGTCAGAGACCCCACACCAGGCCCCCGACCCCTCTCTCCTAAGTGGTTCTTTTCCTTTCACTCTTACCTGCCAACACCCTTCCAGGACTGTCCCCCACGTGGACACCGGGCTGACCAGCCACCACCTCCTTCCTCTCACGAGAGGCCATTTATCAATGGCTCACAAGGTTTTAGGAACAGTGAAAATGGTTTTTTTTTTTTTCTTTTTGAGGGACACATCCATGGAATATGTTAAGTTCCCAGGCTAGGGGTCCAACAGAAGCTGCAGCTGCAGGCCGGTGTCACAGCCACAGCAATGCCAGATCCGAGCCACATCTGCACCCTCTGCTACAACCTGTGGCAGTGCCAGATCCTTAACCCACTGAGCTAAGCCAGGGAACAAACCCACATCCTCATGGCTACTAGTCAGGTTCTTAACCCACTGAGCCGCAACGGGAACTCCAGCATAACAAGAACTTTTAATGGTCTATCTCATTTAATTCCCGCAACAGCTTTATGAGGTAGGGGCTTCTATCATCTCCATCTTTGAGATGAAAAAAAATGAGGTCAGGAGGCTTAAGTAATGTTCCAAAGGGCACAGAGTGTGCAGGTGGGAGCACCAGGACCCACACGCAGATCTTCCAACACCAGAGGCTGGGTCCCGATCACCGGGGATGCCGTCCACAGGGTCTGCCACCCCCTCTTCTCTGGCTGACCCCCCTCCTGAGCACGGCTGCCTCACCGGGCCAGGGCGACGACACTGGGCAGCTCAGCCTTTCCTGGCCTGACGGTGCTCTCATGGGGACCAGGAACACTGGCTTATCTAGAGTTAATGTTCCATACGAACCAGGGGCAAAGACCTCTTTCCCATGAGGCTCTTGTACTTCTAGATGGAGCTGTCCACAGCTCTGCCCAGGCCCCAACAGCTTACCAACAGTGACTTGCTGGACACTGGCCATTTTTTGGCTGCCCATCCTCTGTTTCCCTTCCCAGAGAACATTCAGATTCCCTTCATGAAAAAAAAACACCGTCCCCTTCTTGTAGACTGGTTATCTGGCTAACTTAGGGGCAGACAACTGGTGATTTTTTTCCCTCCTGCATATTCTGGAATGGGAGCCCCGTAGCTAGAAAGCTCATCAAGACAGCACTTGGAGTCAGCTGGGACCAAGGGTTCCCGGGGGAACCAAGTCTCTTCCAGATGGCAGAGTGGCTGCCATGGAGCATTTCAAGGGTTTAACGTGAGAAATTCAGGTTAGAGTCCACAGAGCTCCTGGTGTGCCCATTCCAAAGCCTACTTGCTTACGATGACCACAGTCATTTTCTGGAAGGTTCCTGCCCCAGACCCAGGTACGCACACAGACCAATCTCTCAAATCCCAACACCATTCCAAAACACGGCCACCGAACATCATTAATCTTTTGAACTGAAGCACAGGCTAATACGGTCTGTTGGCTCATGAGTTCTGAAGGGCGAAACATACTCCCTGCAGCACTACAGGGTAATTCAGCCAGAATTTAGTCAATTATGTTAGAGCTTTCGCCGCGTACCTCAATCAATACACCGTGTTAAGGAAAAAGAAATGAAAATATAATGTGCTGCTACACGCTGTTTCACTTTAGATGTTCTTGACAAAGGTCACTGTGTTAACATGATTCACGTGTGACCTGGAGTACACTGTCAGTGTCAGCTCGGGCTGAAAGGAAAAGTGCTTAAATTCCTGGAATAACCCGGGTAAATGCTGGCCTTCAGGTAGCCCCTGCTGGGTTTTTCTTTCCAACTCGGGGAGCTTGTGGGTCAAGTGCTGGTCTGGTCAACAGTCCATCCAGGCATAAACCTGCACGATCAGCAGGGCATTATACAGTGCGGCCGCTCCCATTTTACAGCCATTCCCCTTCAGGTCTGGAACTGGGAAAGAAGGGGAGGTGGGTGGTACCCAGGCCCAGCAAATGATGTGCATGTGGAGCAAGGCCAGCTGGAGGGCTCAGTGTGGGGAACAGAAGGGCCAAAAGGAGATGACGGGGGGCCTTGAACTTGGGTGTGGCTCTGCAGGCATGCCATCAGCCCTTCCTGGTCCAGGGGCTCCTATGACCCCTGGGACAGACTGAGGAGGAGGACAGGTACACATATCCTCCGTTTTCAGATGAGGAAACTGAGATCTTAAGGTGCAGTGACTTAGCCGAGGTGGACGACTCTAAGGGGATGATGAAACCCCTGGCTCTTCAAATTCAGGAGAAAGTCCTTGAAATCCTCAAGGCAGCATCCTTTAAGCCTTTAAGTAAGATGTTCATGTAAATATAAATACAGTCCCTGTCGATGGGGCTGTCCACACCCCACTCATGGAGTTTCTAAGAATTTACCTTGAATTTCAATCAGGTGTGTGTGTGTGTGTGTGTGTGTGTGTGTGTGTGCGCGCGCGCGCGCGCGCGTGCGTATTCCTCAGAAGCGTTTGAAAGATTTTGCTTTTTTATCTTTTGGCTTCCTTCCTTCCATTTTAATTAGCAGGGGGATAAAATCATGAGCATTTTATGATATTAAAAATTTCCCGTTTAATAGGGCTCACGACCGAATCTGTAGCTACTGCTTGTTTCGTGTGCAGTATTTCACCCCGGCTGTGTCACTGTAATGATTTCCCGGCCGTCTTGTTGTTGTGGAGCTCTCTTCATTTCACAAAATTTTAACATCAATCCATGATTTAATTTCCAGTTATTGAAATTATTAACATTGAAACGTTCTTTAAAAATGTAATAGGGCTTTGTCCACCTTTCCATCTTGACAGATTAACAAGGAGGGCAGGGCAGCTCAGTGGCATTCCTCATTTCCCCAAGTCATGAGCCGTGGTGGCAGCTTAAAGACAACTCCAGGTCTAATCATACTGAGAGGTTCCATGTACTTTGCAGGACTTGGAGAATTCACCATCGCCTGATGGGTTCTGAAGACGGATCTGCCCTGGGTGGAGACACACTGGGAAATTTTCAGCCCCGAGAGAGAGGTCTGGTCACCACTGGCCATATGTTATGAACTGACTCTGAATTATGAAATACAGGCTGGGCAGTATTTTCCACCCAATCAAATCTTCCCAATTCAAAACCCTCCTACATTCTCATCTGAACACCTCTCCCTGGCTATTTAAGGATCCTGAAACTTGTCTCCATTGGACCACCCAAGCTCAGCTCCTTTCCCAACATGTCCCCAAGTGTCCCCCACACTCTGCTAACACTGGAACGGTTTGATTCAAGCAACATCCACTGCATGGTTACTGCATGCCTGCCCCATAAAGTCGTGTGCAGGCACTGGGTGTCTGTGCTGCATACGACAGACCCAGAGCTGCCCTCCCAGGGTGCCTGGGTGACCCACACCATCTCCTGGTGGTTCAGAATGGTCCTGATGGGTGCCATGCCTTTACCGTCTAAACCCTGCTTGTCCTTTAAGGACTGCATCGAGGGTAATTCTTTGCTGACATCTCTCTCTTCATACCCCATTCCTGAACCCAACAGATATTTACTAAGAGTTTTCTTCCTGCCAGTGCTGCTGTTGGTTCAGTGATGGACAAGCCTCATTCCCATCTGAGCAACATGCAGGCCTTTTGGGGAGACGGAGGGGAAAAGCAAGAATGAAAACCTGGCCCCAAGAAAACAGAAATGAGATGCTTTTGAAGTAGGTTGGAGAGGCAGCCAGCCTGGTCCTGGAGTTGGTGACATTTATACCAAGACATGAGGGGTAAGTACAGAGCAGGTGAAGATATCGGAGGAAGATACTGAAGGAAGCCTGTGCCAGGCAGTGGGCGGAGCACGTGGCAGGCCTCACAATCGGAAGCAGAGCTTGCGGAGCCGCCAGGAGTCCAGCAGGGCTGGACTGTGAACTATTCAGTGTGGAGGATGCATTTCTGGAAGGCACCGCCTCATGAATCAGCTCTCTACCCGGTCCCAGACGGGGTGTCCAGCAGTGTGCTCTGGCAGCCTCTCTTCTCTCTGATTCAAGGAGTCCTGCCAGGCTTTCTGGGTGAAGCCTGTGACTTGCTTTTAACCAAGGAAATGTGCTGGAGATAATGCTGAGAGTGAAGAAGCCACCTTGCAGCTGAGCTCAGGCCTCAGGGGAGTTGTGATCAGAATGCAGCCATATGAGTGGCCTGACCTGACAATGACGCTTGGAAAAGAAGAACCACCCAGCGGAGCCCTGCCCACATTCCAGAACCACAGCATCCTAAGCAATAAAAGGGTAGTTTCTTTAAGGCACTCCATTTTGGGGTAGCTTATTACTCAGTGATGGATTACCCAAATACATGTGTTTGGGAATAAAGTAAGAGGTGAGGGAATAAACAAAATTAGTCATAACAGAAGAGAAAAAGTTCCTTTGGATTCTACTTATAATTTATGACTGGCCATAAATTACAGTCCTATTCTACTTCATGCCAACCTCTTCCATCCTTTTCAGTATTTCTCATGAATCATTCTGTCTTTACAGATATTTCTTTTCTGTTCTAGGTTTTAGAGTAAATACCTGGAATACGTAGTCATTATTTGAAAACGGCATTTATTTCTTGATGTTATATAGAATTCTGAGAACTCCCAGTTAAAATTCATCAGGGTGAAAATGTTAGTCTGTGATTACAGAATCCAAACTATTCATTATAGCTATGCAGAGAATCTTCTTTATGAGTTTAATGACATAAGCATTTTGTATTGAATTATTATGGGGTGGCATCAATTGGACTCATAAATTTAATATACTCAGTCTGGTTCACATAGTCTAATAAAATCCAGCAAGCTTTAAAAATTTTATAAGGGATATGCATTTAAAGTCCAAATTTTCACAGGTTGACGTTCTTGGGCTGGGTGTTAAGCAGCTTTGATGATCCTGATGACCCAGCCTGGCTCACCAGCAAGGTCAGGGTGAAACTCCACTAACAAGGCGCACCAGAAAGCCAAGGTCTGCTTGGACTAAGAAGCCGGTGGAGCTTTTCACTTTTCCGTTTTTTTCTTTTTAGGGTCACACCTGTGGCATATAGAAGTTCCCAGGCTAGGGGTCAAATTGGAGCTGTGGCTGCCGGCCTATACCACAGCCACAGCCACAGCCACACAGGATCTGAGCTGCGTCTGCAACCTGCACCGCGGCTCACAGCCCAGCCAGATCCTTAAGCGAACTGGAATCCTTATGAATACTAGTCGGGTTTTTACCCACTGAGCCACAAGAGGAACTGCTGGTTGAGCTTTTCTCCGGAGCACAAGGCACCACCAGTCCCGTCATTCTGGCTCATGGAGGGGAAGAGAGGAGTTGAGTGTATGCTGTACCTGTGAGCCAGAAGTGACAGCACATGCAAGGGAGAGAGCAAAGAGCTTCCATTCTATCTCCCAGGAGCCTACTCTCAACTTCCTTTGGATGAAGGAAAATATGAGAGGATGCTGGGGGCGGGGGGCAGTTCCCTGGGCTCACTCTGGCTGACTTCTCTTTATTGGATCTTAGGTCCTCTGTACGAGATTGGTAACCAGCCGAACACAGATGCAGAGCAGCTTGACATTCTCAGTGTGGAGGGGAGGTTGGAAGAGAGCCCGGGAGGCACAGGCTAGCCGTCAGGACTACAGAGCGGCTGGAGTCCAACTCTGCCCTGCAAGCCAGCAACTCGGGCACTTGGTCACTCTCCAGCCACCACGCTGGGCACGGGGACGTCACAGCACAGGGAGAGTAAGTCCCTGAACTCCTCTGCACCTCCGTTTCCTCATCTGACTATCTTTATAGGATCAGAATCTTAAATGAGCTGCTGTCTATAAGAGCTTAGGGCAGGGCCCAGTTTGCAGTATTTATTAAGTCATCAACACTATTATCTATACAGTTTGGTTCTCTGGGAGTTACTGGGCAAAGATGTTAATTTTCTCCTCTTTTAGATGTTTAGAAACATGTGGGCTTAAAGCGTGGGAGTATTTAACTTCCAGTTTTCCTCTAAAAGGGAAAATGGGAGACAGCAAAAATCTGGAATTTCTTTTTTTTTTTTCCCCCAAAGCTACCTCATATGCAATACTGGCAGACTCTTTATTTCAAGAGTTGCTTTAAAGTAAGGAAGAGTTCAAAATGGAGAATCTTATTACAAATAAATTCTTAAAAATATAACTATACTGGTAAATTATTTATCCCAAGAAAGATCTTTTTTTTTGCTTCTCTTTTCTTTTTTTTTTTTTTTTTTTTGCTTTTTAGGGCCATGCCTGTGGCAGATGGAGTTTGCCAGGCTAGGGATCCAATTGGAGCTGTAGCCTCCAGCTTATGCCACAGCCACAGCAACTCGGGATCCAATCCACATCTGTGACCTACACCACGGCTCAGGGCAATGCTGGATCCTTAACCCACTGAGTGAGGCCAGGGATCGAACCCGCAACCTCATGGTTCCTAGTCAGATTCGTTTCCACTGTGCCACGATGGGAACTCCAAAGATCATTTTAAGATACGTTTTGGATACTGAGATTCTGTAAAGTGCCATCTGGGATAAAAAAACAAAGCCAGAGACAAACAATTCTTCTATCCTTCGTTCCTAAGCCTGTGAATCCTTCTGACACTGCAGAGATCTTCATGAAGATTCCTGACATTTGGTTGGGGGTGGGGGTGGCAGCTCCCAGTGACCCACTTGACTGATAAACCTTCAAATGAGAATCTGGCTGAGCGGCACCTCCACCCTGTTATGCACTTAAGAACCAGGTCCTAAAAGACTCGAGACTCGAGAAGCAGGTGCGCATCACTTACTGGAATCCCAAAGTCTCCCTTTCAGTGGAACCCAGGAGCTGGATGCAGTTGCAGCGCGATGCTTCGGGAACCCTGCGAGACCACGTCGCTCCTCCCGGCCCCCAGGCTGTGCCCGTGGTGGAGCAGAATGACCTTCCCTTTAAGGTCTTAGGTAAGGTCGTCTGCATATGGACGGCAAGTTTTCTTTGGCCGGCCTTGAACTGGGCCATCACTGGGTAACAGGGAGGTCCTGAATTCAGGCAAGAATGTAAGCTCTTACTCCGGGGTGTGGAGGAGGAAGCCCATTGCCCGCTTTTGTTCTCTGGATCCTGAGAACAACTTGCAGATTACCCTCTTGCCTTGGGAGTTATCCCTCTGCGTCCACACGCTGCCCTATGCCTGGGGGGAGCCGTGGTCACGCCCCAAGTGTGAAGAGGACTGCAGCCTGTGACCCTGCCCCATCGAGGGGATTAGCTGGGGATTTAGATTATCTGCACTGATGATCCCCTTCAGAAGCGACAATGAGTGAGGCTTAAGTCTGTCCGGGAGGGAAGAGGAGGAGGGAGAAGAGCCAGCTCCGGGCTTCTCTAAACAGAACACTTCGAATTTTCCAAAAGGATGGAGTAGGTCTGTATTTCATAAAGGGAAACAAATTCCTTTCCCAAATAGATATTCTCTACAGAATTAAACCTCTAAGTTAAAAATAAAAAAAAAGCATATACACTGAATCCACGAACTTCCTCAATGGTACTTTGCTCATAAAAGACACTTTCCATTAGGCGACTGATGTGAGGACGGCCGTTAGGTGATACTCAAAGGTCTCAAGAGGTGTGGGTTTTCTTTCCTTAGGACCTCACCTTGTAGCAAAACATTATACTATTTTATAGTACCTTCTTTCTCCCGAACAAGGGATATTTACCAATTTACTATAGAGAACGATTCTATTTATTTCTGCTTCGAAGCCAGACTGTGGAAATGTGCAAGACTGTTTGGATTAAGATGGCGGAAGAGAAGGACTGGAGCTCAGCTTCTCTCCCCAAAACAACAAAACTACAACCAAATGCCGAGCAACCTTCAACCAAATGGACTGTAAACTTTCAAACAGGCTGACCTGGACATCTATGCTTAGAATCTGAGAACCTGCTGCAGAAGAGAAGGGGAGAATGCTGCCCACCAGGCGGTGATCACACGTGCTTCCCGGGACACCTGCATCTGGCTGCTTTAACCACCAAGTGAACCTGAAAACGGCTAAGCATCCGTCGTAAGCATCTCTCAGTGGTCAAAACTTATAACATCTGGGACTGCTCTCCAGCAAAGGCCTGGGTAAGGAGTGCAGCCAAAGTCAAAAGGTAACGACAGGGAGGGCATGGGATGGATGGGGAGTTTGGGGTTGGTAGCTGCAAACTGTTACATTATTAGAATGGATAAGCAATGGGCTCCTACTGTACAGCACAGGGAACCACGTCCAATCTCTTAGGTTAGAACATTCTGGAAGACAGCATGGAAAAAGAATGTGTATACGACTGGGTCACTTCGCTGTACGCAGGAATTGAAAGAACACTGTAAATCAACTACACTTTAATAAAAAAAAATTTTAAAATGATAAAATGAAGACAGAAAGAAGATCCAGTAGACCAAAGGGAAATGTCACAAGCAAGGGGATCCTGGAGAAAGCGATGGGGCCATAAATGGGATCCAAGAAACAATGGGATAATTTGCTCTCCACAGACTCTGCCATGGAAAACTGCCTTTCAACGTCAGGGATGCCCATTTATCCGGACTGCACTGTTACTTGCATATACCCAGCTTCTTTCAAATGAGAAACTGCAAGTAAATGCGGTTTTGTGAACTGGAAGATGAAGACTATAAATGGAAAAGGAAAGGGGAATCAGCCATAAATATTGCAGACTGTGGCGCGGTGGGCGCTGACAGAGCCCCTCGCTGCCCATGGTCTTTATTGCAGCGTCTGTAATAAGAGCCACTGGCTCCCTTCCATTGCCACCTGGCTAAAAAAAAAATCCATTGAGGAAAAAGGCGATGGCTTCATTTGCTGCCATTTTCATCTCTGATTAACACATCTTCCCTTGATTCCAGTGGCAGTTTCTTAATTTTACTTATAAATAATACACAGCAGGTGATCTCAATTAGAAAACAGATTAGAGAAAGTCTTTTCTTTTTGACTGCCTGGAATGAATATTACATATGGAAATGCAAACGCACTGCAGTAAACTGCTGGGAACAGAAATAAGCCTATATCTAAAAATGGATGGGAGCTTTACATGGGCAGACGATGAAGATAAAAAGTTGCATGGAACTGGAACAAACTGATGTTCTTCTCCATTCGCTCTCCACAAATATTGTCGCAAAAGGCTGCGGCAACGCTGATTCATGACCGCTATGAAACGGAAGTGGCACATATAGAACAGAAGATAAGAGGATTGTCAAGGGAAAAAAAAAAAATAACTGGAGGAATTCTGAAATAAAGATGATGCTGTTTACAGAGGCGATAAAGGACGAGATGGAGGTTCAAAGGCACAGGCCATGGTGAACACATTTCCTGCAAGAAAAGCACAACTTGGAACAAATCTGAATGAATGGAGTCAAGGGAACTGAAGCATCTTCAAGAGAGCCTAACACCAACTGGGCGCAGGGCTTCATAAGAGAGGAAGGAATACCCCTAGCGTTGGTGTAAACAGCAGAGAACTTAGGGAAGACGGAACAGAGACGATGGCTCTTAAATGTGCAGAAAGAATTGTGATCATGTCTTTTGAGCAGGTGCAAAAAAGGAAGTGCATGAAAAGGAATGACACTGACCTCAGTGGAAATAAAAAACTGACTATTTCCGGAAGCAAGGAGCTAGGTCTTCATGTTTATAACAACACTCTGAGATGCAGAAGTGACCAGCAGAATGTCAGAGCAAAGGAGGACAGGGCGAGGTGGCCCACAGAGCACAGCGCTTCTGAGACCTGCGGGGACGGACCAGTGAGGGAGAGACATGGAAAGCAGAGGGGAGGAAAATGAGAGGGGGCTTAGGCCAGGAGGATCCACTCAAACAAACGGGGGTCCGGAAAGAAACAGAAAAACATGTTAAAAGGGGAAATCATCACAGAAGACTCCCAGCGATGACGCAGGGGAGAGACAAAGTCTGTGCAGACAGAGGGGGCTGTTCACCAAAGCGGGACCGGGAACGCTCCAAGCCCTGGGGACAGAGGTGGGGAAAGAGGCACGTCAGGTCCAGAGGATCGGGAATCAAAATGACTGAATAGCTCAACAGCAGCACGGGAGTCAGAAGACAAGGAGGCGACCCCTCTGAAACACAGAATGAAAATGGTCTCCAGCTATTACATCATATCCAGCCAGGGTGCGGATAGAGAAAGACCCTGTCAGATGTGTCTCTAGAAATGTACCCCTTACACGTCTTTTCTCAGGAAGCTACAGAGATGTGCTCCATCAAGACAAGGGAGCCAGGAGTTCCCTTCGTGGCTCAGTGGTTAACGAATCCGACTAAGAACCGCGAGGTTGCAGGTTCGACCCCTGGCCTTGCTCAGTGGGTTAAGGATCCGGCGTTGCCGTGAGCTGTGGTGTAGGTTGCAGACGCGGCTCGGATCCCGCGTTGCTGTGGCCGTGGTGAAGGCCGGCGGCTACAGCTCCTGTTAGATCCCTAGCCTGGGAACCTCCATATGCCGCGGGTGCAGCTCTAGATAAGGCAAAAAGACAAAAAAAAAAAAAAAAAAAAAGGCAAGGGAGCGAGTCAAGAAAGAGGAAAACGTGGGGCCCAGGGAGCAGGGGAAACAACTCGAGAGAGAACAGAGAGGATGGAGAATGTCCCAGTGGACGTGACCCAGACTGCCTTGAGCACACCCACAAGTGACATGGAGTTGAAACAAAGTTTTAAAAACTACGCGCATACACAAAATGACAGTAAATTCACACAGGTTCACTCACACACACTCAGAGCAAAACAGTCAGAAAGCCCAATCCTTAAGAGTAGTTTGTGATCCCCTGAGAGCAAAGACCGGGTCATTTATTCATTCAGGGGTGATCTTGGACACAGAAGCTAAGGGGTGGGAAAGCGAAGGGGAAAAGGGGGAAAAGCCAATGCAGGAGGTGCTGCTGAGCAGGTTACCGCCTGCAGGACTGGGCTCAGCCCTGCTGGGGAAACATGGAGAAGGGGCTCTGAATCGTCCTGGGGAGGATGGGAGGCCGGCAGGCTCAGCCAGGGACCTGCAACCCTCCCGGGGTGAGAGTTCCCTCCAGGGCCACCCCCACTCCAGCCTCCAGAGCGGTCCGTCTGCCTTGGCTTTGGAGAAGGCCAAGGGGGAAGAGCTGAGAGGCCTGGGGGACCTGCCGGTGTCACAGGGAGGTCGAGGGGACAGGGGCAGCACAGGATGTGTGTCAGCTGCGGGATGGGACTGGGCTGGAGGTGATGAAAGGGGATCCTGGCTGTGGCTGTAAAGAGGGGAGGCCGTTGTTCAGCTCAGCACGGTGGGGGGGGGGTAGGGGGCAGGGGTGGTTGCTCCTGACTCAGCCTCAGCTGCTTTCTCCTCCCCAAAGCTCTGTCTTTAGCACTCGATTTTTTTTCCTTTTTTTTAGGGCCACACCCACAGCATATGCAAGTTCCCAGGCTAGGGGTCAAATTGGAGCTACAGCTGCCAGCCTATGCCAGAGCCGGGGCAAAGTGGAATCCGAGTCATCTGTGACCCACACCACAGCTCAAGGCAATGCTGGATCCCGGACCCACCGACTGAGACCAGGGACTGAACCTGCATCCTAGAACCTTACGGATACTAGACAGATTCGTTTCTATTGCTCTACAACAGGAACTCCGAGGACTGAATTCTCTGATGGGGACTTTTTGATTTCACAGCAAGCGTACTCATTATTTTCCTTAGGCTGTGCAGGCACTTTTAAAGGACTTAAATAGACAAGTTTTATTGCAACCTTAGGGGATAAGAACTTGGGCAAACACGGCTCATGCACGGGGCCTGAGTGAATCCATCATCAAATGACTGCAAAGCATCCAGAAGACAGCAAGGCACCCAGGAGCTCACCACCTACCCACGGTTTCTGCTCACATCCGCCAGGCTGGATGGTGGCATTTCAGCAGGAGGAGCTGGGACTGTGTCAGCCAGCTTGAAGCTCCCAGGCCTGAGCTAGACTGCCACCACCTCCAGGGACTCCTGCACTTTATGGCTTTTTTTTTCCCCCCTCCTTCTAGGGCCACACCCACAGCATATGGAAGTTCCCAGGCCTACACCACAGCCACGCCAGATCCGAGTCATATTTGTGACGCACACCAACATGTGCGTCATGGCAACAACGTCGGATCCTCAACTCAGTGAGTGAGGCCAGGGATCAAACCTTCAATCCCATGGATCCTAGTCGGATTCGCTACAGCTGAGTCATGATGATAACTCCCTGATTTTTGTTTTTTCAAGTTGTACTGAATTACAGTTGATTCACAATATTGTGATAATTTCTGCTGTACAGCACAGTGAATCAATTATACATATACACACATCCATTTCTTTTTCAGATTCTTTCCCCATATAGGTTATCACAGAATATTAGGTAGAGTCCCTGTGCTCTCCAGCAGGTTCCCGTCGGCCAGTCATTCCATGTCCCTCAGGGTGCACATGCCAACCCCAAACCCCCAATGCATCGTTCCCCTCATCTTTGGCAACCATAGCTTGTTTTTGAAAGTCTGTTTCTGTTCTGCAAATAAGTTCATTTATAGCCTTTTTTTTCAGATTCCACATATAAGGGATATCATGTGGTGTTTGTCTTTCTCTGACTTACTTCACTTAGTATGATAATCTCTGGTTCTATCCGTGTGGCTGCAAATGGCATTAATTCATTCTTTTTGAGGCTGAGTAGTATTCCCTTGTGTAGCTGTACCACATCTTCTTTATCCGTTCATCTGTGGATGGGCACTTGGGCTGTTTCCATGTCTTGACTATTGTAAATAGTGCTGCAGTGAATGCTGGGGTGCAAGTATCTTTTTGAATTATGGTTTTCTCTGCATATTTGCCTAGGAGTGGGATTGCAACTCTATATTTATTTTGTTAAGGAAGCTTCGTGCTGTTTTCCATAGTGGTTACAAGCGTGGATTCTTACTTTATTCTATTATGAAACTCTACATAGTTATATCTATATACAATATGAATTATATCTAAATTTAACATTGCTATACACATCGGTAACCTATACAGCTACAACCTACATCTATATTATACCTATAGAACTACACTTATAATTATGCCTATAATTAAACCCAAATAATAGAATCTATAGTTAAATCAACATTAATTGTATCTTAGATCATGCTTTATCTTATCCAGTAATTAATAATATATCACTGCATGTCTCCTTCAGCGGGTGTGAACAAGACGCGGATGTGTCTACAACACTACAATCAGGAGCTCTAAGGAACAATCTAATTCCCAGGAAGGGACTGAGAAATGCAGAGGACATCCTTTAACCTGCATCCAGGACAATGTGTGCACTGGGGGAAAGAAAACGGGGCAGCCTCTGGCAGAAAGGAGCAGATGCAACTGCACAGACGTGAACACTGCTAGAAATTAATGACATAAGCATACTGTACACATGACTCCAAAGAGTCACTAATTCCAAAACAACTCTAGTAGCTAGGTACCCCCAGGGGGTCAGGGTTCTTTCTACCACAATCATAACTATTCTTTCCCTCTACCTTTAGCTGTATTTCTGATGCTTCCCCTGGGGCCGGGGAGCTAATTAAGTGCTTGGATTTGAAAGACACCCCCCCCCCACCTCCAGCCCCAGGCCCCATGGTGCCACAGCACGGAAGTGAGATGAAAGGGGTGACAAGAACGAGAAAACGCAAAAACGGTGTTTAATTACGCAGAGCAAACAGTGAGGCCAATAGCACCATGGAGTTCACATCTGTCTCTGAGCAAGGCAGGCCAGCTACCCCCAGCTACGGGCCACAGCGAAGGGAGCTGCTGTCACAAGAAGCTGTGTGTTCAGTGCCACCTGTGGTGCCTGCTTCTGTTTCGGAGGCAATGAGACACTGAATAAAGGGAGCCGAGTAACGATGCCTTGCTGGAGCTACAGAGAGAGCAGGGACAGCTCTCCGGCTGTTTAACACCACAGCGTTCAGGGTTCGTGTCATTTTGCTGTGAAAAGTAACCCGGGAAATGAAAACTGTCCTGTACTGAACTCCACAGCGGAGCGTGCTCAGCCCGTAACCCTGCCACCCGGAGCCGCGCTGCGCTCCTTCCATCCGATGCTATCGCTATAAATCGGGGAGAGCCGGCGGATCTCCGTGGTGTGTGTCAAGCCCCTGACACCTCGTAGAGGAGTCGGGACCCGGGAGCGACAGAGGCCATGGATTTAACGGGGTCTTCACATGAGGTGGGACTGCAGTTGGGGCTGATGTGAGACTATCGAAAGCCCCACCAAATGGAACAATTACCACCGCAGCATAGTGGGGGTGAAGAGAACTGGTTTCTGTGATGGTGGCTTTTATGTGTTGACTTGGCTGGGCCATGCGGCGCCCAGATATTCGGTCACACGTTGTCCTGGTGTCTGTGAGGGTGTCTCTAGTTGAGATTAACATCCGGGTCAACAGACTGAGGGGCCCACAGCATCCCTCCTAGCGTGGGTGGGCTGCACCTAATCAGCCGAGTAAGAAGACAGACCCTCGCAGGTAAGAGGAACTCCTGCCTGACGGCACCGAGCTGGGGCAGCAGTCCGTCCTGTCTTTGGACTTGAATGGAAACGGTAGCTTTCAGAATGGAACTGACACCACCAGGCTCTGCTTGGTTCTCGGGCCTCTGGACTCAGATTGGAACGCTTTGCTCTCCGGTATCTCGGGATGTCTCGGTCTCCGTAACTATGCGAGGCGGCGCCTTATGACAAATCTCTACACACACACACATCCCGTCAGTTCCGTTTCTCTGGAGAACCCTGGCTCATACAGCTCCCAGGCTAGTGGCTGAATCAGAGCTGCAGCTGACAGCCTCGCCACAGCCGCAGCAACGCGGGACCCAAGCTGCACCTGCAAACTACACCGCAGCTCATGGCAGTGCTGGATCCTTAACCCCCTGAGCAAGGTCAGGGATCAAGCCTGCGTCCTCGTGGATACTAGCTGGGTTCTTTACTGCGTGGCCACAATGGGAACGCCTAAACTTTACTTTTAAGAGCAGTTAAAACTTGACAGAAAAATAGAGAGGGAGGCAGAGATCTCTCATACACACCCCCATCCCACTATGAAATTCCCACACCAGAAGATTACATATGTTATAATCAATAGCCTGCACTGACACAACATCAGCACCCAAAGTCCGCAGTTCACCTCAGTGTTCACTCCTGCTCATTCTATGGTCTTTGACAAACGTGTAATGATAGGTACCCATCATGACAGTATCCTACAGAGCGGCTTCATTGCCCTAAGAATCCTGTCCCCTGCCTGCTCACCCTCCTTCCCACCACTGACTCCTGATCCTTTTCCTGGGTCCATAGTTTTGTCTTTTTCCAGAATGTCATATAGTTGGAATCATACAGTATGCAGTCTTTTCAGGTTGGCTTCTTTACGTATTTAAGGTCCCTCTATGTCTTTTCATGGTGTGACAGCTCATTTCTTTTTAATGTTGAGTAATATTTCACTGTCCGGATGTACCACAGTTTTATTTATCCAGTCACCTACTGAAGGATGTCTCGATGGTGTCCAAGTTTTAGTAGTTATGAATAAAGCTGCTATAAACATTCATGTATAGGTTTCTGTGCGGACATATGTTTTCAGCTCATTTGGGTAAATACCAAGGAATGCAACTGCCAAACTGTATGGTGACAGCGTGTTTAGTTTTTAGAAGAAACTTCCAAACCGTCTTCCAAAGCGGCCATATCAACATTCACTCCCATGACCAATGTAGGAGAAGTTGCTATTGCTCCACATTCTCCCTGGCATCTGACATCCATGATGTTTTGGGTTTTGGTCATTCAAATAGGTCTACAGAGAGATATCTCCCTGATATTTCAATTTGCAATTTCTAGCTGATATATGACACTGAATGTCCTTTCATATTCTTTTTTTAACACTTGTCACCATCAGAAATTGTCTCATTTATATATTTCTTCTTTTTTTCCCTTTTTACAGCCATATCTGCGGCATATGGAAGTTTCCAGGCCAGGGATTGAATCAGAGCTGTAGCTGCCAGCCTATGCCACAGCCACGGCAACACCAATCCAAGCCACATCTGCAACCTATGCCACAGCTTGTGGCAATGCTGGATCCTTAACCCACTGCGGGAGGCCAGGGATCCAACCCGCGTCCTCAAGGACAAACTGTGTCGGGTTCTTAATGGGCTGAGCAACAACGGGAACTCCGTTCTTTTACATTCTTATTTGCCGTCTGTATATCTTCTTTGGTGAAGTGTGTGTTCAGGTCTTTTGCCTATTTTT
>PVHT021183543.1:31285922-31305008 GCA_004024745.2 Catagonus wagneri | reverse complement strand
TCTTTTGCCTATTTTTAAATCAAATTTCTCATTTTTTATTGGTTAGTTTTAAAAGTTCACAGTATGTTTTGGATAAGAGGCCTTTATCAGAGTTGTCTTTTGCAAATGTTTTTCCCCAGTGTGAGGCCGGTATTCTCATTCTTGGCAGTGTCTTTTGTAGAGCAGAAACTTTAAATTTTAATAAAGTCCAGCTTATCAATTATTTCTTTCATGGATCATGCCTTTGGTGCTGTATCTAAAAGGTCATCACCATAGCCAAGGTCATCTGGGTTTTCTCTAATAGTATCTTCCAGTTTTAGTTTTACATTTTTGGTCTATGATATATTTGGAGTTACTTACTGTGAGGGGTATAAGGTCTGTGCTAGAATCTTTTTTGCATGTGGATGTCTAGTTGTTCCAGCATCTTTGTTTGAAAAGACTATTTTTGTTCCACTGCATGTCTCTGCTCCTTTGTCAAAAATCAGTAGACTTTATCGATGTGGGCCTATTTCTAGGTTCCCTGTTCTCTCTCTTTTTTAATTTATAGCGATTTTTATTTTTTCCATTATAGCTGATTTTCAGTGTTCTGTCAATTTTCTGCTGCACAGCAAGGTGACCCAGTCACACATACATGTATGCATTCTTTTTTCTCATATTATCTTTCTCCATCATAAGTGACCATAGTTCCCAGTGCTATAGAGCAGGATCCCATTGCTTATCCATTCCAAAGGCTATTAACCCCAGATTCCCAGTCCCTCCACTCCTTTCCCCTCCCTCTTGGCAACCACAAGTCTGTTCTCCATGTCCATGATTTTCTTTTCTGTGGAAAGGTTCATTTGTGCCCAATACTAGATTCCAGACATAAGTGAAAACATACGGTATTTGTCTTTCTCTGACTTACTTCACTTAGTATGAGAGTCTCTAGTTCCACCCATGTTGCTGCAAATGGCACTATTTTGTTCTTTTTTATGGCTGAGTAGTATTCCACTGTGTATATATACCACATCTTCTAAATCCAGTCATCTGTCGATGGACATTTAGGTTGTTTCCACGTCTTGGATATTGTGAATAGTGCTGTAATGAACATGTGGGTGTATGTGTCTTTTGCAAGCAAAGTTTTGCCCGGGTATATGCCCAGGAATGTTCTCTTTCATAAACTGCTGTGTCTATTCTTTTGCCCCTAACATACTCTCTGGATGACTATAGCTTTACCGCAGGTCTTGAAGTTGGGGAGTGTCAGTCCTGTGCCTTTGTTTTTCTCTTTCAGTATTGTATTGTCTATTCTGGGTCTTTCCCCTCTCCATACAGACTTTAGAATCAGTTTGTCCACGTCCACAAATACCTTGCTGGGAGACTACATTGATTCTATAGATCAAGTTGGAACACCTGCTATCTTGACAATATTGAGTCTTCCTATCCATAAACATAGACAATCTCTTCATTTACTTAGTTCTTGATTTCTTTCATCAGCATTTTACAGTTTTCTTTACATATATTTTATACATATTTTATTAAATTTTTACCTAAGTATTTAATTTTTGGGGGGTGCTAATATACATTCTATCGTGTTTTTAATTTCAAGTTCCACTTTTTCATCGCTGGTATACAGGAAAGTGATTGACTATTATATATTAATCTTGTGCAATCTTGCCATAATTGCATCTCAGTTCCAAAAGACTGCTTATCCATTATTTTGGATTTCCTAAAGAAACAGTCATGTCACCTGTGAATAAGACAGTTTTATTTCTTTCTTCTTAAGCAGAATGTCTTTTGTTTCCTTTTCTCGTCTTAGTGCATTAATTAGGACTTTAATTTTAAAAGTACACTGTAAATCACCATACGGCAATTGGAAGATTGATCATTTCTAGTGTTTTCTATGTACCTGGCACTTATCCAAGTATTTTACACATATTATCTCATTTAACCTTCTCAACAACTCTATGAAGTGGGTTCTATTATCATCCCCATTTTATGGAAGAGAAAACTGATCCACAGAGAAGTTAAGTAACTTCTTGATGGTACTCAGCAAATGGCAGAGCAAGGATTCACAACCAGGTCTGCTGGACTATATAGCACTATATAGTGCATATTTTTATCATTATCTTGTGTCAATTGGAGATATATATACATTATATCTTCTACAGGTGTTTTTTATTTTATTTCAAAAATATTTTTTTGCTGCACCCATGGCATTCCGAAGTTCTGGAGCCAGGGATTAGACCTTAGGCACAGCTTCAGCCCAAGTCACAGCATTGACACCACCAGATCCTTAACTCAATGTGCCCCCGGGGAACTCTTTCCTTCCCTTACAAGTGTTTTTAAGATACCATTCTCATTTGATTCCCTCAACAGCTCTGAAAAATTAGCTCTTCTGTTTCACATTGAGAATAATGAAGCTCAGGGTAGTAAGCGGCCAGCCCAAAGGCCCATAGCAAAGTGGCATTTAAACCCAAGTTTAAGCACATGCTCGCATTCTGAAAAAAAATTTTTTTTTCTGTCAGAACAAATATGTGCTATTTGCTATTCAATGCATCTTTAACTGGTCATTCAATAAACACTTAATACTTACTGACGGCCTATTAAGGCTCAGATACTGTTCTAGGCACTGAGGAACCAGAAGGGAACAAGGTAGCTGCAAACCCTGTCCTCCAGAACTTACCTTCTAGTAAAATATAAAACATTAGAAAAAAAGAAAGAAAAACAAATCAGTAAGCAAAAAACTCCCCCCGTCCACTGCTAAGTGCTCAACCAAGAAGCCACCGAGGAATCTGGGTGGGAGTGAAAGGCCGGGGACCTTGGAGGGGGAGACTGAGCTTAGGGAGGGGCTGGAGGCTGGGCTGGCAGAGGCTTCCGCTGGCTGGATCTGGCTGGATCGCAGCCAGTAAAGACATGCCGACCCCGACTGCCTGCTGAGAGTTTAGGCTGGAGCCCAGAGATGGCGAAGGATGTTTCCCACCTGCAGCGGGTTGTGAGCCCCCGAGCTGTGAGCCATCACCCCACATGGGATGCCACCTGGGGAAGGGGTAAAGGGCGGAGGGGAAAACTGACAGTATGATGGGTGCTCCCCTCCTCTCCAGGCCTCCATCTGGGTTTGGAAGTCGTTCCTCTTCTTGGAAACATTTGTTTCGATTTTGGTTTCTTCTTAAGCCACAAGCCGTGCATGGAAACCAGAGGAGAATTTTTCCCTCCAGTTGGAGACCGTCTCTTGAGGCAAAGCTCCAATGTTCTTCAATTCTGCTGTCTAAGATGCAAGGGAGTGACCTGCTAAGGTCCCAGGACACGGGAGTATCACAGAGCTGCGTTGCAAATGCAGGTCTGACTCCAGCACCTTTTGTATTATTCCAACACCACCAGGAGTTTCCCATTTCCTTCCTGAATCTTCATCCTTTTCAGGCCCTCTGACCTCAAGAAGCACCACAACGAAATGGCTCCAAACTCCAGCTTGGTCCCCTCTAACCTATGGGCAGTCATGAAACCCCCTGCAAAAGTGCTTTGTGATCAACAATGGTTGTAAAGGGCGAATCACAGACAACAGCCACTGCTGACACGAATGACCGGCTTGCCAGAAAAAGTCAGTAGTAAACACATAAATGAGAAGGAAATAGCTCTTTCTGCGAGGTATTGCTCAGTCTCCACCTATATTCAATAATGGTCTCACCTCTACCCATTTTGTAGGATCAGCAGAGCGTAGACGGAAAGAAGGTTCAATTAAGCATAGAATCGCCAGATACTTTTCAGAAAGACCAATGAGTGAGAAGACTCAAGGACGCCCACCACCCGAAATGTACTTTGAAGCTGAAAGGGCTCAACTGACAAAATGCCTAAACCGAAATGATTCTATTGTTGGAAATTTAAGGTTGGAAAGTGATGTAAACCTGACGCAGAATAAGACACTGTAGTTAGAAAAGCTGGACTGTGCGCTGGAGGCCCCATGAGCCAGGAAAGCAGCAGTGGGGGCAAGTGGGGGAGGCATCAATATGGCGGCCGCTCCTGGTACCCACGTGCTAAGGCAGATGAGGCATGTGCACTATCAACTCCTCACTGAGTTCACTGTTCCCATTAGAAAAGGTGACTATGAGCTCTGGGCATCTCTCTACTGTAAGAAAAAGAAAAGACATGCAGCTGAGGGCTGGCCTGGTCCTCAGAGCCAAGTTCGGTGCTCTCCTCTCAACCACAGACAGTCCCAAAGGATATCAAGACCAGGCGGGGCTACCCGTGACCGTGAGCGAGCCAGCCAGCCAGAAAGACGAAAAACGTGAAGTGCTCCACAACCATCTCTGAACGCAAAAACACGATCACTGTACGGTCCATGAAAATGAGCAAATATTCCCCTGCTCTGGCTGATGGGGTGACTACATTTTCATCAATGATAGTTTTAACCGCACTCTATTCTTCTTGTCTTCTAGATAATTTTTTTTCCCTTTTACAGCCAAACCTGCAGGATATGGAAGTTCCTGGGCTAGGGGTCAAATCAGAGCTATAGCTGTGGCCTATGCCACAGCCGTGGCAACACTGGATCTAGGCCACATCTGTGACTTATACTACAGCTTGTGACAACACTGGATCCTTAATCCACTGAGCAAGGACAGGGATTGAATCCACATCCTCACAGAGACACTGGGTCCTTAACCCACTGAGCCACAACGGGAACTCCCAGGTAAGAACTATTAAGACATCCAGTCCAGAGTGAGGCCCCACTTCCTTCACTCTGCCCTGAGTCACCTAACCTAAGCCCAAATCCTACTCTAAGTTCTTGGTAACACCTTGCTGATACGCCGCCTGCTTCCCGTGGCTTCTGTTCTTCCTCAGGGCAGTGGGTTAATAAATCTAACATTTTTAAAGGGTAGGTGTGTTGCTGGGGGTTGCTGGCCAAAAGGCATTGATGCTTGCCTACTTTTTCACAGGCAGACGCTCAGGGATGCATCAGGTATGTTGGGGACCTCGAAGGGGGTGATCCTACCCTCAGGGACCCCTGAGATGCAGAGAGAAGGAACTAGCTGTGACATAAACATGGAGGAACTGTGCTCATTTCATAACGATCCTGGACCCCCAATCTTTCTCACACTGGACAAGAGCTCGACCGTGATCAAACCGTCAGAAGGCATTTCTAACTTTCCAGATGACAATTTTACAGGTTGAACAAAAGGCCGGTGGTATGACATGAAAGTCCTGGCATCTTCCAGGGGTCACCATGTGTGTTTGCCCTTGGAAACTGATTTTGTGAGTAGACGTGACAGACTGAGGTACCCACCTTGTTACCCATTATGACTGCAGGTGGGTGGCCCTCCCCTGTCCTTCCCTGGATCTGAAACATGCCAGAAGGTGCCATCAATGTCACCGTCATCGCCAACACCGTCTTCACTCACCATTGTACCACCCGACACTTCCGAGAGGTTCTCTCTGTGCCAGAATCCAGGTTCTGTCCATGATGTCACTTAACCCTCAGGTCAATCCCTGGGAGGTGGTGGTCTAATTTATCCTCATTTTACAGATAAAAAAGCTGATGGTGACATTAACTCTGAAATAGAGCCAGGATTCAAGACTGGGACTATGTGCTCCAAGGACCACCCTCCCAGCACCAAACACAATTTTCATCCATCTTCATAATGCTCGAGCAAAGGAGGCGAAAATGAGGAAGGAAAAAAAGGAGTGGCCTCGGGCTGGTGCCTGCTCTAGGGCTTTCAGGTATATGTCCTAGAAATTTCCTAGGTTCTTACTTCCAGAGAAGTGGTGGTTTTATTCTTGAGAGCTTTACTGTTCTGGGGGATTTCGCCTGTTTTCATTAATTACAGTTACTCCTTGAGATGACAGACTACTGAGATGATGAGCGGAACTGTTTCCTGGTAGATAATGACATTCCCTGAAATTAGTGACCCCAAACACACCTCTTATCAGTCAACACAACACAAAATAAAATCTCAGCTATTTAGGGATAATCTGGGCAGATTTTCTGAGAATTTGGTGAATAATTCAGTGAATATGAAGCACATGTGAAATATCACGAGAGATGAAGGAATCCATTAGACGTCGATTCTGTTGCCTTCAAGTAACTGAAGAGTACGAATACGGAAGATTTGGGACCTAAACATATCTTTGGATATGAGCAAGAAAGGAACAGGAGTCTTAAAAGAAGTGGAGGTCAAGTCTCATGGACATTCCAGAATATAAAGTATGTGGAAGACCCAACTCCATCTCAGGTGCAGAGTGTGCTGAGGGCTGAAAGAAGGAACCTGCTCCAAAAGACACACCACTAGCAACTGAGACTTTGCCACTTACTGGCTCTCTGACCTGTCTTCTCCCCCCCAAGACTTAACCTTCTCACCTGTAAAATGGAGATAATAATAGAAGTCACCTCAACAGCTGGCTGGGAGGAGTAAATGGCCTGATGTATAAAGCCTCTCACGCATGCCTGGCACTGAGTAAACACTAAGTAAATATGAGATTGCAGGAGCATTATGTGGAAGCCTATGGAATTGCCAATATTCCAGCATATTTGACCTAACAGTAATGGTACCTGGCTTCAAGTAACAAGATAAGAGTTCCCACTGTGACACAGTGGGTTAAGGGTCCGGCCTGGCTGCAGCTGTGGTGTAGGTCACAGCTGCAGCTCAGATTCCATCCCTGGTCTGGGAACTTCCATATGCCCCATGTGCAGCTTAAAGGAAAAAAAAAAAGGGGGGGAGGGACAGTAACAAGAATCTTTCTGCTCAAGAAAAGGCACTAGGCAGAGACTGATGTAATCATATTCTGTTATCTCTGCAGCCGTTTCTGCTGGGCTGTTGTCTGTGTCATAGGAAGGGCTGGATGAGCTGGGACATATGCTACATGTGGGAAGCGATGCTATCAGAACCCTTGGCCTGCCCATGACGTGCACACTTACACTGAACCCATGTTCGGGGGGTGGGGTGCATCACGGTGGCAGCCACAGGAAGACGCGCCCAGGTCAGAAACCTTCCAAGAGTCTATGGCTCTTTTAGAGCAAAAGTGCACAGAGGTGTTGGAGCATGAGATGCAAAGCAGTAACAGGGCAGATTCTGGAAAAAGTGGCCCCAGATATAAACCAGACTTGTCTACTAACTGTATGGGTGGCGCCAATGAAGTTTATCAGTAAGCGTCAGTGCTGGTGGCCAAGTTTACTCCTCCACTTAGCATCGCCACTCCTGCCTTTTTACGGTGCTACACACCATGACCCCATACACACTGGGACCACTGCCGCACGCAACCGATCTTCCTCTCCCCGAGGTGAGAAAGTTAATCTCTAAAGCACCTTGTGACAGGCAGAAATTTCTGTTACTACCCATCATTTTTACAATAATTATACCTTTTACAGGTTAAGATTTAACTCACACAATTTAAAAAGTGGCAACGTGGCGTCTGTGCCTTCCACATGAAAACATTTTATGCTTTTGGCTGATACACTCAAACACAAGGTTCAAATCTTGGAAATATTTTAAGAGCAAGGAAGATGGAAACGCGGCTGAATGCTTAAAACACTGCTCTGTGCTGCTCAATCAGTGTGAAGAGGTTCATAGAGCTGCGTTTCTGGATTTGAAAAATCAGATAATTCTTTTTGAGCCAACACTTTGTATATTAGTGTCTACCAATACAAATGGGTCCTACTGGAATCCATCTTTCTGTATGTGCTTATGTATTTAATTATACATACCTCTAGGTAAAGTTTCATAGAGAAATTTAAACATATGCTCTTAGAGGGAAAGAAATGTCATCATTTATCTTGATACTCTATATAACACCTAGAGCAGTCTCCAGCAGGTATTAGGAATTAAATAAATGTCTATTGAGTTCAGTCAAATGGGAAGTTCAGGAAAATAAATGTTAATTTTCACCTGAAAATGCATTAAATCGGTGACTTCTAATGTTAGATTGAAAAAAAAAAATCACAGTAGTTGCAAGAAATTAACCCAAGAATCTCAGGTTAACTTTCTGGTAAAGCAAAGCTGAATTACACGCTCTCCTTGAAAAGAACATAATCTTCTAAGATTTGACAGTCATCATTAGGTGAAACATTTAATTTAAAATGTAAGTCCCTATTTCCAGGACGTGTGGAGCCGGTTCCAGAAAGACGAATGCCACCAGTAAACCATAGCCTCAGGCAATGGGAGGGATGCTTGTATTGGCAGAGATGCTAACACAGGACTCTGTTCACCAGCAGTTAGTGGCTTAGTAGGGCTAAGTGGTTAAGTAGGAGATCCTGGAAGAACAAACACAGGTTCCACCTGAAAGCACCAAGGATGAAAGAGAGAGAGAGCCCTGAACTTTGTTCTGACTCTGGAAGCCGGAGAGGAAAGACCAGACGCTCTGCCAGCTGAGCTCACCAATGCACAGCATGCAAAACGCCCGATGTGTGTGGACCAGCTGGCGCCATGTGCATTTAATCAGAGCCTTGAGTAGGTTGGCATGTCAACCGTTTATTTCCTGTTAGTTTGCAAACTTGTTTTGATATATTGTCATTCTGCATCTTTCCATTAAAGACCAGTCTAGGTAACTGAGGCAGATAAGCGTGTGGTCAAGAAAACCATCACTAGTTCTACTGTTATTTTCAAATTGTGCATATGGTACAATTACACTTTGAGGAGAACTTGGTCAAGCAGACTCACCATGACAATCCTTCCCAGAAATGTAAATTCTTCAGCTGGGTATTAGGGTCAAGGCCCCTCCCAGGCTGATTTTATTTATTTATCTGTGTATTTGTTTTCTCTTTTTAGGGTTGCAGGCATGGTGTATAAGTTCTTGGGCTATGGGTTGAACTGGAGCCACAGCTCCCGGCCTGTGCCACAGCCACAGCAACACCAGATCTAAACTGCATCTGAGACCTCAGCTGAAGCTTTGCAACAATGCCACATCCTTAGCTGACTGATCGAGGCATGGATAATAGTTGAGTTCTTAACCCACTGAGCAATAATGAGAGTTCCTGATTTTGAGAGGCCTGCAATGACCCATCCAAACCTCCGTCATCACAGTTCCAGGACCTTTCCAAATGTGTAATTCTATACTTCAACGCACATGCCTGTAAGCGTGGCCACACCCTGAAACTCATCTTCCCTCAGAACAGTCTATACTGAGGATCTCAAAACTCTAAGATGCCCGGCATGGACCCCCGCCTCCTAGTCTCCAATTTCTGCATAGCCCCCACTCCTGCCTTTGGCTCTCACTGGAAACTCCAGTCTCTGGTGCTTCCATAATCCCTGGTGCACTGGCGTTAAGTGGGAAGCATGGGGAACCACTAAGACTGGCTCCAGAAATGGGAATAGTACCAAATATTTAGGGAGGACATGGCGATTCACAAAGGGCTGTGTCGGACCTCCCCTTGCTTGATTTCATTAGCAACAGGTCTTATTTTTTGTCCTCTCTGCCTTGGTGGCCACAATAGCAGGAGAGCAGCCAATGACCAGGGGCCACCTGTGATCACGCCTCAGCACAGATGCTGCCTGAGTAGCGTCAGATGCCAAGCAAATAAGCAACTCTACCCTGAAAAGAAATACGAGCTATAGAAAGCAGTCCGCTAGGCATGCTGGCAGGGAGGCAGTCAGAAAAACAACAGTTGTGTTGAACCAAAGTTCTCCAAGTAGCTGGCTCTGAAGACGCAGTTAAAATAAATCAAACAAAACCGAACCATGACTGAAATAGGTATGCGTCTTTTTGCTTCCAACCATCCTGAAAAAGTAACTGTGGTGCGATACTATACGACTTCAGTTAATTAATTCAAGTTTTTGGCAACAAGCTTCACCCCCCTGTTCGGCATTGTGTGCCATCTGTCTATGTGAATATTTAGTTCTCACCCACAACCTGCTTCCTAACCCTTAAAATAAATGTATCTCCTTCAAACCCAGGATGATGCTCCGTTAGACTGGGGTGGGGTGTGTGTTTTTGCGGAGGGGGAGAAGATTATATTTGAAATAAACTGGTCTCATTACTTTACGATCTGCTGCTGCCACCTCCCGTGTTACAAAGCAGCACCGTCCAATCGTGAGCCAGAGGTAAGTGTTTAAGAGAAAGGATTCTCACTGGTCAGTGAGACGGCATGTTTTCTACACACAGGGAAAGCAAAACTTGAGTCTGTTACCTCCAAGTGACTCCGCCTCTCAGCAATCACACGCTCATCCTTGTTTCCAAACAGTTTCTTTGGCGGGAATTCGAGGGTCGCAAGCTGAAATACATATTTTACAAGAGATGCATCAATATCACAACTGTGACCTTTGGGCTCTTGGTAATCAATTATTATGTTACTGTTACTATTATTTGGAATCTCTGTCATGGGGTGGAAAGAGAAAGAGGTTGGAGTTTCAAAGACAGTACGTCCTGGAGGTTCCTGGTGGCCTCGCGGTTAAGTCACTGTGGAAGCTTGGGTTCCATCCCTGTTCTGAGAACTTCTACATACCTCAGCCACGACCCAATAAATAAATAAGGTAGGTCCTGCCCTGTTTAGCCGCCAACCAAATGTGTGACCTTGACCAGACCGGGCGAGGTTTTGCAAGGGTCAACCAAGAGGCAGGATGACGGGGACTCAAAAGGAAGCCCAGACTTGAGTCTCAATGTTTTGTCCCAGATGATGTATTCATCTCTTTGCCAGACAGCATTTCACAAGTTTACTTTTTGAAAACATGAGTTTGCTCTTCTTTTATTCCCCTTCTTATACTGGAATTCAATTATTTTTTGTGTTGAGATGAGAATTTTAAAATTGAACTTGCACTCTGCCTGAACATCTTGCGCAAGTCTGTAGGATCATTGTTCTTGAAACATCCCACGTTGCCTTTTCTCAGCTATTGCTGCAAGTGAAGACTGCCCGTGTGAACAAAAGGACTGCTCTTTGAATCTTTTCACCTTGCTTCCTCGAGAATAAAGGTTTAAAATTTGTTGTAGTCAGGTCTGGGAATTTCCTAAGTATTTTCCTTGTGCTTCTCTTCTTGGAAGTATAAAAATTATCATAAATAAAGCGAAGTTTTCTTACAGACGCCAAGGTAAGAAAGAACTCCAGCTGGGGGAGACCTGCCCAGCTAGCGTGGCTTTGGCTGAATGAACGCTGAACGGTGACAGCTGCTGGGACTGATGAACTTCACTATTTCCTTCCTTCCTCGCCTTGTCAGGTTCAGACACATGGAGAGGGCAACGGAGCGTTATCAAGAAAAAAAGGAACATTTTCCCCCACAATACAGGTTACGGTGTGCCACAAAATGCCTCTTTTATACATATACAAATCTTAGTTAATTTAAGTATATATTGCCACAGTGGGGATCAAAAATTAAGAACTAGCAGCTGTATACTTAGTACTTTGAAAACTTAGTATTAAGTAGACTATAGATGCAGAAAAATGCACATAAGTAAACTCGAATTTTCAGCATCCACACACTGCAACCACCGCCCAGCTTGAGAAACAGAACATTCCCCGCAGCCCAGGACCTCCCCAGTGCTCCCGTCCACCGCCCGCTTCTGCCCTGTGCAAAGGCTGGCACTAGCCTGGCTTCTAACACCATGGTGTAGTTCTTTTTTTTTTTTTCTTTTTTTCCTTTTCAGGGCTGCACCGCAGCCTATGGAAGTTCCCAGGCTAGGGGTCAAATCAGAGCTACAGCTGCCGGCCTACGTCATTCATAAGCCCCACGGGATCCGAGCTGCATCTGCGACCCACACCACAGCTCACCGCAACGCCAGATCCTTAACCCACTGAGTGAGGCCAGGGATTGAACCTGCAACCTCATGGGTCCTAATTGCATTCATTAACCACTGAGCCACGAAGGAGAACTCCCTCTCCCCATTTTTTTTGTCCCTTTTTTTTTTTTGTCTTATCTAGGGCCACACCCGCAGCATATGGAGGTTCCCAGGCTAGGGGTCTAACAGGAGCTGTAGCTGCCGGCCTTCGCCACAGTCAGAGCAACGTGGGATCCGAGCCCGGTCTGAAGCCTACACCACAGCTCACGGCAACGCCGGATCCTTAACCCAGTGATCAAGCCCAGGGATCGAACCCGCAACCTCATGGTTCCTAGTTGGATTTGTTAACCACTGAGCCACAACGGGAAATCCTCCCTCTCCCCGTTTTTGAACTTCATGTAGATGGTATCATGTGGCCTGAAACCTTTTGTGTCTACTGTCATTGGCCCTCTCTCGACCTCGTTTGCCAGATCTTCCCAGGCACCAGGTGCAGCAATAATTTGCTCATTCCTGGGGCTGAAGAGTATTCTGTCAGGTGAACATTCTGCCACTGACTTGTTCAGTCTCTGGTTACTGACCTTTGGGCTCATTTCTGGTTTTTTTGGCCATTATGTATTGCGTTGCTATGAACGTTTTCCTATAGGTTTTTTTTTCTTCATTTTTTAAAGTTTTATTGCAGTACAGTTGATTTACAATGTTGTGACAGTTTCTGCTGTACAGCAAAGTGATTCAGTTACACACGTACACACATCCATTCCCCTATAGGTTTTCTGATAAACCTATGTAGGGAATGGGGCTGGTCACAGTCTTAGGGGTGAAAAGGCCAGGCTGCATGGACTGCAGGTGCTTAGCTGTATGGGAAATTATCCAGTGGCTTTTCCAAAGCAGTTCCACTCACTGGCACTCCCACCAGTGGTGAATGAGGGACCCAGCTACTTTAGATCCTCACCAACACCCGGTTCTGTGGCCTTTTCCATCTTAGCAATTCTGGCGGGTATGCTGTGATTTCTATTGTGGTTTAGATTTGCATTTTTCTAATGAGCCATGATGTTGAGCATCTTTCTACATGCTCCTTGACCATCTGGTTACTCATTTTGAGGAACTGTCTGTTTAACTCTTTTGGCTTTCTTTCTTTTTTTTTTTTAACTGGTATATGCCTTTTTCTTATTAAGAGTAAGTCTCCCTTTTCACTCTCTTTAAGGTGTCTGCTGACTTCAGGGCCTGTTTTAAAAGTTAACTGAAGTCGGGTAGAGGTTTACTCTTTTCACACCCAGACAAATCTTGGGGTGAGTGGGGTGTAGCACCTCTTTCTTTTTTTTTTTTTTTTCACCAATATGCCAATTTGGCAGCTTACAACTTTAAAATCAGTTCAAGGTCAAGTGAAAGACCACAGGCACTGAGGTAAGACAGACCCAGTGTGAATCCTGGCTTGACCGCCAACTAGCTGTGTTTCTCTGAGGCTGAGTATTCTCTGCTGGAAAAAAAAAAAGAAAAAAAAAATGTAGGCCATAGCACTGAATGTAGCACGTTTCTGTGAAGATTTTAGTGAAACAACGTGGACTGGACCTTGGCTACTCCTACTAGTTATAGAGATCTGGTAATTACCAAGAAGCCACACCCCCTGATCCCCTCTCCCCATCCACGGACAGGTGATGCGGCTCCAAGGGTTTTCTGGAACCCTGGCTCCTCTGACACAAACACACTTTCCATATGTTGCTGCTCAGAGAAGACAGGTGCCCAGAGTGTGTTTTCTGGGCTTCATCCAGCCTCGATTTCATCCTGCACAAATGTGTTTCCCCACCCACACCCCAAAACGCGGTGATGCTGAAAGCTTGGCAAACAGGCTTTCACAGTTGGTTGTTTTGTCATTTTCCTACGTGGCTGATGAGGTGATATGGTTTCTGTCAGGGGACATGTACAGTCAGGTTTGCACGCTCAGTCAGGACCGGTGCATACAAAGAACCTTGGGCAGCTGAACTGGGTGGGGAGCAAACATTTACATTTCCTCATGGTCCACAGCAGTATCCCATCCTGAGATGGAGGTCAGTATTTTGTGCTCTGACCATCCACCCTGTGAAATAAATATGTATAAATTCTGTGTAATACTGTTGTTCAGATAGTAGGAAGGAAAGGGCAACCTTAAACGGCACGGAGGCACATAATCCTAGCAGTCTAACTTCACAGATAAAGAAATGAAGGTCCAGATTTCAGGGACTTAGAAAGGTTCCAAGAGAGTTCTCATTGTGGCTCAGCAGGCTGAGAACTCAAAGTAGTGTCGATAAAGATGCGGTTTCGATCCCTGGCCTCTCTCAGTGAATCAAGGATCCGGCATTTCTGGAAGCTGTGACATAGTCACAAATGGGACTCAGATCTGGTGTTGCCGTGGCTGTGATACAGGCTTGCAGTTGCAGCTCCATTTCGACTCCTAGTCTGGGAACTTCCTTCCATATGCTGTGGATGTGGCCATAAAAAGAAAAAAAACAAGAAAGGTTTCAAGTCATGGGCCCGTTGAGTCAAGACAAAGAACCAAGATGACTCTAGGTTTTCATAACGAGGCTGCAGAGAGCGTCTACAGGGCATGGAAGACCCCCCTGAAGTCCTCCAGAGCCTAGAATCCAGATGAATGGCAAGGACCCTTCCTCCAGGGTATTGGCCTGGAAAATGATGGAGAGCTGCGGGCAGTGGTCAACGGGTCACCAAGAGCTGTCAGTGGAAACTCCCCGAGCACCTGCACTAACGGGGGTAATGGGCTGGTGACGCGGTGGCATAACAGGAACAGGATGTGTCTGCAGGCACGGTCCCCAGGAGTCTCTCCTGGGACATGCAGGATTACCTGTCGCCTTTCTCCTCTCAGGATAAAACACGGGCGCATGGAGTTGAGGTGAAGTAGGTGGGGAGAGACGGTATGGGAGCACAAGTTCCCACGGGATGGGTGCTAGATGCACATGACCCCCTCCGCATCCTTTGGGTGGGGCTGGGTCACAAACAAACTAAAGCAGAAAGGCGAGGCCATGAGGCAAGGTATTAAAAAAAATACCGCCTCCATCAAAATAATAATATTTACATCAGAAACCGCTTTCCAGACTCTTCCCTCTGAGAAAATGGAAATTACCTCCATTCCTCCTTTTTAGAAAACCTTGACAGTGCTGTTTAGCTTCACAATCTATAAACTCTTAGGCTGAATGAGATGAAATTGCCAATCTCGAAGTTAAACATGGCTGCGTATCAGCAATTCCGTCTGGTTAAAGCCCATATAAAACTCTGACATTTTTAAAAGACCACTAGGGCGAAGATCCATCTCCAGCTGCTTTTCCCGGCAAAGGATGAATATTCTCATCTGGGGACTGTAGATCGGCTGCCTCTAAACCACCATTCTTCCAAGACAAGAGTCTTCTTAAGAGTGCCCCAAAATAAAAGGAAACTAGAAATATCTTATAGCAAAAAAACAGGTGACATTAAAAGAGCTGAGGAGCTGGGGGTAAACGGCATAGGCGGCACAGAAGCCATTTAGGGGCCAACAGCTGTTGGCACAGAACAGATTAAAGCAGCGTTCTCAACATCAGCCCATCTTTCCGGGGGGGGTGGGGGGAGAAAGATCATCATGACCTTTACGTGGATTAAAGGGAAGAGGGCAGGAACTACTGCTTCATTCTTGATATCAGAAAAATCCCTCTAATCCTTTTTATCTTTAATATTATAAAAATCCTTAGAAGGGTTTAGAAATCCTGGTTAGAAAAGAGGTCTGAACTTTTTTCTCTCCCCAAGTACAAAGTTACTACCCTCATTTATTTTGAAACGGAACAGCAAAAGCAACCCTCTGTAGGTTTCATTTCTGGATGGTGAATTATTTCAACTGTCCAAATACTTTTAAAAATGGACAATTTACCAAGATAGAAAGAACCACTAGTCGGGACAAATAATGTGCCTGGAGAGCCAAAAAAGGGAAAAAAAAACTCTCTTCCTTTGCAGAAAGTGTTGCTGTCTGAAAAGTAATATGTCCAACAAATGAAGAATAAAGAAGAGACTCAGAGTGGGGGTGACTGGATCGTCCCTGACTTTGCCACTCCTGTCCTACATACACTGACATCTACTGTTTGTTTGGTTCCTTGTGTTAAACAGAAAATTTAAAATAAAATCAATGATATTATTTGGGCATTTATGTTTCTTCTCAAGTTCTTTAGAGTTAAAAAATTTTCATTTTCATTGCTTCATTTTTTAATTGAGCAGATGGCTGAGATCTTATTTCCATGAGAAACAAGGTCAGGAACAGTAAACAGCAAACCATCGGTGGAGAAGAGAGTCCTCTTTGATTTCTTTTGTAACCTCTGACAAAGGAAATACAGTGTCCTATGTTTCTAAAAATTTTAGTTCCTGAAGTTTCATCTTCCCTACAATAACTAAATTCTAAAGGAATTCAGATAAATGTATCTGACGTGTATAAAAATGATCAAGACACTTAGGATTCAGTAATGAGAAAAAAAAACACTTTCTTCCTTTTTGTACGATTACCTTTTCAGAAATGGCAAGAACCATCATTTCACCTTATGACTTTCATGAACGGAGTCTCATGTTAAAAACTGTGAGTATTCTAGGTGCAGCTTTGCTGGTCACCTAGTCATTTGAATTCATTAGGCAAAGCTCAGTAGTAAAATTCTGTTATTTGCTTGATATGTCAAAAAAAAAAAGTTTGAGTGTAACAGAAATAACCTTTCTACAAACCGTAACATTGATGGAACAGCTCTGGTTAAAGATGGTGGAGTCTAACTTCACTCGGTATGATAATCTCTGATATCACTTATATGTGGAATCTGATTTAAAAAATGATGCAGGGGACCTGGTTTATAGAACAGAAACAGGCTCACAGATTTCCCCTATGTTCCCACAGGGAAAACCACGGAGGGGAGGGGAGGGGCTGCAAGGACGGGAATGACACATGCACACTACTGTACAAAACATGATTAACAGGGACCTACTGTATAACAGGCAAATCTACTCAATAGGTTATAATAACTACATGGGGAAAAAAATGAATGTCTTTATATGCATGGCCGATTCACTGTGCTGTATACCTGAAACAAATACAACATTGTAAGTCAACTACATCCCAATAAAATAAAAAACAAAACAAAACATGGTGGAGTAAAGCCTTTGCTGGCTCCCCGTATCTCTACCAAAAGCACCACAAACAACAAAGGTGAGGAAAAGTCAAGTAAACCCTCTGTCTCCAGACTAGGAAGCCTCTGAGCGTCCCCTTCCAGGCCCCAGGCCATGAGCCGTCCACCGGAGCAGGCCGCCAAACCCTCAGGTATTCCATGTTGTGGCGGAGAAAGATGAAAGCTGGGGACGAGAAGGGTAGCAGGGGCTGTGGAGGAGAGCCTGGAGCTGCCCGAGGTGTGGGAAGGAGATGCGGCCAGAGGCAGTGACCCCCAAGGTCCCCCCCCCTCCCAAAACCAGAAAATAAGAGAGGATGTGTCCCAGTGGGAAGGAAAGCTGGGTCGAAAAAAATTCAGAAAAATTCCAGGCGAAGGTTTAGGCACATAGTAGCTTGCTGCCTTGCCGCCTTCCTCCTTCCCCAAAGGACGTTAGGTAAAAATTAAGGAAATCTCAAAAGTATAGACTTTAGTTAACAATAATAACGTATCAACAGCGGTTCACTAGTTATGGCAAGTAAACTGTTAACAGGGGAAAGTGGTTACCATTTTTTTTTTTCTTTTCCTGTAAATCTGAAACTATTCACACAGGATCTGGTTTCCTGTCTGACAGGTAAGGAGCCTAGGAGCTGTGACTCCCGTCCTCCTAACAAGAAAACAACCGAACAAACTGAAAATCAGCAACTCTTCTTAGATCCATTGGAGACCTGAGGTCACGGGGCAAACATGGGTTCCCAACCAGAGAGACCGACAGGCAGAAGCAGAGAAGCAGAGCTCAGCTGGGGCAGAAGCTCAAAACTGGAGTCAAAGAACAAAATAATGCCATCTGCAGCAACAGGGGCGCAACCAGACACTATCATACTGAGTGAAGTCAGTCAGAAAGAGAAAGTCACATGCTATACGATGTCACTTGTATGTGGAATCCAAAATAGAGCACAGATGAACCTCTCTACAAAACAGAAAACAGAGTCATAGACACAAAGGACAGACTTGTGGTTGCCAAGGGAGTAGGGGACAGAATGGGATGGACTGGGAGTTTTGGGGGAGTAGATGCAAACCATTACATCTAGAATGGATAGGCGATGAGGTCTTACTGTATAGCAAGGGAACTATAGCCAATCTCTTGGGATAGAACATGATAGAAGATAACGAGAAAAAGAATGCATATGTGTGTGTGTGTGTGTGTGTGTGTGTGTGTGTGTGTGTGTGTGTATGACTGGGTTACTTTGCTGTGCAGCTGAAATTGGCACAACATTGTAAATCAACTATAATTTAAAAAAAAAAACTGGAGCCAGTCTAAACTGCAATTGATGAACTGCTCAGTGTAGACGCGTATGAGACCTTAAAAAAACTCCAAAGGAGCTAGTTTTCAGAGAACTGGAATTCCCACACTTTTGTGAGGTTTACCTCCAGAAGTCCCATAAGATTCCCGCTGTGAAGGTAGGAGAAAAATCCACTGAGCTCTGCAGAAAGTAGGCATTGGGGGTGGGAGTGAAGGAGTAATTTTGAAATTCACCCCGAGCGCTCTGTTCTCCTCAGCAAGGCCTGCCCTCCCTCAAGAAAAGCTCCTACTGGAACCGAACCACCCTGGGTTTTACCAAAGCCTAGTGGTCCTGGGAGCGTGGAACGCCCACAACGGGCTAAGACTGGGGCATGATCACAGGCCTGCGGACTTTCCTCCAACGCGCACACACCCCAGCAGGGCTCCTGAGTGACAAAAGGGATGCGGCTAAAGGAAGCACTCTATTTAAGAAGTCTCTGGGAAAACCCAAAGACCACAGCGGAGGGGGTTCCACTGTGGCTCAGCTGTAATGAACCCAGCTAGTATCCATGAGGACATGGGTTCAATCCCTGGCCTCGCTCAGTGGGTTAAGGATCTGGCGTTGCTGGGCTGCAGTGTAGGTCACAGACGCGGCTCTGATCTGGCGTTGCTGTGGCTGTGGTGCAGGCTAGCAGCTACAGCTCTGATTTGACTCCTAGCCTGGGAACTTCCATATGCTCCAGGTGCGGCCCTAAAATTGACCCAACCCCACCCCCCCAAAAAAACAAAAGCAACAGTGGAAACACTAAAAAGGGCACTAGAGGACATTTAAGACTTTGATACCACAGCCAGGGCAATCATAGCCTATATCCTCACCAGATAAATATGAAACTTCACACTAAAGGCCCAGCTACCTCAGTTCCACTCACACACTGCATCTTGTCCAGCTTTCAGCAAAAACTAACAAGGCATGCTACAAGGCAGGAAACAGTCTGAGACTATTCTGAAATGAATAAAGTTGGGAGTTCATGT
>PVHT021183543.1:31243017-31285822 GCA_004024745.2 Catagonus wagneri | reverse complement strand
TTTGTTTGCTTTCAGTTTTGTGGCCACACCCACCGTGGCATGTGGAAGTTCCGGAGCCAGGGACTGAACTTGTGCCAAAGCAGTGACCCAAGCTGCTGCACTGACAATGTCAGATCCTTAACCCGCTCCGCTGCAAGAGAACTCCATAGAAGTTTCTTTAAGTTGTGCAGGCCACATACAGACCTTCTCGAGCAGGTAAGAAGTCAGGTAAAACACATCAAGGTGATCATTTCAAAAACATACTGGGTGATCAAAAATAACTGACCAAGAGAGAGCACAGTATCACGATCTCAGGAATGAAGAAACCACAGTAAACACCACTTCTATTTAAACTCACAGCTAGGAGAGAAGTACGCATAATTTATGAATAAAACGAATGAAATATCTTAATATAAAAACAATATAATTTTAACAATCGGGTAGGTCAGAATAAATAGAATGTGATCATTTTATCTTTGCCATGAGTCAACTGATCATTCACAAGAGGGAAACAAATGATAATTTATCAAAATGAAACAGACCATATGAAAATTAGCTACTATTCTTTAAATGTTTTTCATAATCTTTTTTCTTAAAGTCACATATATTTTAGAAGTTGTGGTGGAGAAAAATTTAATTTGAAGTTCAGGAATTTCTTTAGTTTTTCTTGATTTTCTTTTGCTTCCATTAAATTCAAGTAAAATTAAATTTAATGTTTGTAATTTAAAATAGTATATCTAGAATGAACCCAGTGTTACAGTTATTGCATTCTTTCTTACTCTTTTTTTTCTCATTTTAATTTCTGTGTATCTATCTACATATCTATCCTTTTATCTGTGCCTATTCATTTAAGTACTTAAGTGTTCACTAAATGATAATATTAATTATATTTACAGAATGATTTTGAGTCATCTGCTGCTTTTTTCTTGTATGAAATGTTTATAAGTGAGCATGCATCATTTTTATAGCAACAATAAAAAGTGATTATTTGTTTTACAAATTTAATGGAACCATTAAATTAACACCACATGCCTTTTTCTTTTAGTAACCTGGGATTTAGGGAAATCCTATTGCAAAGCAATAGTGTAACCGCTGTAGTTCCTAGTTTTATCGTCTGTTAAAATGTAGGAGTTAAACGAAGATATTTCATTTTCCTTTCAGCTCTGAAATTCTCCATCTCAGGTACTAGTGACGAAAATCTCTCTCTCCACTGAGTCAGAAGCAGTGCTATTTGTGGAGATCCTTTACCTATTATTGTGGCTACCTTGCTTTTGAGGAGTGTGCTTTCACTTCCTGTAACATCTTCATAGCATTCTTATTCGAAGAAAAGCAAATATGTGTATGGGGCAAAGAGAGACCAATATAATAATGACATGTTGCTTTTCAGGGGGTTGCAGAAGAGAAAGAAGACAGAACAAAGAGGAATGCAGTATTCATGAGAAAACCCTTAAATGGCATCTCTTCCTGCTATAGCCATTACCCTTACAGCGGGAGTGGGAAATGATGCAAAGACATTTGAGCTCTTATGGGAAAACTGTACATTAAAGTTAAAAATGATGACTAAGGGCAAACGTATCGGATATTTGTGGGAGACGCAATGGGCCTCGGGAGCACTGGAAGAGCACCGAACCACAGCCCCATGGCCTACTTAGGGTAACTCTGAAATCTGATTATGCAGAGTAAAACAGGAGGAACAGACAAATGAGAGGGAAAATAGCACATTTCTTTGGCCTAAAAGAAACATAATGACAGGCTTATTCCGCAATTCAGTAAATAAAACATTCTAAAGACAAAAAAACTGGAGAAGAGCCATTAAAAAATGAAATCGATAACTGGGAGGCCCAGTGACTTCCAATGAAGTCGGTCTTACCCTTCTGCATTGTCCAGGGTGTATGAAAATCCAAGCTATCCACTTTATTTTTTAATTCTTATTTTTCTTTTTAGGGCTGTACCTGCGGCATATGGAGGTCCCCAGGCTAGGGGTCTAATCGGAGCTGCAGCTGCCGGCCTATGCCAGAGCCACAGCAACGCCAGATCTGAGCCCGCATATTCCACAGCTTGGGGCAATGCTGGATCCTTAACCCACTGAGGGAGGCCAGGGATCAAACCCGCATCCTCATGGACACCACGTCAGGTTCTTAACCCACTGAGCCACAGTGGGAACTCCTCAACTTTATTTTTTTGCATCTTCGAGAAAGAAGCCACTGACTTTTAGGTTGAAAAATTGCTTTACATGAAGAATTAGCAATAGGGTCAGAAGAGACAGAGGTTCCTGATAATATTAGCATTGTTAATTTATGGAGTTATTTGTGGGTCTCAGTTTTGGGAAAATGAAAGCCCTGCGTATCCATTCGTCCCTCAAGCTGGCTAGCTGCATGTATATGTATGTACTTTAGAAATATAATCAGCATTCTCTGTTGCTTTGTAATACTTCTTAATGATCTTAATGATCTCAGAGTGACATTTTCATCTACAAGTTGGCTTTTCCCTTTTGGAGTCCCAGTGAACTGACATAGCCCAATTTCTCCCAGGGGCCATCGTGCTCAAATCCTGACTTCAATGTTTATTACATTATAATGAGCTAGGTCGGCCGGTCTGCTGCCATCAAGAAGACAAATTAAGTGTAATAGAAAAGTTTGCTTTTATTAGAAGCTTTTCTCTCTTGGCCAAGATCATTTTTAGGTTAGCCAAGTGGTCCTGGCGGCAACAGACAGCGTTTTGATAAATGGCATCGCTGTTCTTTTGGATATAAAGAATGGCAGCTGTAATCCAGAAAAGAAACTAAAATGAACAATAAAAAGCCTTGCACATCTTTTATGATTTTATAACAAATAAGCAGCTAAAAGTGCATTATAAATCACTGAAAGAAAACTGAGAACAACTAATAAAATACAGAATCTTGACTAATGAAAGGAAAACATGTGACTTTTGCTACCACCTAAAAAAAGAATACTTTATTGTCATTCCTCATTTACTAGGCATTTTCTTTACTCTTGTAATACTTGACTACCTAAGCAGTATCCAGTTTTTATTTTTTCATTTTTTTTTATATTTATTTTTTTTTAGGGCCGCTCTTGTGGCATATGGAGGTTCCCAGGCTAGGGGTCCAATCAGAGCTATAGCTCTAGCCTACACCACAGCCACAACAACGTCATATTTGAGCCGTGTCTGCGACCTACACCACAGCTCATGGCAACGCCAGATCCTTAACCCACTGAGCAAGGCCAGGGATCGAACCTGCAACCTCATGGTTCCTAGTCAGATTCGTTTCCACTGCGCGAGGACAGGAACTCCAATAGCCAGTTTTTAAAGATTAAAGGGGAGAATTCTATAAGGCTCGAAAATTGATCAAATCATCTGTAACCTGTCTTTTGTGGGTAGACAAACCTACGTGACCAGCAGTGGTTGAGGCATCCACAACCTGCAGGTGTGTGGTTGTAAATTTCAGCCATTCCGGCTTTTGAGAAATGCAAATAATGAAAACTCATCAGAGGGTCACCATAATTCTCACAGCTGACTAGATGGGAGCATTTCGCCACAGCCACAGCAACGCGGGATCCGAGCCCCGTCTGCGACCTACACCATAGCTCACGGCAACGCCGGATCCTTAACCCACTGAGCAAGGCCAGGGATCGAACCCGCAACCTCACGGTTCCTAGTCAGATTCGTCAACCACTGAGCCATGACGGGAACTCCTAGACAGGAGCATTTGTGACTACTCCAAATTAACAGCAGCTCCCAAGGCCTTCTAAGAACAGCTGTCACTAAGAAACACACTCACCAACAAATAAGTGATTCTCCTCTAAATATTTGTTAGAGGCACGAAGCAGCAAGTCTTCAGGACAGCCTAGATGGGTTATCAAAGGAGCAATGAGCTCCCTTTAGATCTCTGAGATGGTAACGTGAGCGTACCAGGCAATATTTAGAGCATGTGCTACGTGCCTAGCCCAGCGCTCGGCACATTCTGGATTCTCATTAAAGGTCTGCTCAGTGAACAAGGCAGGAAACTTTGTTGGTGGTCCACGTGGAAGAGCCAGCAATTACAGTGAGGGCATTCCACCAACAGAAGCTGCTGTCTTGTCGTCACTGAGGTGCAAAGACCTGGCAAGGTCCTAGGTACAGAACCACAGCTGGAAATGTAGTTAGGACTGCAGTGATTGCGTTAAATCTGTCATAAATGTTGTCAACTTTTCCACATAAAATCCTGCTCCTCCCAAAGACAGTGTCAACTTTATTTACGTATGAGCCAGTGAAGATGCGTTTGATGACATTCACATATGCCGCAACAATTTTTCCACGTGGGAAACATTTTAGATCTGTGAAAATTGCATACGGCATTTTTAAGAATAATTATGCAGTTGAATTAACTCAAGGGCTTGTCTTTTCCATCTATTACTGTGATGCTGATTGTCTCTTTCAGGAACCAAAACACGACAGGAACCTCACTGTCGTGACATTGGATAGAAAGAACCCAATTTCTAGTTGCCGTTGATTGGATCTCGCTATGTAACAGATTTTTATATGGAAAAGATTTTCCTTTTGGTCTCTTCTGGAGCACTCTGAAAACCATCCCTTCGCTCCACCGCCACCTCTGCAGCCCCCCTGCCCCTCGCCCTGTGCCACACCCGCAGCATACAGAAGTTCCCAGATCACATTTGAGCCACAGCTGTGACCTACGCCACAGCTACAGCAATGCTGGATCCTTAACACACTGAACCAGGCCTCAGCATCAACTTAAGCTGCAGTAGAGACAAAGCCAGATCCTCAACTCACTGCGTCACAGTGGCAACTCCAGAGTGAGTGAACATGGTCACAGAGACTCAGGACAAAGAAGAAGGACTGAGAGTCAGGAGACACGAGCCTTGCCTGGTCCCCAAATATTGATGTGACTTTGAACAAAACGCTCTCTGGGTATTTGATTCCTCATTTTTAACATGAAAAACTGGAAGACCCATTTTTTTTTTTTTAAGAGCCTCACCTACAGCGTATGGAAGTTACCAGACTAAGGGTCAAACCAGTGCTGCAACTATCGGCCTTTTCCACGTACACAGCAACTTGGGATCTGAGCCATATCCACAATCCACAGCCCATGGCAACGCTGGATACTTAACCCACCGAGCAAGGCCAGGGATCAAACCTGCATCCTCATGAATACTAGTCAGGTTCTTAATCCAATGAGCCACAACGGGAACTCCTGGATGACCCCATCTCGAAGGTCCCTTGGAGCACTTACAACTCATAATGTGCAAATGGTTCCAACCCATTGTTATACAAGTTCCCTGACTGGCTGGAGGGGAAAGCCTGGAATAAGTCTAAGTCTCATTGTCTTTGGTAAACAAAGAGGCAATCAACATGTTCTCACTGTCTAGGTTTAAACTCGCCTGTCATTAATTTTGACAGGATTATGTGTCACTGGAAATCACCTTTTAGATTCGGCGATCTGTAACTGACTATAATAATGAAAAATCAACTAACGCTCCCACGGCGGATGCAAAAGAAATGACAGGCAGCATCTTAGCCAGCGGTCCAGAGAACATTATTCGCTGGCTTTATTTTCCTAACTACACACTCTCAGGTCCCATGTCAGATTTACTGAATCAGAATTTCCTAGTTTTGGAATTCCCATTACAGCTTAGCAGGTTAAGAACCTGACATAGTGTCCATGAGGATGTGGGTTCAATCCCTGTCCTCACTCAGTGGGTTAAGGATCTGGCGGTATAGGTCACAGACGCAGCTCAGATTCATCACTGCTGTGGCCGTGGCGTAGGCTGGCAGCTGCAGCTCTGACTCCACTCTCTGGCCCAGGAACTTCCATATGCCGCAGGTGCAGATGTAAAAAGGAAAGGAAAAAAAAAGGAATTTCCTGGTTTGGGGCCTGGGTTCACATATCATAGAAAGGCTTCCCAGGTAACTGATGCCTTTGCTCCGCAATCCAGGTTTCAAAGCAATAATTTAAATACCAGTTATCTATCAGATGGCACAAATAGTGTGCTATAAGCCATACAGTGACATACCTGGGCCTCTGACACTACACCGAGTCAGGAGGCTGACAGTATTCTCTTTTTGCCTACATAGCCGTTTGTTATTTCAAAATTCAAGGAGGCTGAGTGCTTGGTGCAGCTAAATTTATCTAAGACTTACAAAATGCTCACTGTGGCTATGGCTGGTAGCGTTATAATTTGGGTGGTGAGTAAATTTGCAATTTTTATATTAAATTTGGAATGCTGGTTATAAAACTGTTTAGAATGCATTTCAGTGATGGATGGTGAATAGCTGTTCTAGACAAATAACTGGCTAGTAATCAGTTTCCTTTCTTTCCCCTTTTTGGTGCTGCTTTGGGGAAACTACTTGGAAAATAAAGAAGGGGAGAAATGCCAAACTGAAAGTCCACATACAAATCAAATAAGCTCTTGCCTAATTGTTTTCTTCCTTCCCAGTGGTATTTACTGGGCACCCAGAGGATGCCAGATGTAAGACTCAACAGTTGTTCTAACACAGCAATCTTTCGTGTTTTACTCGAAGACTCTGAAAGTATTTTTCTCCCTCGGCTCTGTAACAGGGAGAAAGGAGCCTCCACGGGGACGTGGCTGATGGAGGCTGATTCTGTTTGACAGCTGGTGACTCTGATGACTCACTGTGATAGCTTAGTTTTGATACAGAGAGGCAACTTGGTCTGTTCCAAGTAACTCGGGCTCTCACCACACCGGGGCATTAAAGTTCCCTTAGCATTTATTTTGATTGTACATTTTAATACATAAAACATTCCATTTTTCATGGTTCATCCTCTTGCCTCTGGGCAGCAGCACAAACCTGCTTTAGAATCACTATTAGCGAAGATTAAAAAAGGGCCCTCAATAATCGATTCCAATGCTTAACTGCTTCACCGTGAGATGATTCTCTGGAGACGTAAGTTGCCCATTAGATTCTAGCACTGTGGAAGGGAGAGCTCCTTGCTAAATGTACTAAAATAAAGCCATCTAAAAATCAGACTGCGGTTGGCATCTCTGAATCTCCTAGAGGGAATGGCTCTCTCAGTGACCCTCTGATATTCCAGGCCTATGTCTTACCACTTTATTAAATACATTCAGAGCCCGTCAGACCACTCATCCTAAAGGGGGAAAAGAGACATGAAACCCGATCTTCACTATTCGTTCTAATGGTTGAGAGGGGATGTAGTTTTGAAATAGCCTCTCTTTTCAGCTTCTTGATGGGCTCTCAGACTATGACCTGTATCCACAGGCAAACTTCACGGACTCTAGACGTCCAAAGTAACAATGAGGTCCTACTGTAAATCACAGGGAACTATATTCAACACCCTATGATAAACTGTAACGGAAAAGAATATAAAAAAGAATGTATATGTATGTATAACTGAATCCCTTTGCTGCATAGCAGAAACTAACACAACACTGAAAATCAACTATACTTCAATTAAAACATTTAAAAATTAAAAAAACAAAAAAAGGTAACTCTGCCTCATCTGTAGAGAAAAGAAAAGAGGAAACCTAATAGGGCTTTGTTTCTGAGCACATGACTGATACTTGAAATGACTATATTGATTTTCATAGAGTGAAAAATGCATAGTTTTCATAGAGATAAAGAGCACTGTGGAAATGATTTGCATGACAAAATTTCATAGGCATGCTCTCTGGCAGATGCTGCACAATGCTTCAGAGTTACTTTCAAGAGCATATTTCATCCAAGACTCTCACGATCCTTTACAAACTAGCTGTGGCATTATTATTTTACAGATGTGAAATCTGGAGACACAGGGTTTAAATTGATTAAGCTTCCATACAAGGTCAGTGAAGGGAGCAGGGAGGGTAAGACAGAAGAAGCCAGAAGGAGCCACTATCTTACACAAGACGTGTCAAGATATCAAGAGGACAAATTAATTCAAAACAAAAGGCAAAGATATTTAGCATCCAGAAGACGTTAAGATTAAAGAAGATAAATAAAAAATAAAACAATTAAAAAAAATGTTGAATGATGCAGCCCCTCCAGTGAGAGCTCAGCTCACTCACACATCGAATCAGGAGTCAGGAAATAGAATGAGAATAACTAACACTTCCATATGATGCCGGTCACCTGCAGTCAATCTGTTCCTTTTTTTTTCCTCTTTTTAGGGCCCCACCTGCAGCATATGGAAGTTCCCCCAGGCTAGGGGTCAAACTGTAGCTACAGTCACCAGCCTACACCACAGCCACAGCAACACCAGATCTGAGCCACGTCTGCAACCTACACTGCAGCTCACGGCAACACCAGATCCCCAACCCACTGAGCGAGGCCAGGGACAGAACCCGCATCCTCGTGGATACTAGTCGGATTCGTTTCTGCTGTGCCACAACAGGGACTCCCAGTCAATCCGTTCTTCAGGCCTTTTATTCAGGACAAGTAACTTTGCTTTCTTTTTTTTTTTTTTATTCTGAAATTTATCTCCATACAAAATAACAGACTAAATTTTTCTTTGATTTCTGCTTTTTCCCTGACCTCAATCCCCACACCCCAGAGTTACAAGGAACCCAGTGATTTCTTTTCTTTTCATTTCACAAGTTCACTTTGCCTGTAATAACCCTAAGGTCCTTCTATTTTCTTCACAGATGTATGTTACGCCTAACAATCAACAACCCTTCCTGTTTTAATTGGTTTACCACTCGAGTGTATATAAAGTAACCCTTGGGGATCCTTCAGTTGACATCACTCTCCTTAAGGAGGCATTATAGTAAATAATTAAGCAAATGAATGTGAGTAAACAGAGAGATTAGAAGACAGCTGAATGATGGTTAAGGGGTTCCAAAAACCTTCACATCAGAGGGAGCGAAGGCCCTCAGGGCTCTCAGCTCCCCCAGCTTCTGTGTGTTCAATCCTAATCTAGGTTTTTTGGTAAATGAGTTCTTTCTTTAAGAACAGTTGAGCAGTTACCAAATTTCTTCACAAAGCCAGCATAGGTAGACAAATCAATACCTTCAAGAATCCCTACAGAGAAGCAGTCACAGCAGCAGCAGTCTGGAAACTACCCACATGTCCATCAAAAGGATTCTGGAAACCTGATAAGGTGATATGCCAACTTTGTCACTACGCACTACTGCTCATGGTACAGTGACAAACTGCTTGACAAGCTGATAAACTGTTTGTGGACCAGGCAAATGATAGCTATTTGGTAGGATGCCACAGCATATGGCTTTTCTAAGGGAGGTGACTTCGTAACTCAGCATGTCCCTTGAGAAGCTCTGCCCATAGAGCTGTTCCCAGAGAAACTGGCTCTCTTACTGGGTAGACTCAAGGGCAGAGTGGTTCTGAGTCCTCCCTACATGGGTTTCCTCTGCTAGCACCAAGGCTGCTACCTGGGGGAGGACGGGCAAAGAGAACAGCACCCGGACAGCCACGTGGACTCTGGCGGACACCGCTGCCAGGCCCCTCCGTGCTTCGGCCCCGCCAGGAAGCCATGATCTCTGTCTTACGTGGTTCCTGGGTCACCCAGCGCCAAGCGTGGCCTCTGGGAGTCCTGTGAGCCTAATGCTTAGTGGGACCCAAGGAAGACCTTCTGAGGTCCTTCCAAATGGTTGCTTCTGGGGATCAGATTAAGAGAAACTTTCACGGAGTTCCCTTCGTGGCTCACTGGTTAACGAATCCGACTAAGAACCATGAGGTTGTGGGTTCGATCCCTGGCCTTGCTCAGTGGGTTAAGGATCTGGCATTGCCGTGAGCTGTGGTGTAGGTTGCAGACGCGGCTTGGATCCCGCGTTGCTGTGGCTGTGGCGAAGGCCGGCGGCTACAGCTCCTGTTAGACCCCTAGCCTGGGAACCTCCACATGCTGCGGGTGCGGCTCTGCATAAAAAAGGCAAAAAGACAAAAAAAAAAAAAAGAGAGAAACTTTCACATTCTATGTATATGTCTTTGAATAATTTTAACTTTTCACCATAAACAAGTAACTTATCATCTGGAAAGGAAAAAAAAAAAGATTACCAAAAGAAAAAAAAATCTCCATAAAAGGAACTGTCACATCAAAGCCCTTTAGAGGTATATCTCCAGGAAAGCACAGCTAAAATTCCAGAAACAAATGGGGATGAACATGTGTAATTTTAGACAAAGTTCCAAAAGATGAAAAGCTACAACCAAAACTCAAGTTTTGAGGTGAATGAAGATTTTCTCCCTTGGCAAGCACTACAAATTCTGGATATACTGAAGTCAAGTGTATATTTTCATTTTTTTTTCAGCTTGATTAAAAACTTGGAACCTTGTATGACCAGCTATGTTTCATATGTATCATTAAAAAAATATCATCAATTATTTTGCTGGGAACCAAGACAGGAAAAGTCATTTTCTACTTCCCACTTCTACAGAAAGAACAAGCCCAATCTGATGAAAGAGTGAGGAAAGTACAACTCGCTTCCATGTGGCAATGAAACAGCCCTTCCCAAGAGGAAGCTTTCGGCATCCTTTCATAAGAAAGAAATCCTTGGCTTTCACTCCCAAGGAAGGTCCATTTTCAGTAGATGCAATGACTTCCAGGATGTCAGGCCACACAGACCGTTGAGAGGTAGCTGATTACTTCAAGAAGATGAACATTATATACAGAGATGGCGGTGATATGAACAATAATAAGAACGCTCATAACTGGCGAATACCTAACGTCCAGATTACTGGTCTCAAGTCCCAACAAACACTCGGCAAGTAAGATGACGTGATGCGAGACTGCATAAAAGAAATGTCAACTTGATGGAAAAAAATAAAGTTGATATCCATCTTGATGTTTAAGCTTCATCTGGAAAACGTTAAGTGGACAATGCTGTCCTCTCACCAAAATGAGATTTATCTCCATCCAGAATGCTCTTGCATAGCTAACTTTCTTTGGTCTTTCTTTGGGAAAAGAAACTGTAAGTCACAAAGCTGGGCTCAACAGGGAAAAGCAATGTGCAACCTTGGTTACCCTTTAGAGCACAAGTCTGTCTTCAGGGAGAGGGCTTCTGGGAGAAGTCATCTCTGAATAGAATGGAAATTCTAGCCAGGTTTCAATTTCCAAAACTTCTTTAATATCCTCCAGTAGTTTCCCACAGCACTGAGAATAAAGTCTATGGTCCCACAAGACAGGGTCCCTACCTATGTCCCTGCCCTCCTCTCTAGCACACTTCCCACTTTCATGGGTCTTCTCGTTCAGGAAACACACCGAACTTGGGCCAACCCGAGAGCCTTGGCATAGGCTGTGTCCTCACCTTCACATGTTCTCACCTCCAGATCTCCACCGCTCTCTTCTTCTCCGCACTCAGATCTCAGCTCAGTTGCCCCCTTGAGACAGACTTACCTGTTGCCCATCCTATGAAGCCCAGTGCCCTTCTCGGATGCCACTCGACTACACTGCCTTGTCTTAGTCTCTCTGTGGCACCTACGATTATCTAAAATCCTCTTGTTTACTGGGTTTTGTTTGTTTATTGCTCATTCTCTCTGCTTAGGAGGGATGACTGTCTTGCTCACAACTGTCATATGGTGCAGGGTTGCTCAATACGGACTTAGGACCAAATGAAGGAGGAAACCAGCTTGATTTTTATTTGAAGGTACTTACCTTTTTCAGCATGTATGTAATAAACTCTTTACCCCCTTGAAAATAATTTTACATAAATTAAATTTGCCAGGCACCAGGCAACCACTTCAGTTTCTAAGTTCATGTCATTCTTAACCTCAGTTAAGTTTTCTTCTATTATATCTTTCAGGATGGCTTCAGTCTCTTCTAAAGTTTTCTTTAAAAAACACTAGTTCCAGAAAAACTCATTTAAATATCTATCACTGAATATTTCAACTAAAATGCCATTTTGTCAGAGACCCCAATCCTGAAACATCCTCGCATTAAGTGACCAACAGCTTCTACCCATCACTTTTTTTTTTTCTCACTTTTTTAAGGCAGCACCTGTGGCATATGGAAATTCCCAGGCTAGGGGTCAAATCAGAGCTGCAGCTGCTGGCCTGTACCACAGACACAGTAACGCCAGATCCAAGCTGCATCTGCGACCTACACCACAGCTCATGGCAATGCTGGATCCCTGACCCACTGAGTATCCCTCATGGATACTAGTCGGATTGATTTCCGCCAAGCCACAACAGGTTCTCCTACCCACCACATCTTACTGACGTTTTCCTATAAGGCATGTACCTCAATTAAATGGTAACTGCCACATGGCATGCTTACTCTTCAAGCGTTAGTTATTACATTTTCCTGGTTTACTGTGAGTCTGTCCTGATATAAATTAAAGATACATAAGAGAAGATACTTTTGCTCTTGTCCACTATTGTATTACTGGAGTTTAAAAAAATATGCCAATGTAGAATGGCTTGAACTAATGGCACTGAAAGAAGAGATATGAAATAAGTGATGGAATGAATTTATATGTAAAACTATATATTTATATATAACAATTATATACATAAAATATATCTATATAAATATAGATATAAAAATGAACTTGAAACAAAGAACACAAACTTTAACAAGATTTCATATATATCCTATGCACTTTGTTTCTCAAGTTCACTGTTTTTCTCCATCTACTAATGTCAGAATTTAGTATGTTAATGTGAAAATTTGTACTTTATTAAACTACTGATGCAGTAAATTATAATCAAGCAGTTAACGATCTGCAAAGCTCACTTTAAAAACAAGTTATTCTGTATATTTAATATATACACAATTACTATTTCTTATTATTCATGTTTATTATTCATGTTAAATTTGGGCATGAAGAATAAACCACAGAAAGAAACTTAATGTCTTGACTTTAATGTAGTTACTTTGGAACTGAAGCCTCTTGGGAACACTGAACTATAATTCATACCTGAAACTTCTTCACTTTTTAATAAAATATTAATACTAATGATAACAGAATTTCAGAGACAGCTCAATTTTTCCCTGGATTCAAGATTTTTCTTTAGACCAAGGAACCATTTTATCTGCAAAAAGGTATTTTCTTTATACTGTGTATCAGATGGAAAGAAGGGAGCCACAGAGACACTGAGTGTGAAATAAATTAAGGCTACACACCTGACTAAATCATTTTTTAGAATATCACAAGAAACTACAAAAATAGCGCTGAAAAGCAATACTTAAGGAAAGCAGGCTAGATAGACAATGACTACTGATTGATTTATAGCCAGTTCAAACCAAAATGCCCTAAGAGCAGTGCCTATACAGTGCCTAAACAAGGTTTCCTTTAAAGTAAAAGTTAATTAATTAATTAAGAATTAAGAGGAGTCCTGTCGTGGTGCAGCAGCAACGAATCCGCCTAGGAACCATGAGGTTGTAGGTTTGATCCCTGGCCTAGCTCAGTGGGTTAAGAATCTGGTGTTGCCATTAGCTGTGGTATAGGTCAGAGATGCGGCTCGGATTTGGCATTGCTGTGGCTGTGGCTGTGGCCGGCAGCTGCAGCTCTGATTCGACCCCTAGCCTGGGAACCTCCATATGCTGAAGTGCAGCCCTAAAAAGCAAAAAAAAAAAAAAAAAAAGAATAAGAATACATTCACTTGGAAGATACATATTAATTTTAGCAATACCTTCTTGCATAAAAGTATTTTAAAAAAGTCTTTGTCTGAGGGGAATAAAAAAAGATTACACATGTATCAATACAGTCTGGAAATCTTGCCAGATGCATGAAATGAAATGCCTCCTTGCCCTAGATAATTCCACATTTACTATCTACTTTCTCTCCATGTTTGATGGCAAATTAATTTTTATGATGTTACTCCTCATCATGTGGAAGTCTAAGTATGAACATAGCCTTTTTTAAGTGAAAAAAGGGTAAATTTAACCTGAAAAAATTATTACTATTTCATTTTAATAAGTCTCACTCATAGTTAGGAAGTTATAAATTGATTAAATATTTATTTAAAAATTCATCATAAAACTTATGAAAAGGATACAATTCATTTATTATCACTCAAAATTTTGTGTTCAGAAGAATGTTTAAGTTGTGTAGAATACAAAGGGAACAGAGGACAAAAATTAAAAAGCTATCTTTGGAAGATGAATAATTGAAGTAAAACTTGGTGACACTTACAAGCAAACACCTAAAGCAAAAGGGGGGCAATCAGCTCAATTGCTTTATAAAACAAATGTTCTTAATTGGAGATAATTATTTCATAACTCACCTCTGCATACTTTAACTTCAATGTTTTATGCATTTCTCGGAAACGACTATAACGCCTGAACACAGTCCATGTCTCATCGAGGACAGTGATCTATTAACCAGGAAAATCAAAATAAATCAGCATTAATTAGAGGAAAAAGTGACTAAGCTTGTTTAAAATGATTTGCAAATTAACAAAAAGTGATTAGCATGTAAATTTCTCCAGAATTGAAAACATTACTCTAGCTGCACAAATAAGACTTATAAATAATAACTGTACTCTGTTCAAGCATGCATCTCTGGTTCCCTAATCTGGTTAGAAGCAGCATGTGCCTCTATAAAGTGAGGGACAGAGAGTTACCCCTTAAAGCCTTATCAAACGTGTCCCTTAACTCCCCACTTGGGGTGTAGCAAGGAAATCCCACAGCTTGATCTTTCTGTTACAGTTGTTGGGCTTCAAGGTTCCTTCAAGGAGAATGAACTCAAAGCCTCTGGCCAAGACAAGAATCACCAGACTCTTATCATCGTCCCACCCATTTCATTGTAATACCCTCTTCTCCCACCTTGAGCAACCTGGACTATTCCTTCCTGCCCTCTACTAGGAAAGGTATATGGCCCACTCCTCACCGCGCCCCCCCAATAGGGCCTGATATGACCCCAGCCAACTAACAAGTGCATTGTAAGACCCCTCTTTCCCCAACCAATCAGCAGGTGTATCCTGAGACCTCTCCTCACCCTGGGCTATAAAAACAGACACAACCGCATTGCCAGCTCTCCCCGTTCATCAGGAAGTCATCCCGCTGTGCTAGCAGCATCTCTTATTTCAATAGACTCTTCTTTCTCTTCACCCCGCTATGCCAGGAAGTTCTTTCTCCAAACTGCATATATGGACCACGACAACAGTGATGTGCCCATAGAAGACATTTACACATTTTATATAAAATACAAGTGTAGGTCTCCAGAGGCCAACACAGTGGACAAGAGCGAAAAAGACGAGAGAAGAAGCAGGAGAGGGAAAAAAGATGGATGAGGAAAAGGAAGAGGGAGGACAAAGGCTGGGAAGGACAAAGAGAAAACTGAGAAAAAAAAAAAAAAAGAAAGCATCCTTCCTGCATCTCAGCACTTCTTAGTATCAAAACACACACTGCATTTTGATATATTTTGGAGGAAGAAGACTCAGTCCAGGCTCTAATCAGCAGTTGAACTCACTGTTCCTGTTGGACGTCATGTGGACACTTGGCGCCCACCAGTCACATACCGGTCATGGTGACCTGGGAGGCTGGGAGACACAGCAACCTCCACGGTCACATCTGAAGCACAGGCTCCCGAGAGTCACATCCCATCTCATTCCCACACTTCCTCCGAGGCCCAGCCCCATGTCCCCAGCTGAGAGACATCTTTCTTCATGTGTCATACACAGACTTCAAGGTCAGCTTGTCTGATACAGAATCCACCTTTCTCTCTAGTCTTAGCTCTACTTCATCTCAGTGCATGCGCCACCATCACCGGAGCTGCGCCAGACAGATGCTGGCCCCCCGCTCCCCTCAGCATGGTCCAGACAAGCATCAGGTCCTGCTTTTTTTTTTTTTTTTGGTCTTTTTGCCTTTTATCTAGAGCTGCACCCGTGGCATATGGAAGTTCCCAGGCTAGGTGTCTAACAGGAGCCGTAGCTGCCAGCCTTTGCCACAGCCACAGCAACGGGGGATCCGAGCCGTGTCTGCAACCTACACCACAGCTCACGGCAACGCCGGATCCTTAACCCACTGAGCAAGGCCAGGGATCGAACCCGCAACCTCGTGGTTCCTAGTCAGATTCGTTAACCACTGAGCCACAACGGGAACTCCTGGGTCCTGCTCCATTGATCTCCTAGACATGCCTTAGTGCTCTGCCCTTCCATCCTTCGCCACTGCCACCGCCATCTCACCCTGGGCCATCAGGTCTCACGTGGCCTCAGCCAGGCCTTTCCCAGTTGTTAATACCCACAGCTGCCCCCTCCAATCTCTTCTCTGTACAACTGATAGGAGAGCATTTTAAAATTTAATCTGAACTGTCTTCCTTCCCCCTTAAGTTCCCTAGAAGCTTCACGCTGCTCCTAGACCAAGACCCACAGTTTACAGCTACACCCCACTGCCTGCAGCAGCCACACCTGCAGTCTCTCCCCACAGGCGTCTTAGCTCACGGGCACACCCTGAACAAGAATACACCTTCCCACGCGGGACTTCGCAGGGGACGCATCCCTGCACCCGAAGCCCTACAACTGGCACTAGAGAAATGCCCTCCCCAACACAGTGATTCAGCCTGATTTTCCTGCATGGAAACCACTGGGGATGAGCAGCAAAGCTGGGACCCACAAACCACAGCAGGATCAGTGGGGGGAAAAGACCACACGAGAAGCCTCGGGGGAGTGGAGTCCTCAGTCTCACCCTTCGTCCCTCAAGTTCACGCATGTCCCCAAGTTGCAAACAAGATGACTCTGGATTACACAAAAATACATGTTTTAAAGTTAAGAATGTATATTTACATATGTGTGTGACTGGGTCACTAACTTGTACAGCAGAAATTGACACAACATTCTAAATCAACTATAATAGAAAAAATAAAAATCTTAACAAAAATAAAATAAAATTTTTCTGGTTTCATATTCACTATATACACTAACTTTTGTTTTGGTTTGGTTTTGGCTGTGCCCATGGCATATAAAAATCCCCAGACCAGGGATCAAACCCACGCCACAGCAGGGACCTGAGCCACTGCAATGACGACACTGCCTGCTTCACCATCAGGGAAATCCCTACAATAAGGTTTTAATTGTGGCAAGTTTCTTCTTGTGAGGTTCTTTGAAAAAGGTAGTTCTAACAAGGGAAAAGAAAAAGGTAAGTACGTTTACAAAAAATCATTTGGAAAAAATAGTTCAAGTGTCACCCAAGTTTGGGAAGCACTGCTCCTGGCAGCCAAGGCGTGTGTTTGGGGGCTTTTCTCTGGCTCTCTCCTCCTCAGGAGACCCCCCTGAGATGCCGTGGGCGTGGCCAGCACACCGGGCAAGGGGGTGAGGGCTTCCTTGGGGCAAAGACACACTGATCCACCACCCTGGCTAGACACCAACCAGCGGTCAATGAGAGAACTGGGCGAGAGCAGGCATGATGCTGCCTGCTTGCCAAGAAAGCTGGAGGATTCATGGAACCACACCTGTGACCTGGGCACAGTAAGATGCAGGATGCTCATCACAGGGAGGCCATCTTGCACTGGGACTTTGGAATCCACAGGAAGTCACAGAGGAATTCTTCAGTCTCCCTCTTCCCGCAGACTCTGATGCTCCCTGGTGCTCTGATGGCATCCACTGTTCCCCTTGAACTCATGGTTAATCGTTTGCAAAAATCCTCAGCCTCTTCCTGGAACACCCCCTTCACCTTGGCTCTCACTGAAAGATGACCCTCCCCGAGGAGCGCCCCCGCCCCCCCGGCCCTCTCAAGGAGGGAGCTTTGTGCTGGGAGGTGGGGAGACACCTTATACTTCCATCCAACTTTCAAACCATCGCTCCGCTGCCCTTTCTACAATCCCACCTACTGGAAGCCTGCACCTTCAGATCCTACCTGTACCTGACCTTCCCACAGGCAGCTCACCTTACTCACATCCTCAAGGACGTGAACATCTTAGGTTCTGCTCACCGTCATCTGCTCCAACACCATGGGACTCCTGCCGCAAATCCTGGTAATCTCATCAACCAAGAGATGATCCCTCCTCCTGTCTTTGACCTCTGACTGGTCTTTCCCTTACTCAACTTGGAAACCCTGGGCAACCGTTACAATCACTCCTGGCATTCAACCTCAGACCTCTTTGTTCTGCTCTTGAGAGTCTCTGGACGAGGCTAACCCATGATCCTGCTGAAATCCAGCTGGCTGCTGGCTCCCCTCTGCACCTGCCCAGCAGGATGTGACTGAAGGAAAACATGCCCCCAGATGGCTGCCCGGTCCCAGCTTCAAAGTCACAATCACCACTTTCACGTCAGCCTGGACGGCTCCCAACCAGTCAAACCACATTTCCCAATTCCCTCCACTCTCCCATTCTCTTACATCAGTTTTCTGAATGCTTTACTGCCTCTTTCTCCTCAAGCCTTCAGCATCTCCTTCCTCGTCTTCACTCTCAGATGACAGTCCTAGTTCTTTCCAGAAGGAAGTGGGGACAATCAAAAGAACACTCCCCTGGGCCCTCTCGGCCAAGCCCACATTGCCACCATCCACCCTGAACCTCCTCTCCCTGCCTGTCACAAGGCATGAGCCATGCGCCACTGCTCCTAGTTAAAGCCACTCCTCTTTCTTAACACGGGATCCCACACCCTACGGCCTTCTGACCACTGAGACAGCCATCAGCAATGTTCTCTTCTCTCTTCTGCACCAACACATCCCCAGTCTCTACGAGATCATTCTCATCAGCACCTAAACTAGCCCCGATTTCTCTCACCTTCAACTCTCATCCTGGCCGCCCTTTCCCTTCCAAGTACCACTCCATCCCCGTCCTTCCTATTACAACAAACTCCTGGAATGACTTTATCCTTGATGTCACTGATTACATTCCTCTCATTATCCCTTCACCCAACTCTAACCTACTCACCATTCCACTCAAACTATTCCTGCCAAGGTCCTCTTCGACCTCCACGGGTTATTTCATGCTAATCCACTGGTTAAGTCTTAGTCTTCATCTCACCTGATGGATCACAGGAATTTGACAGAGCCAACAGCTTCTCCTTGAAATGTCTTTTTCATTTGGCTCCCAGGTGGCTGCCTCTCCTACCTGAGTTTTCTTCGCCGGGATTTCTCCTCATCCCTGGACCTTTCTAAGCATCACAGTCTCCCACAGCTTAGTCCTTGAATGTGTTTTATTGTTCATCTGAGCTTATACCCTCGGTGATCTCATGCCAGCTCGGAGCCTAAATTTACACCAGGGACTCCGAGATGCTCACCTCTCTCCCATGAAACCAGACTCATATATCCTACCGCTTCCTGGACATGTCTGCCTCCATGGATGTCCGGTTGTACTGCAAACTTAACATGGCTACACTTGCCAAATTCATCTCATCCGAGCTTGCTCCCCTTCCTGGCCCCCCATCTTGGCGATGACGATGCCATTCTTCCACTTGTTGAATCCAAAGACGCTGGCATCATCTTTGATGTTCCTCCTGGGTTACAATCAGTTAGATAATCCTTTCCACCAAACTCCAGGATATATAAAAGAATTTATATAATTCTCATTATATAAAATATGAGAATCTGACACTTCTCCCATCACCACCATGAACACCTAGGTCTAGGCGACCATCATTTCTTGCCTGAATTTTTTTTTTTTTCTTAGCTGCACCTGCGTCATATGGAAGTTCCCAGGCCAGGGATCAAACTCATGCCTCAGCAGTGATCCAAGCCAATGCAGAGGCAACGCTGGACCCTTAACCCAGTGCATCACAGTGGGAACTCCTTTGCCTGGACTACTTTTAACTTCCTACCTGGTCCCCATGCTTCTGCCTTGTCCCCTCCCCAATATTCCCTTCATTCCTTTCCCAACACAACAGCCAAAGGGATCCTGTTAAAAAGTATCAGATGAGGCTGTTTCTAAGCTTGAATGGAAGATCGTTCCATGGTGTCCCGTCTCACTTGTGGCACAAGTTCAAGTTCTTTCTCTGACCTACCAGGATCTCCTCCCCTACCTCATCTCCCACCACACTTTCCCTTGTTCACTCTGCCTTCTTTGTTTATCTAAAATACACGAAACATGCTCACATCAAGTACAGCCTTGCCAACTTTGGATGTGATTTTTCCACTCTTTCTGGAATGCTCTTTCCACATGACCAGTTCCCTCACCTCCTTCAAGTCCTTACTCAAAACCCGCTTTTTCAGTGAGGCCTTCTCTGGATATACTATCTAAAATTGTACCTCTCTTTCCTCATCTCCAATACTCCTCACCCCTCTTATTTTTCTGCTAAGCAGTTCTTACTACCTGACATGGTAGTCACACCTCCAAGATTTTATGGGTTTGGTTCCAGGTCACCACAGTAAAATACATACTGCAATAAAGTGAGGTGGGTCACATGCATTTTTTTTTGCTTCCAGTGCACATAAAAGTTATGTTTACAGGATACTGCAAATGTTATTAAGTGTGTAATAGCATTAGGCCTGAGAAAACAATGCATATGCTTTAATTAAAAAATACTTTATTGCTGGAGTTCTGCTGTGACAGTGGGTTAAGAATCTATCTGCAGTGGCTCGGGGCTCTGTGCAGGGCAGGTTCAATCCCTGGCCCGGTGCAGTGGGTTAAAGATCCAGTATTGCCGTAGCAGTTGCAGATTCAATCTCTGGCCTGCGAACTTCCATATGTCACAGGTGCAGCCATAAAAACAAACAAAACCTTTATTGCTAAAAAAAATGCTAACCATCATCTGATAATGTAGCAATTGCCACAAATCTTCAATTTGTAAGAAAAAAAAAAGGCAGTATCTGAGAAGTACAGTAAAACAAGGTATGCCTGTACATATTCACTTATATGTCTTGGTTTTTGTCTCCCTTTCCCACTGGGATAAGCTCTGGGAGAGCTAGGATTTCTAAGTGGTTTCCATCACACCTTGGGTGAGTACCTGACACACTACAGGTACTGTGGGGGAGGGTGGAGGTTGGAGTCCCAAGATGGGCTCGTCCTTTTTTTCTAGCTTTTATTTTATACTTTTAAAAAATTTTGCAGTTTCTTTTTTAATTCAATGAATTTTGATGATATTTTTAGTTGGACAACCATCATCACTACCTAATTCTGGAACACTTCCATCCCAAATCCCCAAACCTCCACAAGCTTGTCTTAAATGCACTCGGGCTCAGCAGCAGTGAACCGGCAGAGCCTCTGTGCATCACTATGGAAGGAAAGACGGCCTCGAGCAACGTCACGATATGGACGGATAACCGGACAACCAGCCTAGGGGGAGTTGGCGGACAGTTTCTTCCTCTTTGTGGCTTTCACAGCTCTTTCATATCGGACCATTCTTGGAACCCTCTAATTAATGAAAGAGCCGCTTCAAATCTGCCTCATAATTAATTAGGGTTTCATTCCTTTTTCCCGGTGGCCCCAGAATAGTGACTTTATAAGGCGTACTCATTTCTCTAGCAACCTGCACTCAGCAAATACTGTGAAGACGGGCAGGCTGAGGGATTTCCCGGATGGTAGAATGGGGGCAGCTGGACCCAAGAGAAGGAGAGCAAGAAGAGATCAAGTCCCTGAGAGCCACCTAAAAACACCCAGTGCACTTCCTCCTGCTTCTTGACATCAGCCCCCTGTACTCACAATGGGATGTGGGTGCATGGAGCCGGGAGGAGATGGAGAAAAATGGGCAGATGTGGAGAGCTGTCCGGTTGGGCGGCCTGCTTAACGAGGGCCGCGAGGGCATCAAAGGAACCTCTGTTTTCACCGTGTTCTGCTGGTGACTCCAAGAGTCCCACATCACTGAGGGAGGGAGGGGACTCCCGGGAGCCACTAACACTGTATATAATTTCCCCCAAATACTGAACAATGAAGATCATTACGGGTACCTTCTGGGCAGTGGTTAATTTTGTTGCCTCACATCTTGATATTTTAATAAATTCACATTAATAAACCCACACACAGGTCTCGGCGAATCGTGCCTTCAATTATGTCAGTCTGCAGCCTATGCCGGTGGTTCTCAAAGGGCAATGCCTAACTGGCAGCAATGGTTGCACTTGGGAACGTGTTAGAAATGCACATTCTGAGGTCCACCTGGAACTTAACCTGGAACTCTGGGGGTCGGGGGCAGCAATCTGGGCTTAAACAAGATCTTCCGTGTCTCCTGCTGCAGGGAGAAGTCTGAACCGCCCTGCTGTGGACCCCCGCTAGCGCGGCAGCCCCCCAATTCAGACCTGGTGACGTGTGGAGAATATGACGCCTTCTCAATATATTTGTATCACACGCTTACAGTGAGGCATAGAGCAATTTCCAAATTTTTTGAGATTTTCACAAGCTTCCTGCTTTCCACTCCCCTGCCCAGGCCCAAGCCCTTGACGTGGCCTTCAGGCCCCTTTCCAGGCTGACCCAACGCTACCCTTGTAACCTCAGCTCCTAGACAATTTAAAATCTCATCCTTCAGACAAGTTGTCAACACAGAAGTTGGGCCCATCTGACAGTCTTTTGAAGGGTCTTCCGAACGGCCTCATCTGTCCACCCCATCCTGTGGCCGAGACCTCCTGCTCAGCCTCCAGGGTGGGTCCAAACCACGGTTCCTCCCTTGGCGGCACCCCGCTTTCTCCTCCTTTCTCCCTGGAAGGAACTGCCCCTCCTCCATCACACCTTAGCGTGGAGCTCACTCTCCGATCAGAGCACATGTCATAGGCTATTACGTATAGTATTAACCTTGTACTAATAATGTAAATAACCCATATTAATTATATAATATCAACTACACTATTAATTTATACAATTATATTATCATACACATTATTGTATAATATTAATGATATAATCTTGGAAAGGTCTCTCTACCCTACAAGATTCTAAGCCACTTTAGCAGTAAGTGCGGGGTGGGGGGGACTCTCATTGAAGGGATCAAGGTTCATTGACCTACTGCTGTGTCTCAGGCGCTGGTAGTTTTCTGAGAGATGTACTTAAGATTATTTTGCTTTTCAAAGCAGGTAAAGCTCCACTATCTTGGCTCCACTAACTGTGTTCTGGTGGTTTCTTTGAGGTTCATCTGAATCAAAGATTGTTTTAATGAGCCATACAGTAGTATCTTCCTTTTGTTTTAGGTGCATTCTCAATATATGTGTAACACAAGTTTAGTGAGACATAGAGCTCCAAATTCCTTTTTTTTTCTTTTACTTTTTCTTTGCACAGCTACATCTAAAGCACATGAAAGTTCCCAGGCCAGGGGTTGAACGGGAGCTGCAGTGGAGCCACATCTGCGACCTACACTGCAGCCTGTGGCAACACCTGGTCCTGAACCCGCTGAGGGAGGTCAGGGATCGAACCCAAATCTTCACAGAGACAACACGGGGTCCCTAACCTGCTAAACCACAGTGGGAACTCCAAGAGTTCCAAACGCTTTACCCCTGAGTACCCTTGAGGTTTTCACCAGAACCCAGGTCAAATACAGGGACTACAAAGGCTCAAGATTCTTGCTTTGCATACAGAACAGTTAAACCTCCCCTTGTGTATCAACATGTAAACAAGACGAGGACAGTGATGTTGGAGAATGAAGACCATAGTGATCACCTCTCCACAGGAAAAGTCCGACCCCTGCTCTGTAACTGGAGACACCTTCATGTACGCGAAACAGCATGTGAGCCTGGGGAAAAACTACACAGAAAGCGGAAATAGTAAAGCCCTATTTTTCCCCCCATTAAAGCTGGGCACGGGATGAGGTGCTGATGCAGAGAAGAGGGTCGGACAATCACCACACCCAACACATCAGGTCCAAACACTCAACTATTCTCTCCCGAACCGAGAAGGCAGGGCAGCACCGATGCGTGTCCTGGAGGAGAAAATTCATTACTTCTTTCTCACTGAACGGTGCCGCTGATACAAATCCATCTTTCCTGGGCCATAAAATGATCAAGTGCAACTAAACACCATAAACGTGTCCACAAGATGAACTGCGTTCACTTGTGGACAATTCTCGATTGACTGCTTTCCCGCAAATTTATGTTATATACATATTTTGCAGGTTTAAGGATTGTTGATTTTAAGACTTGTCATCAGTATCTATTTGCTTGTGTGTATCTTTCTGTGTAAGGAGGAGAATCAACAGTTTTTCATCCAAAGAAAAAAATACTCTAAGGGGGCACCAGGTAAATAAGCAGTTACTTGTAGAGTTCTCCGCGACATTTATTTTTAAACAATGATTGGAGGAGCTACTTCAAAGCCTATGTAAATGAAATTCCTTGTATTTACTAAGAGTTCGTAGGAAATGGTCTAATACCAGCCTAATATACTAAAATAAGTTTTGTCAGATTTTTGCAAAATCTTATGCAGCCATTAACCGTGGACATGCTTCAGGAAACATGAAATATACTACAAATATTTGAGTCTGTAAAACAGCAAGCATTAATATACTCGATTTTTTCTTTTTTCTTTTGCTCTTTAGGACCGCAGGTATGGCATATGGAAGTTCCCTGGCTGGGGTCGAATCCAAGCTACAGCTGACAGCCACAGCGATAGCAATGCAGTGTCACAGCCGCATCTGTGACCTACACCATAGCTCACGGCAATGTTGGAGCCTTACCCCACAGAGCAAAATCCCCATCCTCATGGACACTAGTTGGGCTTATTACCACCGAGCCACAATGGGAACTTCCAATACCCTAGATTTCATTAAATCTCGTCAGATAACTGTTACAAATGGAACTACTCAGGAGGTGGCAGGAGAAGCCAGCACCCGTCAGTCCAGCACTGATGCAGCTTTCACAGCCCAGCACCCAGTACTCCTTGCTCTGGTCCTCTTCTTGGACATCCTTGTCTTCCCAAGGACAGACAGCCCCAGCACGCTTGGATTTTGGATGGACATGCTCACTCTACGCGTCCTGCATCCGATATCTGTCTTTATCACGATGCCCAGCCTCTCCTGATCTCCCTTCTCTTCCGCTTACTCACCAAAGGTCCAGGCTGGCCTTCAGGTCACTCTCTGTGCCTGACAACCTTTAGCTCCCCCAGACCTTCTGGTGGGAAGAAGGTCAGAATAATTCCATTAGAATAATCCCCTTCTCTCCTGGGTGCTGCCCAGCACAGCTGCAGATGCCCCCTCTGGCCTCCCCAGGAAGTCAGGAAGCACGGACATCAAACACATGCTATTTTAACTCCGCAGGGTCACTCCTATGTGGAAATCTTTCTGACATTTTCTGCGGTGAGGATTTCCAAATGCTCTAGATGTCTGATCCTCACGGACGAGGTTTTCCCAAGATGATGAGGGTCACCCAAGTCCAACCCCCGAGCAGCCTCTCAGCTCATCTCCAAATGACAGTGCTGCTCCACCCTTCTCCCCGCCCCCCCGGCCCCAAGACCTTCAGCTTCTCCTCATCGCCCTCACTCACCGTTGCCTGAAAGGAGTGCCTCCCCGGGGCTGCCTCAAGAGTCCTCCCTCCTGTTATCAAAGCATCGTCTGTACCCGTCTGCCCTGGACCTGACCTGACACCCCACTGCCAAGACTGCCCTCTTTCACTCCCACTCGTGCACAAAAACCCTGACTCCCTGGGTGCCCTTCACGACCCCTCTGCTCTGCATGGCTCATTTTCTGCACGTTTCTCTCCCCCACCTCGCTGACCTTAGAGTATGTGAATTGCCTAGTCATCTTTTCTGTTCCTCGACATCTTGATACTTCCAGTACAGTCTTTTCTTGTTAAAAAAAAAAAAAACAACTTACAGGTACCAAAGAAATATCTTTTAAATAATATGTGAATGAATAACAAAGACAGCAGAGCCTAAAGCCTCTTCTCAACACTTTCCTGCCTCATTTTCCCAGTCCCTTTCTTATCCAGAAATGTGAACGGTACAGTGATCCGCATCAGGTCCTTTCCTTAAGTTCCTGTAAATGTTTAACATTTTTGGAAAGTAGGCATTGGAGGAGATAAGGGAGATGGTAAAGAATTTCAAAACAAAGATATTGTCATTTAAGAGATTCCTATGGGAGAAAAGAGTCTTGATTTAGGATAAAAGATTTGGGGTAAGAATGAGTGCACGCAGGTGTGAGAAAGAAGCCCTAAAAAATGCACCAAGAAACAAAAGATGGTCTCTAAACTGCCCCTAAGGGGGGGTGGGCCTTTGTTTCTTCCCGAAGGTCATGGTCCCCTGGGTTTGCAAGCCTGGGGATTCTGGCCAAGGAAGGGCTGGGGCTGACACCCTCCAGCATTAGCAAGGGGGGAGCAGCTGGAGCCCCAGGGACAGCTAGGAAGTGAGGGAAACACTGTCCTTTGGGGAGAACTTGGTTGTCTAAGTGGCTGTTGTCAGTTATTTGCTCTGAGATGTACGACGTACTTTCTTCTCTGCTTCCCCAGGGGAACTTCAGCAAAGTTTACATACTTTGCCTTCTGGGGAACCCAAACGAGTGCTGAGCTCTGCGGGCCGAGTGGACGCCAAGGGGAAAACACTGTGACAGGGACCCTCCAGGGTACTGGAGGCAAGGGAACAGCTGCCGGGAACTGTCCTCAAACCTCATTCTGAGTTCCCGGGCCGCGCTTGCACCCTCTTCCCTGCAGGGGGCGCCGTGAACCAGAGCGCCACCATCTACAGAAATCCCATCTCAAAGGGCACCTGCCAGAGGAAGAGGGGCCCTGGCAGACTGAGAGGGTCTTAGAGGCAGCGCACTGTGCAAGGATGGGGACGGGGTGTCTAAGGTCCAATCCCAGATTCACCCCCGTTCGAATGCAACGTGGAAGCGCGGTTATGGAGTTCAGAGAGTGAAGAGTCCACAGAGTTATTCAGATATAGGATTACTCGGCCTTATTATCCAGGAAATGCCCCAGACATCCTCTGTGTAAACGACACAGCACCAACAAGTACAGAAAGGGCCTTGGAGCCTCTGGCTTCTGAACCCGGGCTGAATCCGATGTGCCACGTGGACAGGAGCCTGACGGCCCACTGCCTGCTGTGCCACACTCCGTGTCACCAGGAGGTGATACAACACCAAACGGGCCTTTCTAGCTGGCCAAAATCTCAGCCTTCTGCAATAGCTAGAAACAATGGCTACTGCATGCTTCCATTTCAGCACCTTCAAAAGAGGTGTAATGCTGCTTATTTTAGTATATTTAACTTTATAGAGTAATTTGAAGGTAAATTTGAAAGGATGTCCAAAGACCCTAAGATTCTGCTAATAAGAAGGATGCCCTTCAAATCCCAGATCATTCCTAAGGAGTGCTCCTCCCTTCCCCTAACAGCCCTGTGAACCAGAGGAGGAACAAAGCGTGTTATTCTACCTTAAAATCGTGGGAAACTGGGAGAATGACAGCCTGGGCAGCTTTCCTTCAAGTTACCCAGCTATTCAGAGGCAAACTGCTGAATGCAAACTCTCTACCAGTCATCACTGGAACACAGAATAACGAAAAGTTCTGGGTTAAGAAGACCTGGATCCTGGATTTTAGCCCAGTCATCAATTAGCCATGACTGTGGCTAAATTATGCCACTCCTCCAGGCTCAGTTTCTTCATCTGTAAAACGGATTCATGACACCTAACCTACAGCTGGACTAAGAACCGTGAAGCAACCAGCACAGCAATGGGGTCCTCTGTAAACGGTAAGTCCTGCACTGTGATCACATTGCTCAAGGAAGGCCTTTTATTGTTCACAAGTCAAAGCCCAGGGTACCTGCATGTGGCAACTGCAGAAAGGGGTGTTCAAACCATCTCATGCTTTTTCTTTTTTTCAAGGCCACACCTGAGGCATACGGAAGTTTCTAAGCTAGCGGCTGAATCAGAACTGCAGCTGAGGCCTACACCACAGCCACGACAACACCAGATCTGCGTTGCAGATGGATCTCGCAGCAATGCTAGATCTTTAACCCACTAAGCTAGGAAAGGGATTGAACCTGCATCCTCGCAAACACTATGTTGGGTTCTTAACCTGCTGAGCCACTAACAGGAGCTCCATGATTTCTTTTAGAACAAATTTTATTCTAGGAAGAGATGTAAAACTCCCCAGATTCTGAAATGAAGGAAAGAAAATGTTAATACATTCCTATAGCAGAAAAAGTTGAAATGGAAATCCAAGGTATGACCACAAGGCGATGACTGATTTTTCCTGTGTGCATGCGACTCCATCTCATTTCCTTTTTATCATTTCTCATGTGCACAGCATTAAATTTGTGAAGATGAACACAACTGCCCAAGTAAAAAGCAACATAAAAGATCGCTTGTGTTAAAACAGGGGAAGGGAAAACGTGTTTTCTTACATTTTTTCCAGTGAAAGACAACTTTTTTAAAGAGATGGGAAGAGTGCTTAAAAAAAAAAAAAAACCTAGGATAAGTAATGATGCATTAAGTCTCAATGCTATTTCTCCCACTTGATATTTATGTTGAAAATAGTGCCCAGACTGGATATTTGAATCTAGACAGGCCGCAGCTCACGTGATAGTCCATCTATCTGAGCTCTGCTAATTCCATGTGGAGAGATCATCTATCTTGATAGTAATAAGCAGATATTCTGATGCCAACACACAAATCCTTCCGAACACTGCTGTTTTATCAAGGTGGGAGTATTTCTTAAAGATATGTATGTGTGCACAGTTTATCTAATAGACTGGAATGGCTCTGATTTCTGTTCTGCCAAAGAAAGAGACATTTCTTTGACCATAAATGTGACTGCTTCAGCTCCCACACTGCACATTTTCTGGGCATTTCCTCCTCACGCTTCCTGCCAGGTCTAATCCACTGCCACCATCTCGAGGTTGGTCAAAACTTAAACAATTGCCCCAGTTTATGAAATGCCTGTGATGTGACCAGAATTCAAGATACAAGTTAAAGCACACCCCCAAAATAACAGCAAAACTGAAAAACAGGCGAGGGTTTGGAAATGGCCGCTGTGTCTAAGGTGACAAGAAGTCCAGCAAGTAGTGATATTTCGAAGGCACAGTAAGATGAATACGCAAGGGAACTAGATGTCTCAGAGGACTTAGATTCCAAGGACATTTAGTACCTGGGTCTACTTAGTAGCCATGCAGACTAGGGCAAGCCACTCCTATGTCCTAGTTCTTTAAATGCAAATAATGCCCCCGTTTTGGTACATTTTCCACATTTGCTGAAGCATCTGGCAAAGGGCCTGAGACAAGAACATGCCTGATAGACGTGAGTGTCCAAAGTTTGAAGCAGGGGTGCAAACCCAGCTGCCTCCAGGGACTAGCCAGGAAGGCAACTCCAAAAGGCCCAGCGAGTGTAGGAAACGGGGGTCAGAAAGCGAGTCTCTGGACCACCTGAGCGCATTCAATTCTGCTCCAGGCAGGGATGGAGCTCCTGAGGGTGGCTAAGTGCAGTCAGGGAGTAAGCGAGGAGCTTACAGGCAAACCGCACAGAAGGTGTCAAAACAGTCACATAAGCAAGCAGCTTGTGAGAATCAAATTCCTAAATATAGGCCTATAACCTATGAGACAAGATAGAAGAAATAAAGGTGACGGAAGAGACAAGAATGCTACTTAAGAAAGTGCCGAGCAGTGATCGCGCCCACTCTGGGCTGACAGCTACATCAGCCCTGAACTGACCGCCTTCGTCCCGCGCTGTCCCCCACGTGCCGGTCCCCGTGTGAGGGAAAAACCAGGCCTGGTGGTCGGGCCCCCAGGGAGCAAGTGTGCGCTGCCTCTGGGAGCCGTGTGGCTGCTGAGGCCCCGGCTCAAAACTCTAGTCCTGATGAGCAGGGTGGGCAAGGCCACAGCAGAGACGGAAGTTCAGGATGGAGCACAGTGGGGTGACCGTGGGGTCAGGCAGGGCGCTCCGCCCACCTGACCCCAACTCTGAGTCGCTGCACGTGTTTAGGCTGATTCAGCAAACAGCGTGATCTGAGGCTGTGCGTGGTCTGTGGCCTTGCTCTGCGGTCGGAGGTGCTGGGTGCCACTCAGTCCCTCTGCGACAGGGTAGCCTGCGGCAGGGCAGAGGGCCCAAGCCCCACCCCCAAGGAGCCACCGTTCCCCCCCTGCCCTGGGGAGATCCCACGTTTCCTGGCATTTTACAAAAAACCTGGGAAATCTGGATTTCTCTGTCAGAGCCCCCAGATCCAAAGTGCTGACAACTCATTCAAGAAGTTTCAAAATCTGTTCCGGCCCAAATAAAGTACATTGTTCACGGCTAGTCTGTTCCTGCTGTTAAGTCAAAGCTGTCCCAGTCGGTCATCTCTGGTCCCAGATCCCTGACGTGGTCCCTCAGACAGAAAAGCAAGATTCCAGCTTGAATCACGGCAGCCCTGAAGTTTCACCACTACCCCGCCTCACCTGCAGGGTCTCTTCTGCTGAGGGAGGAGCAGCAGAGGGAATTCAGGGATGAGCACCTCCCGGCTCTGGACAGACAGACTTCAATCAGAAGGCAGGACTCACAGATCTAAACCAACGTGACGGAAAACGCCTGCCGCCGCTGCCGCCGGGGTTCAGGGGCTGTGCGCAGGTCTTCACTGGGCATCTTCCCGGAGGCTGCACCGTCTTGCTGTTTTCTCTGCCTTTCCTCCTCCTTAGGCCACCGACCAGGACTTAGAGCAACGTGAGGAGGCACTTGGGGACAGGAGGACACTGGCACTGTGGCGCCTTCTACAGGAGCCAGGGCATCACCCTGGGAAGGGCTGTGCCTGGGGGCGTAGGTTTGAGGTAAAAGCATTGGAGTCGCGCATCCCCTGCCCCTCCTGCAGCCACGGGAGCAAACGCGGGGACCTACCCTCTCCCTATCAGCACGAGGGGCCAGAAGCCCCTCGGAAAAGACGACACCACCACCTGGGCTTCCATGAGCAGCAGCTGGAGAGGGCCCGGGGAGCACCCGGAGGGCGCAGGCGGTAGAGGGCTATTGCTCTGGGCAGAGGAGCCAGAACGCAACAACAGCGTGCTGCAGAAGCCAGAGCCAGGGCAAGTGCGGGGCCCGAGGGTGGCCTGGAGAGGCTGCGAGGGGAAACCAGGGGTGGGAGGCCCCAGTGCTCTTGGACGTGGATGCTCCAGAGGGCTGATTTGCCCACGTGCTCACCGGAGAGCCTGGGCTGGCAGCCACATCGTGGGAAAGATGACGGCCGAGACATTGGAAGGATGATGGAGATGAAGCCCAAGGGCCTGATCACAAAGCGCACACGGTCACATAAGCCCCGAGGCTCCAAACAGGCTCTGCCCGCTGAGCAGACCCTGTGGCCAGGCTGGTGTGGGTCACACACCATAACCAGGCCCTGTGTACGGACTGGGCCCCAGCAAAGTGCAGGCTGAGGAGGGCCAATGGAGATTCTGCCTATAACACAGCAGTAGCTAAATAAAAGCAATGGGGCTGTGGCTATGACACCTTCTGTGACACCTGGGAGTAAACCAGGGTGGCGGTGGGTGGGGGACACTGTATAAACGACATAGTCTCCAAAAGTGACCGGAAGACAAGCCTTGTAAGCATTACTTTTGGTTTTTACAGGAATAAAAACTCTCCGGAAACAAAATATTCTAAAATTATCTACCAGTATTAGATTATTTCTCTACATTACCACATTAACATGTAAATTAAAAAGCAGGGGATTTGCAGCTATGCTGGAAATATCAGCTTATTTCTAGGGCATAAGAGTATAGTGACCCCTGTCAGCCAGAACCACAGATTTCAGGTCATGCTGGAAGGTATTTAAAAATTAAGTTCTCGGAGTTCCCGTCATGGCTCAGTGGTTAACGACTACGACTAGGAACCATGAGGTTGCGGGTTCAATCCCTGGCCTTGCTCAGTGGGTTAAGGATCCAGCGTTGCCGTGAGCTGTGGTGTAGGTCGCAGACGCGGCTCGGATCCCGCGTTGCTGTGGCTGTGGCGAAGGCCGGCGGCTACAGCTCCTGTTAGACCCCTAGCCTGGGACCTCCATATGCCGCAGGTGCGGCCCTAGAAAAGGCAAAAAGACAAAAATAAATAAATTAATTAATTAATTCTCCCTGCTCTGCCTCCAGCTAACTGAGAACGCAGGGTAGCTGATGTCGCGTATCAGCCACTGAAAAGCAGGGGAAGCAGGAGTGTTTTGCTGGGGTCTCTGAGTTTATCACCGTCTTCCTTGAGACGGCTGCAGCTCCGGCACACACACACTGTGCGGGTACACCCTGCTGACCACAGGCCACGTTCCACGACGTTCAGCACAGAAGGTGCTCTTCTCGCAGAGGAGCCAGGCACGCCCTTGGCTTCTCTGCCTGCCTCTGACATCGGCTGGCGGGATGCATCTCTCTTAACGTAAATGTGCACATGGTCCCGGAAGGATGCGCAACTGGGACCCAGTGGCAGGTGTAACTGCGTGGGTAACTAATGGGAACAGACACGCTGACCCAGGGGCTCCCAGGCTTGGGTCCTTCGGGGTTGATAAAATGAGGCGTGGGGGTTGACGGTGGAGGTAACAACTCTCTACACTGTCAGACGAGAAAACGGAACAAATACCAACCCACCAACTGCAAGGCATCCACACGGGGCGATGCTGCTGAGCAACAGAAAGACACAAATTACTGTTACCATTAACTACGTGGATGAATCTCCCGCAAAGTCAGAGATAATAACTCTCTATACTGTCAGATGAGAAAACACAACAAATACCAACCCACCAGCTGTGACGCATCCACACGGTACGATGCTGCTGAGCAGCAGAGAGAAACAAATTACTGTTACAATTAACCACGTGGATGAATCTCCGCAAAGTCACGAGAAGGGGATGCAGCCAGACCCACAAGAGCAGATGCCACCTGTCCCGCCCCCACCGCAGGCTAGAACAGACCCAGGAATCCGTAGTTACAGAAAGCCTGCCTGGAGCGTGAGAAACTTTCTGGAATGACAGAGAAGTTATAAGTTTTGATTGGGGGGCTGGCTTCAGGGAGGTACACATATGTCAACACTCAATAAACTGCACTTAAGAGGGTGTGCTTCTCACTGGATGTAAATGATGCCTCGACGACGCTGATTTAAAACATTAAATATGACCCAAATCCCAAAACCTCATCCTCATCCATTCTCACAGTTCATAGAAGAAAGTTGTTTTTAATCCTCCGAGGAGAGGAGACATAACAGACAGCTCTTTTGAATTAAAAGCTCTGTTTTCCTCGCTTTAAAGCCCAGGGGTGGAAACCTCCTCGGGGCTCACCAGGGATCAGAAGATGAGGGTTTGGGACTCACTCTTCGTTTCCCCAAGATTCCTCTCCCTGCACCCTACCCTGGACATCCCTTTAAAGGATCATGACTGCTTTTGCTTGGCAGTGAACAGATCAGGCTGGAGGATGTGTGCTACCCAACTGGGAATTAAAATGAAAATGGACAGGAAGATGAATGATTTAAACAACTAATACATTCCATCTAAAGCAGGGGCGTAGGGAATGGCAGGAGCCAAAAGGAACAGGCAGGGTGAGGGAGAAGCTAGAAGCAAGCACTTCTGGGCTCCCACCACCCTCCATGCTGGCCTCCCCTGGACTCTTGGGGACCTGCCACCTTGGCCACTGGAGACTTGCATCCAGTGTGCCCTCTGTGTGCCTGACTCAGCTCGGCCCCATAAATGAACTGGATATGAAATATCTATATCCCTTATCATATTTTCCTTCAAAGAAAATCTAAAATGAAGCAGAATACACTCTTTTAAAAATAATATATACTTTTTTTTAATCTGCCTCTTCTTAAAGCCACTGGCTCACTAAAAGAAGAATTCAGGAGCGACCAAAATGTTACCCTAAGTGTGATTACTTGCTCTAGAAAACACTACCTGTGCATGAAATAAAGTGATAGAAGGAAAAGGGTGGCACAGTGTACTTTTAAACTCAGAGCAGTGAGGGGGAATAAACACCTAAAAAGCAAAAAAAAAATAAAATAAAATAAAATAAAAAATCAAACGCTCATAAAGATACGAGATAGAACACAGACAATCATTACAGGATTCCAAGGGTTAAATCTCACTCAGTCTTGACACTTTTTTTTTTTTTTGGCCACCCCTATAGTATGTGAAAGTTCCTGGGCCAGGGACCAAACCTGCACTACAGCAGTGGCCTGAGCCACAGCAGTGATGGTGCCAGATCCCTAATCTGCTGAGCCCCCAGGGAACTCCTTTATTTATTTTTAATCGCAAACACATACTCAGTACTTAGGATATGGCTGGCACCGTTCTGAGCATTTCACATAATAAACCAAAGCAGCTGGTGGTTTCCTCAGCCCCATTTTACAGATGAGGCAAAGTGAGTTTACCCCAAGGAGTAACTCTCCCCCAGCACCTTTCTAACAGCTAACGCTCAGCCATTTTTGTCTTTTTGATAAAGGAGGGATAGTATATCCCCATGTTTGTGGCTCGTACTGGGCCCTGATACCTGTGTTGACGGGGACCCAGCCCCGCCAGGACTGAGGCCCTTCGCCCCCTTCCTATGAGTGCACGGGGCAGCCCTTCCTTCTCCCGGAGAACCGGAGATCCTCCAGGCAAAGGCTAACAGGGCACTTTGAAATGTGTGTGTGGAGATTCATATATACACATTTGCACACAGACGTTATATTCATATATAAAGATAATTCAAACACGCCTTTAGAAATTATTTCCATATTTTTAAATTAGAGGATAAAAACTGGCTTTTGCCAGAGCTGGGGTGAGAACAACAACACAAAAAAAAGCAGACGTATGACAGGCTTTCAGACAGGGCTTTGTTCAGTCCAGAAGAACTCAGCCTAGGTTCTGCAAGGTGCCAGGTATCTCTTGTGTCAGGTTTCTCTAACTTGCCTTTGCATAGCATCTTCACAATTTTGGCCAAATCCACCTATGACCAGGACTATAATTTGCCTGCGATTTTTATTTAAATCAACTCAGTTTTAAAAAAAGAATTAAAAATCTTCTTTATTCATGTCTTCAGTTCTAAGCATGAAATCCATTTAATAGTGACATTTTATGAACACATTTACCTATGTACCAACTAAAATCATGGCATGTCTTCCAGTGCTGTGAGTTCCATGTTTTGGAGAATTCAAATTTTTGAGCTGGCAAAAGCCAGTCTTTACTCTCTAATTCAAAAATATGGAAATAATTCAAACACGCCTTTAGAAATTATCTTTATATATGAATATAACGTCTGTGTGCAAATGTGTATATATGAATCTGCACACACACATTTCAAATGGCTGAGAAAGGAGACTAAGCAGGAATCAGGCATTAGGTCGGGTGCAGCGAAAGCCCTGGATCAAGGACACGTGGAACATTTTAACAAGAAATCACAGCATCTGGCCAGTAAAGTTCAGTCACTACCACTAGTATGCAACTATTATGTCTTCTCAACAGAAACCTCAAATATTATAATGTGCAGCTTTTACTCAACAAGATAGGAGTATGCAGTATGCAGAAATAAGAACACAAAAACTTGACTAATCAGGAAAGTTATTTTGCACGGTTTCTCCAAGAAGACTGAACATGCATGCCTAAAGGGAGGGTCCGCCAAGCCTGGGGGTTCCCCTGAGGTACACCAGGATGGGGGGCGGGTGCTGGATTCAGGATCCCAGCTACCCTTCCTCCACAGCAGCTCTAAGCTTACCGCTTCTGCAACGTCCTTCCCCATAAAGGACTCTCAAGAAGAAATCTGGAAACCGCTGGTGCTGGCCAGTTTCCTCATCTTACTAATGAGGAAACTGAAGCTTAGAGAAGGTCGGTCACGAGACTTTGGGTCACTCAGTAAACCACAGTGGAATCCGAGTATAAAGAATTCAACATCCAGGAGTTCCCGCTGTGGCTCAGCAGAATCCATGAGGATTTGGATTTTGAATCCTGGCCGTGCTCAGTGAGTTAAGGATCTGGCATTGCCACAGCTGTGGTGTAGGTCACAGACGTGGCTCAGATCTGGCCTTGCTGTGGCTGTGGCGTAGGCTGGTAGCTGCAGCTCTGACTGGACCCCCAGCCTGGGAACTTCCACATGGTACACCTGCAGCTCTAGGGGGGAAAAAACAGTGACCATCTCTGGGCAGAATATTGGTATTAAAAATAAAAAAGAAAAGAAAAAAGCTCAACATCCAGACTCTAGGGTTTATCTGACCAAAATCACCTCCAAGAACGCCCTCCCGCAGACATACACTGGTGATCCTAGGGGACACCATTATACCAACACCCTCGCCTGTCCTCGAATGTGAGAATGTGTGATGAACCACCAATTCCATGAGGAGGGGCTGGTGACCGGCGACAGCTAATGAACTGCTATGAGTCAAGAGAAGTCAATTAGAAATGAGATGAAGTATGACATAAGGAAGCAGGCACATCTCTTTGTGAAAAGCTGTATCCATCACACAATGCCTAAACAGATTAGGAAAGCTTCCTAATTAGCAGTCACAGGAACAACAACAATGATAACAGCAATAGGAATAAAAGCAATGTCTCTTATTATTATGTACCAACCACTAGAGTCTGCACTTTATATGCACTTAATATCCCTGTGACATAATAAATATTATCATTCCCACTATTATGGATTAAAAAATTGAGGAATTCTCATTGTGGCTCAGCAGGTTACAAACCTGACTAGTATTCATGAGGATACAGGTTCGATCCCTGGCCTCACTCAGTGGGTTAAGGATCCGACATTGCCGTGAGCTGTGGGGTAGGTCACAGATGCAGCTCAGATCCCATATTTCTGTAGCTGTGGTGTAGGCCAGCGGCTGCAGCTCCAATTAGACTCCTAGCCTGGGAACTTCCATATACTGTAGGTATGGCCCTAAAAAAAAGAAAAAAAAATTGAGCCTAAGCTGATGGTAGGACAACCATCCTCATTTGCCTGGCAGTAAATAGCTTCCCAAGCTGTGGAAGTGAATGCTGAGAACGGGTGCATCCTGGACAAGCTGGGGTGGCTGGTGACCGTCCCTGTGGGTCTGGTAGGTGGCAGTAACTCCGTCAGCCTAGCTCCCGAGCCACCACCACCTCCTATGGGACACCTTCCCTCCAGGAGCTCCAGGCTCAGAGATTCACACTCTCGTTTAAAGAAGAGCGTCACCGGGAGCGTACAAACGGTATTTTCGCACGTAGCTTTACTTCCTCATACAAGAAAGATGGAAAGCACCGCAGAGCCGCCAGCCTCCATTTGTCCAGAAGGGTAAAGACGGGACACTTACCTTGACCTCGAACTCGAAGTGCTCGTCCTTCCCTTGGCCGCAGAGGACATAGCGCGGGATACTGATTTTGATGGGGTCCTTCAGGTCGTCTGGACTCGCTCCCAAAGAGCGAGACACCATCCGCTATCAAAGGCGCGGGGGGTGGGAAAACAAAGACTGAGATCACTTCACTGCAGACACCCGCCCGGGGCAGGTGGGGGAACACGCTTCAGGCAGAGGGAGGAACATCAAACCAGGAGCGTTTATTTAGAAAGACGATGGTTTCTTTTGAAGAGAAATGCTTAAGTCTCTCCCGGGACAAAAGACCCTTTCTTGAGGGAGACCATTCCAAAAAGGTGGAGCAACACCACTTCCAAATGTTGTTTGGCTTTGATGTTCCTTCCAATTTATAAGAACAAGTGGAAAAAAAGGGGGGGGAGCACATTACATTATCCTGACTTTTAAAAAAAAAATCTGGTATAAACCAGACTCTTTTCTGAAAAGTCTTATCACTGAACAACTGCTTGGCTCTTCAAAGAGCACCAGATCGCTATACAGACAGCTCCAAAGCTGGAGATTCTATTCAAATTTACTTCATCGTTAACCTCATGGCATTTCTGTAAGGCAGTGTGGTGTGGAGAGATCTTTAAGTCACAATTAAAATGAATCCCCAGCATTTCCTTCAGGCCCCATCTGATTATCAACTGAGCTCTGACCAATGCGTGTGTTCTGGATGGAGGGGCTTGAGGAAAAGTCATTTAAAAAACTCAAAAGCAGTTCTCTTGAGTGTGAACAGGAGGAGATCTCTGAACCAGCCTCGTCATTTACACTAATGGACGGCTTGAAAAAAAAAAAAACATAAGAAACTACGTTTTTGAAGCAGTAGCAGTAATACAATGATTAACATCATAATTATACTTACCACTTATTGAATATTTACTTAGAACTGTGCTGGGCGGCTTATGTGCACTGTTTCATTTAATCCTCATGATTCCCCCCTCCCCCCATGAGGCACAAACCATCATTAACCCAGCTAACAGCTGAGAGGCCCAAGACTGACAGCTCTGGTAACTGGCAAGAGTTTAGGTAACTTAGAGGTAAGCGGAAGAGCCAGGGCTCGAACTCAGACTAACCAAGAGACGCCCCACCCACCCACCGTATCATCACTACACTGCTATCAGGACATTTTATTTATTGACTTTTAATTGAAGTATACTTGATGTACAATATTGTGTTAGTTTCAAGTATACGGCGAAGTGATTCATTTACACATGTATTTTTGTTTCTTCTCCATTACAGGTTATTACAAGATATTGAATATAGTTCCCTCTGCCATACAGTAAATCCCTGTTGCTTATCTATTTTATGTACAGTGCTTGTATCTGTTCATCCCACGCTCCCAATTTACCCCCTACCCCCTCTCCCCCCTTTGGTAATCATAAATTTGTTTTTTATGTCTGTGAGTCTGTTCCTGTTTTGGCTATAGATTCATTTGTATTATTTTTTAGATTCCACATATAAGTGACACTATATGTCCTTCTCTGACTGACCTCACTTTATTAGCTTTCATGAAATTTTAAAATAAATGAACTGAACTGATGAACGGTTCAACACGCACAGAATTTAAGAAGATGGAAACTCTGTGATTATGTAACTCAACTCATGCATCTGAAAAGGCAACAGAGGCAACAAGCTCACTTTCCCTCAGGCAGAAAGGGGTCCTGGACTCAGGCGGCCTCTCTGCCGAGTGTAGCGTGGAAGAGCCTGCTTTGCTGTGCATGTGAAAACTCAGGTCTCTGGGTGATAAGGGCGTGTGTGATTGGCCCCAGATGGCTGCTTGCATCTAACTGAGAGTATAAACATCTTGGCATGATATGAAGTTACCAAAGCCTTCAAGAGCATCTTAATTTTTCACCGCATGGCTGGTTACCCCCAACGAGAATGATCCATTTGATTGCAATGCGCTGCACCTGTTTGGCTGCCCTTGGTGTCAAAAACCAGAGTGGAAATTCCTAAAAAGGGAGTTTCTCAATATGCGTGTTTCCAAAAACCTTTCAATCCACTAACAGCATATTTGTAAATTACTGTGAATGAAGACATTTCCCAGGACATGGAATATGTTTATCTATTTGAAGGAGAAAAGGCAGAGAAATAATCTGGCACTTTCATATATTTTCAACAAACACATTTAATGTTAAGGGATGTCTCTGACCTCACAGGCTTCCTGGTTTAGCCATGAATTCCTAGCACTCCTGCCTTAGTTCTGAAACTTTTTTTTTTTTTAATGGCTGCACCTGTGGCATATGGAAGTTCCCCGGGCCAGAGACTGAATCTGAGCCGCAGCTGAGACCTACACCACTGATGCGGCAACACAGGATTCTTTAACCCACTGCGCAGGGCCAGGGATGGAACCTGCAACCTGAGCCGCTGCAGTTGGATTCTAAGCCCACCGCACCCCAGCAGGAACTCCAACACATTTAATGTTAAGTAACAGCTCTGACTTCACAGGCTTCCTGGTTTAGCCATAAAGTCCTAGCCCTGCTGCCTTAGCCCTGAAACTTTCTGTCATGCTTATAACTGTATGTTTCAAGTAAGGGCATAACCTCTCTTGCTGATGTGACACAAACATCTGGGAAACTCACGATTACGTGTGTGTGTGTGTGACTGGAGTTGGGAGTAGAGAGCTGTGGGGCTCAGAACAACCTCAGCTGAGGAAGATGCTGTTTTAGAACTCTGAAGCAACTGATGATGCAAGTTTAGAAGACCCACTTGCAATATATCAGGAAGAACCTGGATCCTCCCTACCGATCAGACCAACAGGCCCTCCCGCAGCTGAGTGGCTGAGCAGCCCTCTCTGAAGAGTTACAAACTCCCTCTTAAGAGGCAAGGATGAGGAAAAGGAGGAAGGAAGGAAAAGGAGCACTGGAATAAAGTGCTCCCCTGCAGGCTTGGTCAACACACGGAGTGATCAGGCTGGACGGGGCTGGAAGTACGCCCGGACCACAACAAAGCCCTAGAGGTCTGGTGGTCCCAAGTGGAGAGGCAGCAGCTCCAGCCAGGGGGCAGGGAAGCCTCATGGCGAAGGGGCTCTGCAGCCAGGTACAGAAGGATGAATAGGAGTTTTCTAGGAGGAAGTGAATGCTCGTTCTGGCAGAGAAAAGGGCACCCTCTGGGCAAATAAATAAATACTTGGATGAAGTTTGGCAGAGCGTAGGTGCAGAGAGGAGGGGAGGAGGGGGAGAAGGGGGAATAAACATTCCTCTAAATCAGTTAGGAACCATGCATTATCATGTGTACTATGGCTTCTCTGAAAGGCGTGGCCGCCACTAACTCGTGGAGCACGGGCAGCACTGAGATTACGCCCTGTCTGCTCCCCTGAAGCAGATACAGGAGAGGGACTTGGATTCCAGGGAGCGTGCACATCGGGACTCGGGCAGAAGCAGGAAAATGAGAATCAAATACAAGCCTTAGGAGCCCGTCTCTGGATAACGGCCATCCATCCTCTGCCCCTCAGTTTCTATGGAAATGGGCATGATGTATACCAAATCACATCTATGGGGCACGAGCCCACTGTGACCACAGCCGGGTAAACTTCTGGTCAGAGGCCGACTCTGACAAGCCAACTGATCATTACAGCAGCATTAGAAAGTTATGACGGGGTCCCTGAGTGAAAAAAAATACCAATGGACAGTTTTATCTAAATGTCACGAATTTTACTGGGGAAGAACTGCAGTCAAAACTGCCAAGATACATTGTTAACCAAGCAATGGAGACTTTTTTTTTAAGAATAGTTGATTTACAATGTTTTGCCAATTCCTGCTGAATAGCAGTGACCCCATTATACACACACACGATTCCCTTTCTTATATTACCTTTCATCATGGTCTATCCCAAGAGACTGGATATAGTTCCCTGTGCTGTACAGCAGGACCGCATTGCTCATCCATTCTAAATGTAATAGTTTGCATCCACCAACCCCAAACTCCCAGTCCATCCCACTCGCTCCCCCTTCCCCCTGGCAACCACAAGTCTGTTCTCCATGTCTGTGAGTATGTTTCTGTTCTGTAGATAGGTCCACTTGTGCCATATTTTAAATTCCACATATAAGTGATATCATATGGCATTTGTCTTTCTTTTTCTGACTTAGTTCACTTTCATGAGAACATCTAGTTGCATCCATGATACTGCAAATTATTTCATTCTTTTTATGGCTGAGTAGTATCTCATTGTATATATGTACCACGTCTTCTTTTTTTTTGTCTTTTTGTCATTTTAGGGCCACACCCGCGGCATATGGAGGTTTCCAGGCTAGGGGTCGAATCAGAGCTGTAGCCTCCAGCCTACACCACAGCCACAGCAACGCAGGATCCGAGCCGCTTCTGCGACCTACACCACAGCTCACAGCAAAAAAAGATCCTTAGACTTGGAGGGGGAAGCTGGTGACACATCATAGCAGGAGGGAAAGAAACAGAAGCACATCTGGCAGGAGGTCTGGCTAAATAGGAAGGACACATCAAGGAATTTGAATGCAACAGAGAGTGGCTCTATTTAGAAACAAAAGGTCAAGGAAAAGCATATAATCATTAACTTGGCTCATATTTCTATATATAAAAAATATATTTTCCTTTTTTTTTTTAATTATTTTTTGGCTGCCCCAAGGCATAGGGAGTTTCTGGGCCAGGGATCGGATCGGAGCTGCAGGTATGGCCAAGCTGGATCTTTTAACCCACTGTGCCGGGCCAGGGATGGAACCTGTGCCCTGGCGCTGCAGAGACGCCGCCAATCCTGTTGCACCACAGCGGGAACTCCAGAAACATATTTTAAACTAAGATACAAAGAAATATTTTTCTGATAGCTTTTCACAAATTAGTCATCCTGTGTCCACAAATACAATCTTTTTTCCAGTGTCAGGGAAACACTGTAGTCCAGTCCTCAGCCAAAAGAAGCACACAGAATATAGGCTATATTTTGAATATTCAGATTAGAATCTGCTCTTCCTACCCAGGCTGTCTCCTTCAACAGGAGCAAATTAAGGAAATTAATAGAAAGTGGCATTAACAGCGACTCGGATCACTGTTGGCGCTACAGAGGGCACAGAGTGGACCAAGTCTACAGGGAGCCATCGGCGCTTCCCCCTAAATGCTCTAATTATGTACCAGATGGTGGGATTCAGTATATGCTTTAACTATGACAAGGTCAGGCCTCAGGACGGCTGTGGATCTCCTAGAGCCAGATTTCCAAGCTTTGCTTCTAAAATACACGCAATCCTGGGTTTTTATCAGATTTAACAAAATGAGTACTTCCCTTCTCTGTTCCCAGCATTGCACGTATTTCTAACCAAGCACACAAGCCACAGTGATAGTTCTAATCAGGTATTAACACTAGGCACCAGCTGTGGCCCAGTTGCTTGAAGACGGGGCGGCCTGGGGCAGAGAAGGTGAGGGTGCACTGTATTCTCAAATCTGAGCTATGTCACAGGACATGGGGCCTAAAGGTAAGCGGTATGAGCAGGTGTATGTTACCAACACGGCAAAGAGCCAAGACATACTTGCATCTTTCTCCAGAAGGTGAGCCTGCCGGTGCTGTGGGGACTCGGGGCCGATACTGTGCCACCTCTGAAGACCTAGTACCTACAGCTCACCGGGACTTGCTAGGACATGTGGCACACCTGCTGAAGGTCCTCTCACTGCCAAGGGCAGCACTTAGGCGCAGCCCAAAGTAGAGAGACACCACTAACCGCAGCATCTTAAAGTGAGTTAAGAAGACTCACATCAGGAAACAGACACAGGGTTTTGGAGTTCCCGTCGTGGCGCAGTGGTTAACGAATCCGACTAGGAACCATGAGGTTGCGGGTTCGATCCCTGCCCTTGCTCAGTGGGTTAACGATCCGGCGTTGCCGTGAGCTGTGGTGTAGGTTGCAGACGCGGCTCGGATCCTGCGTTGCTGTGGCTGTGGCACAGGCCAGTGGCCACAGCTCCGATTAGACCCCTAG
>PVHT021183543.1:31221798-31242017 GCA_004024745.2 Catagonus wagneri | reverse complement strand
GTTATTAAGGATAACTACCCAGAAAATGACAAACTGTATTGGGGAGAGATGCTTGTGGAATATCAAGCTTAGTGGCCTTACGGTAAATTCTAATCTGTGATTTTTTTTTTCTTTTTAAGGCTGCCCCTGCAGCAAGCAAATGGAAGTTCACGGGCTAGGGGTTGAATCGGAGCTGCAGCTGAAGCCTATGCCACAGTCACGGCAAGGCCTAATCTGAGCCACACGTGAGACCTACACTGCAGCTCGTGGCAACGTCGGATCCTTAACCCACTGAGTGAGGCACTGAGTGAGGCAAGGGATCGAACACACATCCTCACAGACACTATGTCAGATTCTTAACCCACCATAATGAGAACTCCTAATCTGTGATTCCCTTTTTTTTGTTTTTTGTTTTTTTTCAGGGCCACACTTACAGCATATGGAGGTTCCCAGGCTAGGGGTCGAATTGGAGCAGTAGCTGCCAGCCTACACCACAGCCACAGCAATGCCGGATCCATAACCCACTGAGCGAGGCCAGGGATCTAACCTGCAACTTCATGGTTCCTAATAAAATTGGTTTCCGCTGCGCCACAATGGAAATGCCCTGTGACTCTTTAAAGAGATTATTTCAGCCACGTAGATCTCAGTGGATCAATACTGTTTCAAGGTTTGGAAATACTGATCAATGTTTTAACTTCAAAGCATTAAAAACGTCCCCATCTTTGGACCAAAAAGAACTTGAAGGGTCATTGTCTCTGAATAACCCATCATTAAATGGATGGTTTAAAACAACAAAAAAAAGAAATTTAGTATGACATATGGAGAAAGTGGCAGTAACTGTCAAGTGGTCCTTGTTACCAAATAAAACTCTAGGCAGTTTAGAAGCTGAAGAGGGAAAAGCATGTGTTCTCCTTTCTGGTTTTACACTGTCTTTAATGATGACCTGTGAAAAGGGCCGCTCACCTTCCCTTGCTGATTTCTGCTGAGCCCTAGCTGGGTTCAAACTGTGCTGCACTCTAAGGTCCAGAAGAGACTAAAGCGGGGGTGGGGGACTGGCAGGCCCTGTTTATCAGGTTTCTGTAATGCATATCATTTAACCTTCCAACTAAAGGAGCCACTTCAAGCACAAGAGGTTATCTGTACCATTTCCTGCAATGATTATATCCAGGGTTCTCTTCTGTAAGAGCTAGAATGCAGCGAGCAAAAGGAGATATAATGCCTACAAAAGACAAAAGAACTGTAAGGTAATTCTTGAAAAACAAAACTCATGAAAAGAGATTTTTAACATCTAGAAAGTCCAAGAAAAAATTTACAAGTCAGGAAAAAAAATTCTTCCAATTACTTATTCCTATGAAAAAACAAATCAATCAAAAAAAAAAATGTATGCAGGTAAGTCAAAAATAACTACAACCAGAAAGTGACATTGGCATTGTGAAAAGACTATATGCTCTAGAGTAAAGTCTAGGTTTGAGCTCCACTTCTCAACTAAGTGATCCTTTCAGATATGAAATGGAAATCCACAGTTCCCCTCGTGGCTCAGGGGTTAACGAACTCGACTAGTATCCCTGAGGACACAGCTCCCTGGCCTTGCTCAGTGGGTTAAGGAACCAGCATTGCCGGTGAACTGTGGTGTAGGTTGCAGACACAGCTCGGATCCCAGTTGCTGTGGCTGTGGTGTAGGTCAGCAGCTGTAGTTCCGATTCCACCCCTAGCCTGGGAACCTCTATGTGCCTGCAGGTCCAGCCCTAAAAGACCAAAAAAAAAAAAAAGGAAATCCATGACAATTCCCCCATCCCAGGAGGCTCACTGTGGGGCGTCAAAGGAACAATACACAGAGAAAAACTCCAGGCCCTGTAAAGCAGTGTAAAGGATGGCTGGGTTGTTATCACTGCGACCTGCTGCCTCTTCAGCAAAAATATTTTAACAAGATGATATAAGAAATACCGTGAGCAGTGACTTTGTACAGAATCCCCTTCCTCCTCACCGAATAGATGATTCAGTTCCATTCCTCACAAAGGAGATTTTTAAATATTACAAGGATGCATCATTAACAAGAGATTAGATGATGGGAATTTGGAAATTGTGTTTCCTAAGAACCAGCAGAGGGACTGAAAAGTGTTGTAAGTAAAGAAGGAAATCAGAGGAGGGGAGAGAGGGAGGGAGGGAGAGGGACAGAGGGGTCATAGATGCGGCTCAGATCCCGCTTTGCTGTGGCTATGGTGTAGGCCGGCAGCTACAGCTCCAATTCGACTCCTAGTCTGGGAACCTCCATAGGCCGCGGGTGCGGCCCTAAAAAGACAAAAAAAAAAAAAGAGCAAAAACATTGGGAACCCTGACATGATGCATCTGTGGTTGATCCTCTCTCTCTTGCAGCTGGAGGAGGAGAAGGAGCGGACACCCCTTCCATGGCTTCTTAGTGAGTGGGGCGAACTCTTCTTTGCCCTTTGATGTTGGATGTGGCTGTGTGACCTGTGCTGGCCATGGAAAGTGAGCAGACACAGATCCAGCCTTTCTGTGCTTCTGCCATCAACACAATGGCCACCGTGCCTTCTGCACAGACCCCAAAACGAGATAGGTGGTGCAGACCAACCACAGCTGAGCTGCAACCTTAACCTACAGCAGGGGCTGCCTCAACCTACTTACAAACCATTAATGAGAAATAAAAGCTTGTTTTTGTATGTCACTAATATTTTGAGGATTGCCTGATATTTGGCCACAGGGGATTTCCTGGAGGTCTAGTGGTTAGGACTCAGTGCTTTCACTGCTGTGGCCTGGGTTTGATCCCTGATCTGGGAACTGAGATCCCAAACCAAGCCACCGCACGCCACAACCGCCGCCCCGCCAAAAAAAAAAAGATGCATTAAGAAATGAAGCAGTGCTAACTAAACTGAACACTGGAGGCTGTGGAACCAAGCTAACGAAACGACCTCATTAGCAACTGGTCTGTTCAAAAAAACTGCCCGATTGTCAAAGAAGCATTAATAAAAGTGCTCTAATCTACTTACCACTCGAAACTTTAAATCATCTATAAAAGAATGCAAATAAAAATTAGGGTGACTACTACCGCTGGAAGGCGGAAGTACTCCTTCCAAAGGATGCACACACATTTCTTTCAGGTAATGAGGGCAGGGAGACAAACTGTTTTGAAATGTTTTTCAACAAAGACTAAATGCATTCGCCCTGACAACCACAAGTCGGTACCACAGGCAGCTGTGAGCAAAACAGATGTTAATCAAATTCAGCCGAAATCACTGTTTCAAAAGGACTCAAAGAGGTATTGTCTACAACACATTAGCAAAGCCCTCCAATGTAAATGTTTATGCCTATATTACAACAATGCAAAAATGTCATATAATAAAGTACACAGGAACCTTTTTTTTTTTTTTTTTTTTTTTTTATGCAGGGACTCACTACAACTGAAAAAATGGTACTCAGGCTGGATGCTGAGGCCCCCATATCTGTTCTGCTGCAGCCATGACCCGGGCTCAGAATCCCCGGAGAACAAGCCAGGGAGGTCCTGGGATTAAAGCCACGGTGATTAAAGGCACACCCTCCACTGGCTTCCACTGGCCTCTCCAGGATCATGGCAACCTCAGTACCCACTTCATGAAGGTAAATCAAATTCTCAATATCAGGAGCCGTATTTGATCTCAAGGTAAAAAGTACACCCACATGAAATAGCGTGAAATCAGAGTTGCCTAGAGGCTGCTTCTGTTACATAGTGAGAGAGGAAAGCAATCCTCATCCTGGGCTACTTGGATCATAAAGCAGACGAAGTTACAACCAATAATACGATCTGTACACCATGCACGTGTCTGCTGCATGCTCCATCTATGGACAAAATTAAGGACCGTAATATACAAAGTAGTACAATTCTGCTCTTTTACCTATGAGGACAAGAAAGTCTTTTTAATACATATCACCCTGTTAAAATTCTGTACTGTTTCCTTTCCAATCATGGCATCCCTCTGCTGGCATCTTAAGTTCTACCCTCTCTGCTCTTCACGATCGTTCACTCTGTTCTTCTCATTAAGAACATAATGAGAAAAAGAGCTCCCTTTGGGTTAAGCTTCCGGCATTGTCACTGCAGCAGCTCAAGGTTGCTGCTAGGGCGTGAGTATGACCCCTGGCCTGGGAACTGCCACATGCCATAGACATGACCAAAGAAAGAAAGAAAGAAAGAAAGAAGGAAGATATTCAGTAGGACAGTTTAAATTAGGGGAAATATTGATATTAGAAGATTATTGTGGTTCACTTTAGAATTCTTTTTCCATGGTAGAAGATCCACCAGCCAATGATTTTAATGATACGCAGACTCAAAGCCCTGTGTGTAAACCAATAGGGTGTGTGTGTGTCTGTATGTACGTGGAGTGAGGATGTGGAAGAGATAAAAATATCTGAATTCCATTGCCTCAAAAAGACAAAAAGCCTCGCTTGGCTACAGCAAACCAGGCAGGACCCTCACACACTTTCCTCGGTCCTGCCTCCCCACTCACTTCCCCGGAACCTGGGGGAGAGGAAAAGCAACGCTGAGAACACAGAGCAAGTTGAGGAGCTTGCTGTCTGCTCTGGTGGGGAAGAGAAGGAGGACCTGCACTTTCCAGCTAAAAGGGAGACAGCCGGTTTCTGGGAGGGCCGGCCTTGAATTGGCAACAGAAATGAAGCAGAAGCTACGTTTATGTGGCACATTATCCACAGATCGGGCCAGAACAGAAAGTGACCCCTCCAGGCTGGGCGAAGGCTAAGGCCTGGGCAGAATGGCTGGGCCACTCGACTGCAGATCCGCTGCAGTGCAGCTCCCGTGAGCACCCGTGACCCTGGCCAAAACCGAGGACAGCGAATGGGGTAAGCCGGAGAGGGCCCCCTTCCTCCTGGGACTCTGGAAGTTAGTAGAACCCTCAACCCGAGGGACAGGAGGACACGGGCAGAGCAGCCTAGGGTCAGACAAAATAAAACAAACACAAAATTTGTAAGCAGATGCCTCGTAGGAAACTTGAACTGAGCTGGGTACAATGCTGAGTCAACCAAAGGAGAGAGATTCTGAAGAGCCAGTCTTAAGTCTCTGAGAGCGGAGGAGGGCAATTGACCCTGTCACTGGTGAGGAGGGGAGACCCCGGCTCAGACTGACATGGGCTGTGACCTCCTCCCGGAAGCAGGACACCTTTGCCTGAGGTTAAGAGAGACGCCTGGGCTGAACGGCAGGAGGGAGGGTGGGCGAAGCGCCGGGTGCCTTAGAGGAAGCCCTATCTCTGCTAAGACAGCACAAAGCAGCCGAAAAAGCTACTCTCCTTTCCAGGAGAGAAACACAAATGCTCAGAGAAAAGACTGGCACATGGGGACAGGTGGTCTAGGGGGAGGGGAGTCAAAACCAAGCCAACATGTGAGGAGCTGCAATCGCATCGGCTGGGAAGGAAGAGTCCAGACACCTATAAGGAGGAAGGCAAAGGCGACAACCAGAGGAAAATGACCCTGCGGGGTATGGGTGCCGACTCCCCCCAGCCCTGCCACCCCGCGTGTTACAGTGAGGGGATGGCGATTTAAACCCTGGGTCCTCCAGGGACGCCTGGAGCCTCGGGAGCGTGCGTGACTAAGCTGTCCTGACCGTGGCCAACACTGCGGATGTCGAGAAGGTCGCTGCCGGACCCGGCATCTCTGCAGGCAGCACAGTTCTGCCTGCCAGGGTCCAGCAGAAATAGACAGACTCCAAGGCACACATTCCAAGTTGACAGGAAGCCACCACAGTCAGAAAGGCTTTCACCACCTCACAAAATGACAACACGGACCAACTCACAGGCTGAGCTTCAGGAAAACGAAGCAAGTGGTGTGAGAGAGGTGTTCCGTCAGTGCTCTGCTATTGTCTACTTTTATGTCATTGCAGACATCTTAAAGCATGCACGTTTTCAATGAATACAGCCCTGTGTTTTTCCATTCTCAAATCAATTAGCTACACTGACGTCATCAGAGACCTGGACGGTTTTCATCATGTTTAATGAAAGATCTCAAAACACACACACAGTATTTTTACAAGCCACCTCTCTAGAGCCTTGTCAAGTGTGAGATCAGCCAGAGAGCCTCATCCTGAGAGTTGAAGGTCAGTCTCCAGACCTCTGGAGCCACGTTCTGGCCGCCGCCTGGACACAGTGTGCGGGTGCACAGGGGAAGGTTCTGGGCTTCCTCAGAGCGCTTGGAGTGAGAGCTTCCTGAATCTGATGGGTGTCTGAGTCTTTGGAAGAAGATGAGTTCAACGGTGGATGAGGTTTTCGGGTCTGGAACAACGAGGCACCTGAATTCGCTTAAAGCGCGGCATGTGACCAGGTCAAACCGAGTACCCGGTGGCGGTGAGCTCAGAGGGTGGCTCCGAGGGTAGAACACGCAGTCTTCCCTGAGCAGGGCCACGTGGGTGTTCAGAAGGGCCAGCGACTGGCAGTGGCCTTGGCCAGAGTCGCCCTCCACTCTGACCGTCGTGTAGAGCAAGAGCCGGGCCTCTGCCAGAGACGGGGCATCGGCAGCCAGATTTCCGTGAACATAGTAGATCAGGTCCACCAAGGTGCTCTGGAATTTGGAGGACAACCGAACTCCGCTTGTCAAGACTAAATCAGGGATTTCCGCCTTCCAGTCGAGAGAAAGCTGGACCAGGTCTTGCTGGAGCAGAGGATGGCCGGTGCAGGCGGAGGGCGGGGCTGCAGACAACAGCGCACACAGGAGGTCCCGGCATATCCGCTGACAGAGGTTTTTGTTGTAACTAAACACGGTGAGCTGGAGACTCTCTGCGGAGCCCCGGAGCCGTAAGCTCTGCCCCGCAAAGCCTATCTGAATCTCCCGTAACTCAGCAAGGGGCAGAGCGTGAAAAAGGGCCATGGAGCCCAGGGGGTCCCCAGACAGAACCAGCGCGTACAGGGCCGAGTGGAGCAGGAGCAAACAGGCGGCCCGGGGGGCAGGCTCCGCGCAGGTGGCGACAGCAAGCCAGTAGACGCCTTGCACCTCCCTCGTGTCGCTGGCAAGTTCTGGGAGGGCACCGGCCACCAGCTCCAGGAAGTCTTTTAAGGGGCACTCCTGAAGTTTCAGCATTTGGTCTGGGAACCGCACGAGGGTCTGCTTAAACACAGAGCCCCTTCTGGCACCTTCTGGCTCGAGGCAGAAAACGGAGCCTGGGGAAGAGCCTGGAAACTCAGCAGTTGCCGGGGCAGGAGGCAGGCCCAGGGCTCCGTAGGGCACAAGCTGCCCTGCCTGGTACCCGGCCCCAGGCTGTTCCCTGCGGCTGCCAACCTGGGCTTCTTCGGGGCAAGAATGAGCATCATCTGACACCTCCTGTGTCTCCAAGAGCGTGTCCAGGGATAAGAGTTTCAGGAACGGCAGCTTCCTGATGAAGGTTGCAACTTGGGAGGCGAGGCCACCGGGGTCGCACAGGCCCCCCACGTGCCTGGCCTGGCTGATGGCCTTTGTGCCGGCCCGCAGCAGGTGGCTGCTGGTGTCTCTGTAAAGGTCTGAGACCTGCTGGTAAAAAAATTCCAACCCACTGCGTCCCTCTGTCCTGACCATCGTCGACGACCCTGTAGAGTGAACTGCTTCAGCCTCTGATTCTTTCGGGGCTTCCGGCTCAGGGCAGAGCTTCGAGGCCACTGTTCCTGGGGAAACGCTTTCCGAGAGAACGAGGCAGAGTAGCTGGCTCTGCCTGGTCTGCGCGCTCCCACTGTTCACAGACACTTCCTGCGACGTGCGTTGCAGCAAAGTCAAGCTGGACGTGACCCCTGGGCTGTGTCTGCCTTGATGAGGCGTCAGCTCACTGGCATTTTCTGACTTACCCTGAGAACGTTCTGCCCCGCTGGGGCTGCTTCCATTATGAAAAGAGATTTTAGGCAGATGGAAACATTCTGGTTGGAAATTGCCTGTGAGATAGTCAAGACTGCATCTGCTGTGACTGCTGAGTGACAGCTCGTGCTCCGAGGCCTGAGACCCGCCCCGCTGCTGGCAGGCTCCCCCGCCCGGTGCTGAGGAGGGGGCCGTGGGGCCTGGGATGCTCCATGTCGTGGAACGGCTCTGGGAGTGGTTCTGGTTCATCCCCCTCCTCTCCTCTTGGTCGGGGGCGTCAGTGACATCTTGGGGCAGCAACGGGGCAGGAGAGCTTTTCTGTCAAAAACAGGTGAAATGGGGGTGTGGCACCTTTTGCAAAATCTTTTGCACATGAAGAGGCTTGCGGTCATTGGTTTCATCGTGTGGATTAATGCAGGCGTTAAACTGAAAGCCTAAGCCATTCATGCTGATTGATTCATGATTTAAGAACAGAAGATCTGATTCACACACAGAGCATCGATTTCTGTATGTCTTATCTTACAAACTGCCAAGTATTTCGGTAGAAATATGCTGGATGGGATCGAGCCACAGTATCCATTTCTTGGTCTTTCATTTTACTCTAAAATAAATCCTAAGACCTTCGATTCAATTTCCCAAGGGTTACATTTAGTTGTGAAAATAAGTCCCTGACTGCATGTCCAAAACGTAAGCGTAATCAGGGCATACTTAACACCAATCAGAAACGGACCAGTATTCCAACCCCAGGCATGTTTCTTTTCCCTTTTGGTTTATTTCATAGGAACCTTCATTTTATCTACCCTGGTTAGTTAGCCATGATGGTGTCTACAAACCCGCGCTACAGAAGGTTCACGGTCAAGGCCAGCCTACTACAGGCCAGGCACGTGGACACAAAGAAATCAAAGGCAATTTCCTGCTCTTCACAAGGTTATGTGCTGAAGAGACGGAGGTCCAGAGGAAGCGAGCCTCGTTCCTGGATGGTGGGGACAGCGGGCGAGGTGGCCGCTGGCCAGGTAAGCCTCTCATGGCACACCCAGCTCCCGCCCGGGCCCCTCGCTCTGTTCAGTGATGTGAGATCTCTATCACCGCGTAGTTTTGCTTTTTCTGATTTTTAATTTAGGAGGCTATGGAAAGGAAAAGTCCCTCGGTGGAGGAAAACGCAAGTAAAGCCTTACAAAGCACAGGCCCCAGCAAACCCTGGTTTGACAACTCCCTGGAGAAATATGCTAATCGAGCCAGAGTATTTCCTTGGTACCTCTGCCAAGGCCGTCTATAAAACGAGCAGGGTTTCTAAAACATCGAGAAGGACTCAGTTTCATTTGCAGCCCCCCTATCTGATTCTGATTACATAATGCTGCCTTGTAAATGCGGAACCAGGGAAAGGATACTGTTACAAATGAAAAACCGGGCGAAGGGCCTCCACCACAGCTACATGCCGTTCAAACGAAGTCAAAGCAGTTTGCGACTGGCAGGATTCCGCTTAATTTTAAGTCATATAATAGCTTGCCTTCCCTATTAGCCATTAATCTCACTGGGACTTCAAAATTCTAATTATGCACCCAAACATTAAGGAAATTTAATCACACAAGCATGCCAAATTTAAGGCGACCCTATCAATCTGAAAAGTCATTGCCTACCTCATATTTTAGCTTACGTTGAATGGTGCCATTGTGAAGTTTCTCGTTATCCTGAAAAGAAAATGAAAGCCCTCTGTATTAAATTATAGCATGTTCACTGGGGTGGGGGATGATTTGATTAGAAATATTTAGGCAAACAAAATTCTAAAGAAACATAATTGTCATTCAATAATGACAGTGCTTCTAGAGAATTTATATTCCCAAGGTAAACATGACTCTGTCGATTCATCAGCCTGTAAGGGAACTGAACCATTAATTCCTAATCTTAAAATTCTAAGAATAACATGAAAGGCAAAATTTCCTTGGGATACTCTTAATTTGCAGGAGAGAAATGAAACAACTTTCTTTTGATAAAAATGAACTTGTCACGAGTATGTATCTTCTCAAAGGCAAAATTATATATTTCTACTTGGGATAATTAATCAAGTACATTAAATACTTAGGGAAACATCACCTTTTTGGAGAAAACAGAAAGGTGATAGGTGTAGAATTTTTATAAATCAAAGTAAATCAAGCATTTTAGGAAACTTGATATTCACCTAAGAATCTCCCCCCATAGTTCAAAATTCTAAGTAAAAAAGTTACTCTTGAATGAATCTTATTTGTAAACTGTTAAGCTCCAATCCAAGTAATCGTCAATTATTCCAGAACATTTTGCATCTCAGTTTTCTCACCGAGAAACAGTAAATAAAAGGTCTGGGACTTCCTGTCATGGCTCAGTGGTTAATGAACCCGACTAGTATTCATAAGGATGCAGGTTCGATCCCTGGCCGCGCTCAGTGGGTTAAGGATCTGGCATTGCTGTGAGCTCTGGTGCAGGTCACAGATGTGGCTAGGATCCCGAGTTGCTGGGGCTGTGGTGTGAGAGGCAGCTACAGCTCCAATTCAACCCCTAGCCTGGGAACCTCCCTATGCTGCAGGTGTGGCCCTAAAAAGACAAAAGACAAAAAAAAAAAAAAAAAAAAAGGACCCGCCACCCCAGTTAATTATTGAAAGATCATCTTAAAAACGCATGACCAGGTCACCTGCTCCCTGGCTCACCTTTGCTGTCTCTGCAGGTGCACTGCTGCCATTGCCAACTGCACAACGCAAGTCCTGAAGACGCCTCTGGACTTCTTCTTCAATGTAAGCGCTGATCCTGAAAGCAAAAGACATGAGGGTATGTGACGCGGTCTAAGCAAACAGGCATTCTGAGATCCGTTCTTTATAATCCGGAACTTTCTCATTCTAAATGCCAAACATAAAGACTCAGGACCTCGAACATTCATCTGCTGTCTAAGAAATCTAGTTCCACAGTGTTCACTATCTTGAGTTTCCCCCAAAGGAGAAAGACCAGGATGGAATAACCGAACCTTGAGACTGGAAGGAAGACTCGATGATCCCATCCAGACCCCTCCTGGATTTCCTGGGTGGAACCTCTGCTGCAGGACAGGGGAGAGTCACAGAGCCTCGTTTCAGATGCCTCCGCGGTCCCACAACTGACCTTTAAACGGCACACTTCACTTACCGAGCCTCCATTTCCTCACAACGGAAAATAGCGATAGTTATTTCTCACAAAACACAGAGTCATTTCAGAGGATTAAAAGGAAAACCAAAAAGAACTGGCTACACTCCCTATAAAGCTTCACCACTGGGTGGAACAGAGTCTCACACTGTTCCTGCTGTCTTGTTACCTGCGCTGAGCCAAGAAAAGTCACAGCCACACTGCACAGGTCTTTCCCGTCCCAAATGCCTGGCGAAGGGCCAAGGCAGTTGAAGCCAAAAACAGCTGACTTTCGAGGCAGTTGTAAACCAACTATCTGGTGCCCCATGCAACACAGGAAAACGGCATCAAGGACAACCGTTCACCCACAGGAACCACGGAGACGAGAGAATTCTGGTTCCATCTAAAATCTTTCTAGTGGCAGAGTTCCTGTTGTGGCTCAGCGGTAAGAAACTCGACTAGTATCCATGAGGATGCGGATTCGATCCCTGGCCTCGCTCAGTGGGCTAAGGACCTGGTGTTGCCTTGAGTTGCGGTGTAGGTTTCAGACACGGCTCAGATCCCGCGTTGCTGCGGCTGTCTGTCGCTGTGGCTGTGGCTATGGTGTAGGCCAGCAGCTATAGCTCTGATTCAACCCCTAGCCTGGAAACTTCCATATGCTGTGGGTTCGGCCCTAAAAAGACCAAAAAAAATTTTTTTTAATTTAAAAAATAAAATAAAATCTTTCTAGTAGCTCAATCTGCCCAAATGCAAAGTTTACTCAGTTCTAGGCTCCCTGCCCCAGTTCTACAGATACCAAATTAGATTATTTCAAATGAACCATTCTGAATGTTTCATCTTAACACACTTTAAAAAAAAAAGTCTGGTTTCCTTTTTCTAAGCACATGCATAATCCTATAAACACTTCTGTACTTCTGGCTACTACTGAATGATTTTCTGATACACTGGGTAAAGAGATGAATACTGTAGGTAAACAGGCCAGAAGAATGGAATTAGGGTAATAAAATGCAGTGTTTACCTTTTTGGTATTTCAGTAAAGAAAATCCTGTACAATTGAACCTGAGCCAAGGCCACTTACGGATTCTCTCCTCAGACCTTAACTTAAATTTTAAATGAGCACCACAGAAACTGTAGACCTGCATTTAAAGGACCACAGAGGCTCACGCCATTCTGAATGCATTTTGATATCCTAATACCTATCTTCTAGTGCTCAGGGCTCAGGCCTGCCCGATGTGCAATGTCCCTATGATGTAGATGGGGTTGAGGAAAATAATCAGTTTTTTTAAAAGGAAAAGAACGGTGAAGTCCAGTTTACCCAGGGTTCTAAGCCACAGAGCAATTCCCAATGCCATCCAGGCTGAAAATCATTTCCTTATAGTTACATCAGACATATATTTGCTAGTCATGATCATTCTGAATGTCCTGGGATAGTTTTTAATGACAGACTTCATCTACTTGTAATCGACTTCTACAGATTATTTGTCAGCACAAGGTCCTTCTTGGTACAATGCAATTAACCCAGTTTCTCTGTTCCTCTCAACTTGGCCTTGCACTTTTCTGGATGAACTGGTTTCCCTGAACCTTTTCATTCTACATCCTCACACAAACCACTTGCACCAGCGTTCCTTGGATGTGGCTGGCCAGGTCTCAGGTCTTGGGCCCTTTAAATGATACCTCACAGCACTGCAGGCCAAGCAGCAGCTCATCAGGGACATGTACTGCGTGTGGCCTTTGACAGATCACTGCATATGCAAACTGGCCAACATAAGGTTCATATGTTGTATATCTATCACTGTAGTCATTAATTCCCATCAGAAATAGGCACGGCATCGGTTTAAAGTCCAGTACCTGGCGTCCATTAGAGGGGCCAGGGGAGAATTTTCAACACTGGATACCAAGCTGGAAGGTGCAGGCTTTCCTTCTGAGGTCCCGTGATGCCCTTTCTGATGAATACCATCGACCTCACAGATCTTCTGCTTCAACTGCTGGATTTCTTGTTCTAACCTATAGAGATGGAAGTAGCATGTGTTCATTCATAAACTACATCTCCTGTGCATCTTCAATAGAAACCGTGGGAGATCCAGACAAAAACTGCCCAGAGAGGTTTACCTTTTGGTAGAGATGGCACCACATACCCATAATACAAGGTACAAGGGGATAACAGGCCACAACAGAGGTTCAGGACGAGTGCTGCAGGCGGGTGTGCAGGATTCTGAGCCCTGACCGTGGCTTCAACAAAGCAGATGGTTGTGGACTATATATCAGATCCCACTAAATATTTTTATTTGACAAAAGTGGTCTTTGCTTCAAGGAAATTTTTGAAACTACAAATCTGGGAGAATCTTCATGGTCAAGGCAGTTCTGAATTGAGCCCGTGGGAATCTGGCATTTGGGGATAATGGTGTGAGTCTCTCTAGGAGCAGAAAGCAGTATGAATGAAGGGGTTAAGCCACAAAACCCAGGAATTTGCCTTGGCTAAGGCAGCAGGTGTGGGAAAGGGCGACAGAGACCTAAGAAAGCATGACCGAGGTTTAGAGAAATTGACATAAACCCTAAGTTGTGGAACCAAACATTTATTTCCAATGACAAATGGTACATCTGAGGTCAAGTGCGTGGAAGGCTGTTCTCCCACATGCTTGAATCCAAGGTCATCAGGCTAGAGCGCCAGGCTTGCCAGGAAATTTGGCCTGAGGACCACAAGACCCATCTAAGTAAGGGCTGCAGCCCACTCACGGTTAATGTCATCTCAATTTGTTCACCCATCAAATGAGGGTCAACCAGTCTCTCCAAATTCCTTTGGTTCCAAAATCCAGAGATTCTAGCTTCGGATGCATACATGATAGAATACTGCCAGCTCTCTGGTGTCACCTGCAGCAGTCTGACTGCTCTATCCTGAACACGAAAGCCAAGTTCTTGGCTCTTGGAAATGTGATTATGGGATCCCCAGGGTAGATGCTCATGAGTTCCATGGGAGGCAATGCCCAGCTGAACTCACCTTTCACCTGTCTACCTGTTAGCAAGTACTGGCCCTGCAACAGCTTGCAGAGCAGGCAGTACTTTGGAAAGAGGAGGGAGTGAGCATGAAGAGTGATGTCAGGGACCAGGTGGTGGGCAAAAAACCAGGAAAAGATGTTAACACAGAGCATCTGAGACAGTAAGGATAACGAGCCGATGCAAATAGGTGGCTGCCAACGTTTATAATTAAAATGATGCCTACAGAGTTGTTCAAACACATCCTTCAGGCCTGAGCAGTGGGAAAGACTCCCCAAGCCAAGACGCTCTAGTGGGGCCCTGAAGGCTGAGTGGGATTTAGATGGGTGGCAAGGGACAGCAGGGTGTCCAGGAAAGGGTCACAGCACACTGAAGAACCGGCTTGCCCGGCTCTGTGGTCAGGAGACAGGTGGACAAAGTGGCCATGAGCTGGGTGGTCACTAGAACTGGATGCAAGCTGCAACTCTGCCACTCCTAACTGTCTGACACCTGTCCCCAGTGGTAACATAACCATCGGGGGCGGGGGGGAGAAGAAACAAAATGGATTAAATCTGACAGAGAAGAAGACCCAGTACAATACACTGTCTGTCCAGACTGGCTCCATGTGAACTGGCTATTTCACACTTTGGAAATCCAAAAATGGTCAAGTCATGGTGCATGATGCGACCCCGGCTCACCCATGAGAACCTAGAGAGATAAGAAGACATAAAAGCAACGCCCCTGGAAAGCTGCAGGACTGTCAGAGCCAGAGCGAAGCACTCAGAATTTATTGGCCTGAATTAGGGCTCAGCAAAGTCTACTTAAACACATGAAGCTAAAAGCCTCCTTTGTGGCTTCTGGAGAAATGCTGACATAAGGGAATCACTCCCGTGGAAGTCACTGTAGTGTGTCCACTATAATAGAGTACTAATACTAAATGGCCAGGGAGCCAAGCCAGTTGACAATAGCCAGGGACATGAGGCTAACAGCTCCCGCTGCATTCTCACTGCACACCAAGAGCTCACCCTCCCTCCATGACCTTACATGTCCTGGGGCTGGAGCTCCGTCCAGCAATTTCATGTATATAACGTACCTACAATCATTTTCTTAAACTCAGGCCTATTTCTCTGAAGTCAGAGCATATGATTTCTGACTGTTATCTGTTGCTATTTTGCCTGAGGCAATTACTGGAGAGCTGGGTAAACAGAATCCAGTTTAAGCAGATCATTTGAAAGGAGGCTGTCCTGACTTTTTCAGGCAAGAAGATGGATGGAGGTTCCAGCAACACCTCACAGCAGGGCCTGTCTTGTCATCAGCATGGATCCAAGGTGGCTGCCAATGTCAAGCTGGGCTCCTAGAGGCCAGGAGACCGGGCTTCTGTTGCAGCCCTTCAGAAGGAGCTGGGGCGTGGGGGGTGTGTGTGTGTGTGTGTGTGTGCAGCGTTCCAGTCCCCAGTACCTGGGCTTCGGTTAAGATCTCAACAGACCAAGGGGTCTGGAACTAGGGAAGGTACAGAGGCCCAGGCCCTTCTTATAAAACTGAGGACACTGTGGGACCAAGATGGAAGAGCCTGCCCGAGGCCAGCAGGGCAGGAAGGGGCTGGGCAGGGCACCAAAGCTGCTTGCAGGGCACCAAAGCGGGTGACGTCTATACACCAGGCAGCCACCAGCCTCTCTGAGAGTCTTGGCATTTCATCTGCAGGGTTAGCAGGAAAAGCTTTCTTGAGTTCATATATTTATTCACCTTGTGATTCCACCTCCAGGAAACACAGTGACAGGGAATAGACGGCAGAAGGCAAATATTCTTTACCGTGAAAACAGTGCTAGTTCCTAGTTCTCAACATCAAAATAGTATCAATAAGTCATCATCAAACATGCTTGGATAGCCCACCGTGTTCAGAACGCCTGGAGAGCTTTGTTTGCTTACGTTTTAATACAAAATCCTCAGGCCTCTCCTCAAACACTGAGACCTGGCGGTTAGGGGGTGGGGATGAGGGAAGTTGTCATGAGCTTCCCGGTGTGGAAATCAGTGTCTATGCAGCTTGTGATGCTTCACCAAGGACAAGTGCTGGTCATGGAGCAGACACAAAGCCAAGGGTTAGCAGGGGGAGGGAGAGGGCAAGGGCCGCAGAGGGAAAGGGAGTCAAGGAAAGGGAATGAGGAGAGGGGACAGCCTGGAGGGAGGGGTCGGGTCAGGCTGGAAGCAGTCTTCCCTGTCTATCAAATATTAAACACACAGCCAGAGGTCAGCCAGGTAACAGACAAGGGCTTTGTTTTTGTTTGTGTGCTTTTTTCTACTTTAGGCGAGTGATTCTAAAATGAGGACACTAAGCCAAAAGAAAGCTTAAGGGTACTTTTCTCAGGTTTGGTAAAATGAGCATTTGCTCGCATAAAGAGATCATAAAGGCTAAAGGAATTACTTTTTAAAAAGATAATACAAGACAGGGCACCAGATAGAAAATGTGCTGTAAGAGGGATCATGAGGCACCGAGGATCTGCCAAGCATCCCCTGGGCTCCGCTCACCTCTCCTGGTCCTTCTCCAGTGCTTCCTGCTCGGCCCCCAGGCTGGCCCAGAGCCCCGACCGCTCCGCTCCTTCGCCTCCGCTCAGGCTGGCTGGCTTCTGCCTCTGTTCCTCTGGCCCCAGGCCCTGGGCGCATCGCCTCTGCAGGGCAGAGTGCCTCCTCTCCAGCCGGGCCACAGCCTGCTCCAGCGCCTCCCTCTGCTGCTTCTCCCGGGATTCCAGAATCTCCTTTTCTTTCCGCCTCACCTTCTCCTCCTGCCGGGCTATGTTGGCCGTGAACTCGAAAGTGGCCTGTAACCTCTGCAACTGGTTGGCACTGGCCTGGTACTGGGCCAACTGTTCTTCTTTCTCTTCCATCTCCTTCTCCACTTGATAAAGAGTGTTGTCTAGGCCCAGGGGCCCCCGGTCGAGGATTTCATGGGCTCTCTGTTTCTCCTCCAACAGCATCGGTAAATGATGCTGCAGGAGGGACCGGAGCTGGCGTGCCTTGTACTGCAGCCTGCACTCCGCCGGCTTGATTTTCTCTACATCTCCTGCCGCCTGGGGGACCTCTGTGACGCCACCGTCTTTTTGTCCCAACCACCCAGATTCTTCGTTGCCAGACTTTAAGCGCGCTAGGGTTTCCTGTTCTTCTTCGACCTCTCTCTTCAGGAGGTCCTTCTGTTGAACCAGGTCCTTCTCCAGGTTGGCCAGCGTGGCCAGCTGCCTTCGCTTGAACTCCAAAAAACGCAGCTGAGCCTGTTCTAGCTCCTGGCCGTCGTCATCATCCCCCTCGGCGCGGGCCTCCTTGGCCCGCAGAAGCGACGCGCGGATGCTCTCCAGGTCCCGCCGCTCCTCCTCCGTGCGCTGCACCTCCCCGCGCCGCAGCGGCAGGATCATCTCCTGCTTCTCCCGGAGCTGCTCCTCCAGGTGCGCCACGAGCAGGACCTGCTCCTTCTCCTGCTCTTCCAGCCGCTGCTTCTCCAGCTCCAGCTTGGCGTACTGCTCCTCCTTCTCCCTTTTGAGCTGGTCCAGCTCTCGAAATATCTGATCCTTTTCAGCCTTCTCGTGGCTACTGAGTTCCTGCAGGCGCTGGAGCTCTTCCTGGACGCGGAGAAAGCTCTCCTCTTCCTGCCTCTTCTTCTGGAGCTCAATTTCCTGCTGCTCCCTCAGCCTCTCCTCCTCGAACCGCTCCTTCTCGGCGAGCAAGTCCTTGAGCTTGCTCTCCAGGTGGAAGCTACGGCGTTTGAGGCTCTCCTCCTGCCGGCGGATCTGGAGCTGGACGATCTCAGTCTCCTTGCGCTGCGTCTCCACCTCCTGCTGCATCCGCTCCAGCGCCGCCTTATCGGACTTCTGCTTTTCCTCCATCTCCTCTATGAGTTTTCTGAAATGCAAATCGTTAACTGATCATTACAGCATCACTAGGTTCACATGCTGCTCTAACTTCTCCCTAAACCGAAACATCCTGGAAATGCTTGTACACCACCAACCCTTCACTAAAATGAAAAAAGAGGGTAAACAGGCTTTACTTTCAATACCCAGCAGCATACCGTTGCATTTTTTTTTATACTCTGTAACTGTCCAACATATCATTTGCCTAATCTCCTGAAGTAGCCTCTGATATCCTTTCTTTGTAGTGCCTATAAGCATAATGTGTTATGCATGATATAATTTAAAAGCCCCCTGAGCTCAAAGAGAAAGAACCAGGCCTAATTTAAATTTAAATGTGAATGATTTTATTCAGCCCAATGGCTAAAACTCAACAGAAAGTCGGTTGCGAAATGACATTAAATAAAAATGCGTATGCTGTCCTCAACTCATCAGGGTCAAACATCAAAGTGAAGGTAATTGACACTTCATTGTTCTAGCTCAAAGAACTACATGCTACTGAGCATTTAATCACTATTTAGGACAAATGATAATCACCAAATGACCCAAAACATTAGTTTATTAATGCGTAATACTGAAAATAATGGCAGTCTCCATTGGAACATTTAAATGCATGATTCTGGGGGGTTACATGTCATTTTGTATCTTGGAGAGCAAGTGATCCCCATTGGGAGCTAAGCCAGTGTTTCAAGGTTGGGATGACCTCAAAAGCCAGAACATGGGGCATGTTATCATGTGGGTCCACGGCCTCCATCTGCTGACCCACCAAAGACCTCTTCTACATGACGTCCCAAGCTAAACTAATTCATCTGCAACATCTAGACACCATGTTCTAGAAAATAAATATCCAGCATGTAGATTTTCTGTAATTTAATTTCTACTCATTTCTATCCTTGGTCCATTTCTTGGCTCGCTGAATAGGTCGGGCAAAAAAAAAAAAAAAAGAAAAGAAAGAAAGAGAAATACTTAACATTTTATCAAATAATTGTATTCGGAACATAATTAAAAAAAAAAAACACTCTCCAAATCAATTAAATAAACACACACATACATACACCAAAAGAAAAGTGAGCTGTGAACATGAAGAGGTGAATTCCAGATGGGGATACAAACGGCCAATCAACATATTTAAAAAGTGAGGAGGCCTAAGGAAGGGGAGCTGTCACTCTTTCGGCTTTTTTAAAAACTCAGGGGATATTATTAAGGAAGACACACTTTCTAGTTAAAGTTAAGCAAGTCTCTATTTGGTGTATTACATTTACTGAGTGCGTTAAATTTGCCTCCTGACTTTATTCCCTCTACCTCCCAAGTATTTGAAGATGAACTCTTTAAAAAATTCAAACATCAAGTAAAACTAACCAGCTAAAGAGAAATGAGCTACAGTCATTCTGTAATACACGCAAGTACATGACGGACACGGAGCCAGAGCGGAATGGCAGGGACATGGGTGAACCGGTTCAGGACACCAGCACAGGCACCCACCCACCCCCGGGGAAGACGTGCACCACGAGGCTTACCTTTTACTCTCTAATTTCTCAAGTTCTTCCCGCTGTTGCCGTTCAAATTCAAGTCTAATAAAATCAAATGAAAATAAGTCACTTTTCTGAAAGAGCTTTTTCCTCTCTTATTCTCTAAAGGTAGTCACACATTACAAAGAGCATCAGTTTTCCAAGAATGATTTTTAATCGCTATGGGTTAGCCAGTTTAAAATGCATTCCTTGTTCTATGACTGTGATTAGAAATTAGACATACTTTGGGGTGCTTGACTTCAGGCTGAAAAGAACATATTTTACTTGGAGGAAGGCAAACAAAATACCACTGTATGGAAAAAGCAGACTCAAAGGAGATTTCTAAATGAGAAGCATGTCTACCCCATGCAGCTTAGTCACTGATGAGTATATATAAACGGAAAATCTCTACCTTAGACAGATGGGTCCTTTTATAGGGAAAAGACTGCCATGGAGGTAGAAAGAGAGGGAGAGAGAACACGGACATTAATTAAGACAAGAATTAACAGGGAGAACATCAGGAGAAAAGCAATATGGTACTTAAAAGCCAAGAGCCATGCACAAATTGAAACATCTTTTCATACTTATCACATTTCCCAATAACTTCTGGAAGCAAACACTCCAAAGAGTTAGTTGTTATGTTTTGCACACTTCCCATCATAATCACAGCACTAGGAGTTCTTGTTGTGGCTCAGCAGGTTAAGAACCTAACTAGTGTCTGAGAGGATGCAGGCTGGATCCCTGGCCTCGCTGAGTGGGTTGAGGATCCAGCACTGCCACAAGCTGCAGTGTAGGTCACAGATGTGGATCGGACCTGGCATGGCTGTGGCTGTGGCATAGGCTGGCAGCTGCAGCTCTGATTTGACCCCTAGCCTGGGAACTTCCATACGCTGCTGGTGTGGCCCTAAAAATTAAAAAAAAAAAAAATAAATAAAAAATTAAA
>PVHT021183543.1:31188337-31211121 GCA_004024745.2 Catagonus wagneri | reverse complement strand
ATGGTGACTAGACATCTGATGTCACTGATGTGGGACACAGATGTTCAAGGTTAGGATCACAGTCTAGGATCAAGGAAGGGGATGGGCGGTCCTTGTCAGGGCACAATGATTCTCTCTGTCTGTCTCTCTCTCTCTGTCTTACACACACACACACACAATCAACAATTACTTCTCAAACACCTACTTAGCAGGGGTACATTATTAAGAAAATCAGAACTTCTAGCTATGGCACAATGAGATCAGCAGCATCTCTGGAGCACTGGGACTCAGGTTTGATCCCCAGCCCAGAACAGTGGGTTAAGTATCTCGCACTGCCATAGCTGCGGCGTAGGTAGCAACTGCAGCTCCGATCTGATCGCTGGCCCCAGGAACTCCACGTGTGTCAGGGTGGCCAAAAAAGAAAAAAAAAGTAAGTATACTAAAAATATCCCACTCAATATACTAGACAAATATATAATTGCACCAACAGGCACAATTACCAACCAAAGTGCCACCAAAGAAAGATGGGATGCTATGGAGAGGACATCTGGGATGGGGTCGGTAAAGCCTCCCTGAGGAAGTGACATTTAAACTGAGATTTTTTTTTTTAAAAGGCCTCACCCTCGGCATATGGAAGTTCCCAGGCTAGGTGTCAAATCGGAGCTACAGCTGCTGGCCCACAGCCACGGCAACATGGGATCCGAGCCGCATCTGCGACCTGCACCGCAGCTCATGGCAATGCTGGATCCCCAAACCACTGAGTCAGGCCAGGGATTGAACCAACATCCTCATGGATACTAGTCAGACTCGTTTCTCGGGAACTCTGAAACTGAGATTTTAGAGACAATGAGGGACTTAGCCATGTGAAGAGCAGATGGGCACAGAGACCAGCATTTCAGAGTAGGAAACGGCGCATTTCCAGCAAAGGCCTGGAAGCAAAAACAGATGTGTATGTAGATCCAGAGCCCTTGACTGAATGAGCAACAAGCTCTAATCAAACGAGTCGAGAAATTACAGAGAGCTCGTGGCAGGTAATCAGGCTGATACATGACGTTTCTTCAGAGGAAAGTCACGCTATCCAGTAGGACCAACCAAGGGGAACCTACTCCCTTCCAGCTTGCCTATAACTACCATCCATCTAGGAACAGCCCCACTTCCACAGCCGACCTCTGCCATCAGCTCTAGTTCCTGCAGTTACATGCGGGAAGCAGGAAAGCCGCCACCAGGCAGGAAACGCAAATTTAAAGTAACAAATGAAGACAGACTGTGCATCTCTCTGCCTTCTTTGAAAACTGGAAACCCAGGGACTCATCATTTAAAGTAGTTTCATGGAATTATGCTCTAGGACAAAAAGGGAAAGTCAGTACAGACGGGTCTCACATTATTGTGCTTTGCTTTATTGTACTTCATAGATTTTTTTTTTTTTAACTAATTGAAGGTTTGGGGCAACCCTGCATTCAAGCAAGCCAACCAGCACCATTTTCCCAGCATCCCTGGTTCACAGTGTGACACGTGTCTCTTGTCACATCTTAGTAATTCTCTCTATATTTAAAATTTTTTTATAATTGTATTTGTAATTATCACATTTGTGATCTATGATCAGTGACCTTTCATGTTGCTATTGCAAAAACATTACAACCCACTGACGGCTCAGATGATGGCTAGCATTTTTGAGTAATAAAGCATTTTTTAATTAAGGTACATACTTATTTTAGACATAACGCTATTGCACACTGAACATACAGTGTAATGTAATCATACAGTATAAAGCTAATTTTAAAAGGCACTAGGAAACCCAAAACTTGGTGTGACCCTCTCTATTTCAATATTTGCTTGTTGACGGTTGTCTGGAACCCAACCTGCCATGTTTCCAAGGCATGCCTGGAAATGACACTGCTCTCTGTTAACGGCAGCAAAAAGCACACTTCTTTCAGTCGCTTTCATCACAAGTTCCCTGAGCCTGTGCATCTTCAGAAGCCATTTAAGGCACTCTACATCAACCACAAAGTTAGTAAATGGTCCATGAAAAAACAACACCGCTGAGACCAAAGGCTGGAGAGAAAGTCAGCCTTGCAGCAAAGCAAACTTTTGAAAAATGGTGAAGCTCGATAAAACAAGCCGGCAGAGATAGACATAGTAAATAACCATCAGCTAAAACACAAGCTAACTACCAAATCACCGGCAACATAAATATTGCCAACGACACTACATAAAACTTCCCCGCTCAAGGTCAACAACAACAACAAAAAGGATGAAACAGGTATAAAGTCCCAGAGAAGGAGAGAGGATAAGCGAGAAGCGTGGGGCTGGCAGGCACTGTCCCCACGGCCAACACGCTCTTTGCTCTCAGACCCGCAGTGAGGACGGGCCCTCAACCGAAGGTGCAGGTCTATGCAAAGCTATGTCCAGCTGTGACCCCACTTTGTCTGCAGCCCCTTCTGCGCTGGTATGAATTCACCTAGTTCCTGTGTGTTACGGGGCTGCTAAGTTCCAGGGGCTACGCTGGGCACTACGTGAACAAATTGGCTTCTGTGCCGGTTTTCTGGAAGCTGACAGTCGTCCGGAGGGAAGTAAGTCTAGCAAAGGGTGCGCCCGGTTCCTGATGTTTTCTTACTCTGTTCCCAGTGTGACGTATCTGTCCTTCTGGCTGAAGGAATGAATGGAGAGGGAAGGAACGGCGAGGGAGAACTTAGGGAAGGGGTGGGGAGAGGAAGGAAAAGGAAACTAACTTTCTCTTCCGACAACTGTCATCAGCCGGCAAGAAGTCCCCACTCGTATCTCGGGGCCGACGGCTCTCTGCATCCCAGTCCCGGAACTCTTCACTCCGAATCTGGTTCCTCCCAGCTTTATACTCTGAAGTCCCCTCCCTCCCCTTGGCCAGGAAGGAGCAGGAAGGCTGGGGCTACCGCGCAGGGCGTTCTCGTACAGCACGGAGCTCAGCACAGGCCGAATTAGGTGTCTGACGAATCCCTGCTGAGGAACAGGCCCGGGACGTGCTCCCCAGAGGGTCACCGTCGGTGGAGTTTCCCAGACCCCAGTTCCGGGAACACAGCTTAGAGCTGCAGCCAGGAAGGCGTCGTCGCCTCCGGAGAGTCCCTTTCCAGTTTGCAAGCAAAGGGAAGCTCTCGGACAGTACCCGTGGGAAATGAGTAGTGGTGACAGGTACCACCGTCCTGCAGAACAGTGTGCGAGCACAGTGCAAGGGCCTTAAAACTGTACATATGCTCTGGCCCGGCAATTCCACTTCTGCTTTGCTCTCCCCTGAGGAAAAAATATGCATGGATAATAAGGACAAAGATTTAGCTACAAATATGCTCATCCCGATTACTTGTCATAGCACAAAACTAGACAGTAAATAGCTACCAAGAGAAGGTAAGTAAGGCATGGAATATCCATATAACGGACCCTCATATGGATATTAAAATGTCAGATAATACATATGAAGGGAAAAGATATATAAGTGCTGAAAACTCCCGCAAGCCCAGTGTAAACCCATGACGTGTACATAGTATGCACAGGCACACACACACACACACTGAAAGACAGAGATGACTAGATAGTGGGACAAAGGTAGAGACTAGAAGATACAGCAACGTGTTAACTGCAGTCATTTCTTCTTTTTTGCTTGTTTGCGACTTCTAATTTTTCCATAATGAACACACGAAAATAAAAAGAGGTTAAAAACAATCATCGCTCATCTTGGAGTTCGACTCCTGGCTCAGGGGGAAATGAATCTGACTAGGAACCATGAGGTTGCGGGTTCGATTCCAGGCCTTGCTCAGTGGGTTGAGGATCTGGCATTGCCGTGAGCTGTGGTGTAGGTCACAGATGCGGCTCGGATCCCGCATTGCTGTGGCTCTGGTGTAGGTCAGCAGCTACAGCTCCTATTAGACCCCTAGCCTGGGAACTTCCATATGCCGAGGGTGAGTTCGTGAGAAGCGCTGAGCCAGGGCCCCAGGCCGTGGACCCAGCACCCAGGTAGGAAACTGGGTGGAATGGAGAAAGGCAGGAAGTGACACAGTCGGAGCACAGGCTGGGGATCGGAGAGTTCTGGACTCATTCCCCAGCTCTGACCCTGAAATCGAGGTGAGCAAACCTATACGACTTCTATACGTACGCATGAAGCGGAAAAAAGGTCATGGTGAGAAGTAAAAGAAAACTAACAGAGCAGAGGTGCTCAGCACAGCATCTGCACTGTAACTTCTAAAAGTCACATCTAGAAGAGGTCAGTTCTAACTCACTGAGCTATTAGATTTACCCCCCCTGCTTTTTTTTTTCTTTTTTTATGTCCACATTTGGAGCACATGAAAGTCTGGGCCAGGGACTGAACCAGAGCTGCAGTTGCCAGCCGACGCCACAGCCACACCAGATCCGAGTCACCGTCTGCAACCTAAGCTGCAGCTTGTGGCAATGCCAGATCCTTAATCCGCATCCTGGTGGAGACCACATCAGGTACTTAACCAGCTGAGCCAAAATGGGAACTCCACATCTATATATATACATATATATATCTATATATCTATCTGTATCTATCTATCTATCTATCTATCTATCTATCTATCTATCATCTATCTATCTATCTATCTATCTATGATTCTCCTTGTAGGAAAGAGAAAATTATGGAGCCTCACAACCCTGGAAAGGACTCCAAAATTCTTTCCATTTCCCTGTTTTGAGGCATTTTCTTTACCATTTCATGGATGGAGCCATGAAGGACCCAGACAGTTAAGCTGACCACCAAGGTCACCCCCACTAAGTCCATCTAAAACACAGTAGTTTGGGAGTTCCCTGGTGGCCTCATGGGTTAAGGATCTGCTGCTGTTACTGATGCAGCTCAGGTTACTGCTGTGGCGCAGGTTCGATCCCCGACTAGAAACTTCTGTATGCCACAGGTATAGCCAAAATAAAAAACAAAAACATGGTAAGTTTGCGTTGCCAGTGTCCCCTAGAGCCTGGAAGGAGTGATCACAACTTCTCGGGTATCTGAAGCCCTAAGAATCAAAGGTGTTATTAGGCTAAATTTATAAAATGAAATCAAAGTGCCAAAAGCCAAAGGGATGGTGCTTGGCAGTCAAAGTGCCAACTCTAAAATATCATGCGGCCTTGAAAAGGAGAAGGAAGCCGAACACTTAGCAACGCTTATCAGCAAAGAATCCAAATGCGTCTCCTCATCTGAGCTGTGATCACAGCCAAGGGAACTGTGTCCCTGCAAGGCCGGGGCTGGGAAGGAACCCGGCCTGATAAAGAGGCTTGATTGCAGAAGTTTCATTTTTATCTGACTTATTTTTGTCTTTTTTTTTTTTTCTTTCTAGAGCGGCTCCCGCAGCACAAGCAAGTTCCCAGGCTAGGGGTTGAATCAGAGCTGCAGCTCCTGGTTTACACCACAGCCACAGCAACGTGGGATCTAAGCCGCATCTGAGGTCTACACCACAGCTCACGGCAGGGTGAGGATCACCAGATCCTTAACCCACTGAGCAAGGCCAGGCATTGAACCCGCACCCTCATGGATATTAGTCAGATTCGTTACTGCTGAGCCACAATGGGAACTCCCTGACCTTTTTTTTTTTTTAATTAGTGATTTTAACGGAGTCCACATAATGAGCACAATGGTGCCGATCACAGGGCAGGTGACGCCACCGTCCACTCACCCTGGGTTGTAGAGCATGACGGCGGAGAGGTTCTCACAGGACTTGGAGAGGTCGGTCATGGACAGGCTGAGCGAGGACAGGAGCCCACTCTGCGAGCAGACACAGGGCAGAGTGGTCACCTGGGTGGCAGGGGAGGTTGTGCTCTGCATGCACCCTCTCCACTCGTGACGGGAGGTGAGGGGTCCAGGCCCCCCGTGAGTTTGCACACGGTTGGTCTTCTGTGGACACGGGTCAGGGACCCAAGCCCGGAGCTTGGATGGGAACGGCACAGCCCGCCCAAGGGCCACCCTGGCTGGGCTGCTGTATTCACGTCGGGGGATGGGGCCACAGCATCTTTGTCATCTCTGTCCTCAGGCGGGAAGCAGTGCCCTTTTAGCTGAGCTCACCATGTGAGTGACACAGAGGGAGCGGTGACAGGAGATCAAAAATTCCGGGGCTTGACTGCTCTGCTTCCATGCAAAACTACCGACAAACACGCTCTCTTCCCCTGCAGCTATGAACCAAAAAGGGCCTCCGGGGCGACCCTGGGCTGGAAAAGCTGAGAGGCTTCACTGGCTAGAACCACAGCCCTGGGGAAGGCTGGGGTTTGCGGCTTTCTCCTTATTTCCCATCTCAGGCACTGGTCTCCCTGGGTAGCCCATGCAAGAGCAGGCTGAGATGCTGAGATGCGGGGCTACAGAACTCAGGGGTGAGGGGAAAAACGTCCAGGTCAGCAGGTCAGGGCCGCAGCCTGGCGCCCCACTTGCTGGCTACGAACCAGGCTACCTTCCCCTCTTGATTAGCTATGACGTGGGGGTAAAAACAGCCTCTGTGCTGACAAAACGGCACACGTGGCAGTTTTGCACGGTGCCGGGCTCCTAGGAATACAGCTGTGACTTTACTGTCCTCCTCGGTCTAAAGACAGCGCGGTGTCCTAGCCATGTTTCTCTCGCTCTCATTTCTTCCCTTCTCTCTGGTCCTCGACCCACCTCCCCCATCCAACCAAGCCCAGGTCTCTTGCTATGGCCCTAACTCATTCCCTCTATGTTTCACAATCAAAAACCCCAGTCACTGTGAATGAAAAAAGTGAGCACACTTTTGGATGGAAGTGATTCTGCTATGGGGGGAGCTCCTGAAATCGATGCTCACAAGTGGAAGGCACATTCCACTTAACGTAAAACAACACCCAGAGTTCCCTGGTGGCGCAGTGGGTAAAGGACCTGGCGTTGTCACCGCAGTGGCACAGGTCACTGCTGTGGCTCCCCGGACTGGGCACTTCCACATGCTGTGGGCACAGCCAAAAAAATAAATAAATAAAAGAATACAAATAAAATTATTTAAAATACACACACACACACACACACACCACCCACCTCCCAGGGAATGCTGGGCTGAAAAGAATGGTCCAAGGAGGAGCATTTCTCCTTCTGCTCTGACTTGCTAGCCTACTTCACAGCCAGCCATCCACTGGGACACAAGCTCCCTAGAATCAATTCAGGCTACAGGACTTGTCAAGCGCTTCGTGCTCCAGAAAGTCAAGCTGCTGGAACCAGAGTGGACACTGCCCCCGCTCCCCATCCAAACCCTGCGCCCAGCCCCAGTCCCCCCGACCCACCCAGACTGGGGCTGGAGCCTGGGGATTTCAGGCTGCTCACCTTCCTCTTCTCCCTGAGCTTGGCGGCCTCCTTCGGATGGTTAAAGCGGAACATGTTGGTTCTTCCCAAGAGTATCACCGCGCCTGTGAACACACAAAAACGGCAACGAGTCTACAGTGGGCCACCTGGTCAGCGGGTGACATCCTAAATGGGATTCTATAGCTGTACTGTAATTTCCAGTGTATTCTAAACACTGGAGTGAAAGGCTTTAGTCTCAAAAGTCTGCTTACATGAGCCAGTTTTAAACCTTCAGATACTTCTATTTTTACAGCCCAGGGTCACAATACCCACGTTACCTGGGGCAGAAGAGGTGGATCTAAACCATTGCCACGTCATGTGAGATTTAACAGATACACAGATAATTAGACTTTGGATTGCTGAGGGGAAAAACAGAAATCAGGTCTCCAAAGAGATGCTGGAATATCAAGCAAACATATGGTCGCCAATTTAGGAAATGTTTATTAACGCCAATAAAAGCAGAAACCTCAAAGGAAAGTGCTTTCAAAAGAAAACTTGGTTGCTGTTATTGCCATCACCCTTAGAATTCAACAGGAAAGAAAGTATGCACGTGTAGCGTCTGTTTCCCCATAAATACACTGCTTCTTGTGAAAACCCTTTAAGGCTTAGATGTCTCCATTAGACACACAAGAAGGTCTCCTCTTGACCGACTTGGGGCCTGCTTACTCAGAAGATGATTCAGAAGACAATGTAAACACCCAAGGGTAACAAAATTATCAGGTGGGGAAGCAGACTTCAGCTTGATTAAGCCAATAAGCAAACAGACACCGCTAAGGTCGGCTCTGTCCAAAGCTAGCACGGATGTCACGGAAGGCAGTGAGCTCCTGGTCACTGGAGGCATTTAAGATCTGCCCGATCTTACCTGGTCCCTTCACACTTGAGAGTCTACCAGGCTCAGAACAGACCCCTCCCCCCGCCTGTGTTCAATCTTTGCCCTGAAAAAGAAAATAACTTATTTGTGAGGATAAGCTATTCCTACTAAGCGATGGGATCCTTTCGTACAGCACTGGGAACTGTGTCTGGTCACTTGTGATGGAGCATGATAATGTGAGGAAAAGAATGTACACGTGTATGTGTGACTGGGTCACCTCATTGTGCAGGAGAAAATTGACAGAACACTGTAAATCAGCTATCACGAAAAAAATAAAAATCATTATTAAAAAAATGATAATCATACTAGAAGTCAACCACGAAGGACCTAAGTGAGGGGAGCAGAGTGTAGGAGTTGGGGACAGACTGTGGCACCGAGAACCTAAGTGGGGTCTCACGGGACAAGAAGAGGACAAGAGAGGGGGACTGTGGGGAGAGGCTAAGCCTTAGACTAGAGGGTGGGCCTCTCGAGTTTGGAGAAAGGACAGGATCAAGTTCAGCGAAACACTGAGCATGTGAACAGCAGCAGGATTCCAGACCGGATAGGGGAAGCAGAAACAGACTAAGAAGAATGAGCCGCCAGGATAAAGAGTGAAAGAAAGGCCACGAAGTGGTGGCCAGAGAAGAACATTCAGCTCCTATATGTGTTGTGTGTGTCCTCTGTAAATTTCAAAAAATAAACTACTGGAGTGCCCATCATGGCTCAGTGGTTAACAAATCCGACTAGGAACCATGAGGTTGCGGGTTCGATCCCTGGCATCGCTCAATGGGTTAAGGATCTGGTGTTGCCGTGAGCTGTGGTGCAGATTGCAGACGCAGCTCGGATCCCGCGTTGCTGTGGCTGTGGTGCCGGCCGGCAACTGCAGCTCCGATTAGACCCCTGGCCTGGGAACCTCTATATGCCGCAGGTGCAGCCCTAAAATGACAAAAGACATACATACATACATACATAAATACATACATACATACATACATACATAAATAAATAAATAAATAAATAGTGGTCAACAGTTAAAAATCGGCCGTTTTCACCAAAAGTCTGCGTGTTTGGCTCCCCTTCAAAAATTAGAAGATAAGGTATCAGGAGCCTGTGCTGCTACTGGGTGAAAATCCCCAGACTGCTGCCTCCATTAGACCAGGCGCCGGCCGCTGGCCGACCGCACCTCCAGCCTCTCACTGGAGTACCACCTCCACCTGGACTCTGCAGGCAGCGTCATCACCCCAGATCACAATGCTGGAGCTTCAGGCCAGCGTGTCGTGTCCACCTGCCTATTTAACAGACCGTCTCAGATTTTCAAAAGGGTTTCCAATTCAGGACGGTGAAGCCCTAACAGGTTTTGATTGCAGCCACAGGGAGCCAGTGGAGAGCTGGTTCTGGTGGCTGTCTTTATTTAGGAGTGATGGAGTCAACACGAGAAGGAGAACACAGCTTTGGGAGACTCAGGAGGGCAGCAGTGGGTATCACCCATTCCACAGCCCGCTCAGCCCCCTCATGTCAAAGTGCATTCATGTATTTTCCCATTATAGAAAGGCACCAGGACCATAAGGAAGACAGACGTTTCCCACGCCTTTTATGACTAGGATTCAAAACTGTGTGCCAAGAATTCCTGTTGTGGCTCAGCGTATTAAGGACCCAATGTTGTCTCTATGAGGATGCAGGTTCGATCCCTGGCCTCACTCAGCGTGTTAAGGGTCCAGTGTGACTATGGCTGTGGACAGGCCCCAGTTGCAGCTCCAATTCAGCCTCTAGCTCTGTAACTTCCATACGCTGCAGGTGCGGCCGTACAAAGAAAAAAAGTATGCCATACAGAGTCAAAAGTTAAACAGTCATGTCCAGGATATATGTGTAGTTAATGCTCTCAAAGTGACATTGGAGATTAAAAAGGCAATCTCATTCGAGGTGTTAATTACATCTAATCCAATTCTTTTTTTTTGTCTTCTGTTAATCAAATGCCCAGCCATGCAAGTTGAAAATTGCTAAAATATGTTAATGGAAAAACAGAATAGTATTTCAGAGACACAATTCATATCATAATAAATCGTTGAAAATCATCTTGCCACCCACAAATTTGCATGAAATACACATAAAATTCAAGGAGTTATGAAAAAAATCCAAAACTACCCATGACTGTTCTTTGTTTCCATCCAAAGGTGTGTAAACTGCCTGGCACATAGAAGGGCTGGGTCCCTTCAACTTTTTTCTGTTGTCTTCCTTGACTAAACAAAGCTACGGGCTTAAAAGATGCTGCTGCTGTGTGTCCGTTCACTCAACAAATACAGAGTGAGCTCTCACTCTGCTCACTGTGATGAGCCCTGGGGATGGGGGTACAGAAGTGACCTAGTCAGATCCACGCCTCGTCCCTGTGGGGTTTATCAATACACAAGAGGGACTGGTCAGTAAGTAAATAAGTCCCCAAATAAACAACTGCAGGGGAGATACCCTGCCCCTCACGCATGGGAGAAGGGGGCTGACTGCAGGGGTTGGAAGGAAGGAAGCTCAGGAGGAGGTGGTGCTTAAGACAAGCCTGGGGGGGAAGCGGGGCGGGTAGCATATGCAACACACAGCAACAGGGAAAAGTCTCCCAGCACGGAGTAAGGCATCTCGTTTCCTGCCGGAGCCACAGGAAGACTCCGGAGGCCTTTGCGCAGCATCCCTGACAACTTTAGCCTGAGTTTCAAGAAGATATTTCCTTCTCCTGTTTGAAGAAGGCACCAGACAGCAAGAGCGGATGAAGGTAAACAGGGCAGGAGAGGTGACTTCTGCAGAGGGCTGGTCCTGAAGGCTTGAATGAGGAGGGAGCGTAAGAGGGAGGGCCACAAGCAGGTCAGGACGGCGTTTAGGGATAAGACTGCCAGGACTCACGATGGGCTCCATAAAGGGACCAGGGAGCCTCCTGGGATTCGCGCTAACTAGCTGGAAGCGGGGGTTGACCACACAGATGGAGAACACTGGCAAAGGACCGAAATCAGGTCAGGGGGAGAAATTCTGAGTTTGGTTTTAGGCATCATGAGTTGGAGATGCCTTTGTCGAGTGTAAATATGAGCCTAAAGCTCCAGAAGAAACACCTGGGAGATCTATCTATCTGTCCATCTAATGCAATTTCCTATCTACTTCCTTTCAATATAGAAATATATATATTATAATATATAGTTCTATTATAATTTAATATTAACATTAAACATATTAAATTATAATTTAATTTACATTAAATTGTATACTATAAAATTTAAATTATAAATTTAATTACAGTATATAAAATATTAAATATAACTGTAATGTTTACATATATTCATATTTATGTGTATATTTATGTTATTTATAAATACTTATATTTATAAATATTCAATATTAAAATAAATATAATTATAAATATTAAATACAACATAATTATATATTTTATATATATAATTTTGATAATTTGGTCCTCTGTCATGAAAAGACGTGGTGATAAAATACGAAGTATTTTGTGGTAAGATGTTCTCTTGATTTTAACATATACTTGTGAAAGAAGCCCTGGGTCTTTATCAAGTATATTCTGTTAAAAGATCAAGATGAAGAGATCTAGAAAGTTGGAAAATCAAGAATTGCCTGTTGGAGTTCCCTGATGGCTCAGTGGGTTAAGAATCTGGCATTGTCACCGCTGTGGCTCTGAGCACTGGTGTGGCATCAGTTTGAGTCCTGGCCTTGCTCAGTAGGTTAAGGATCCAGCATTGCCATAAGCTGTGGCATAAACTGGCACCTGCAGCTCCGATTCGACCCCTAGCCGAGGAATTTCTGTACGCTGCAGGTGCAGCCATTAGAAGAAAAATGAAATAAAGAATTGCTTTTTAAATCCTGACAGTGACTCAAAAAAAATCTGCACATGGGCTATATATCTCAAAAACTCTATATACAGACACACACACACATATGTACATATCTACCTAAGATCTGTGTGTACATATATATATATATATATATACACACACACACACACACACACACACATCTCTACAGATAATAGGTGGATAAATATGCATGTGTGTACATATATATGTGTGCTTGAGAGTGTATATATCTCTATATATTTGAGCACGTTTCTAATAAAAGAAGCCGCAGGTGTGAGGAAGTCACACACCAGAGGAGAGAACAGTGGGGTGGGAGAAAAGAGGGCCTGAGATATGGCACCTTGAGGAACACTGGCTTTTAATGGCCAAGTCGAGGAGGATGAGTCTGCAGAGGAAACAGAGAAGGGCCACCAGGGGAAGAGGGCAAAGCTCAGAAGCTGGGAAAGGTGTGGCCGAGGATACAGAACGCTCAGGGAGGTCAGCCGAGATGAAAAGGCTGGCAACACCACAGGGGGTGGTGGCACAGGGGCCACAGTGGCCTCAGGGGTGGTGGGTTAGGGAGTGGTCAAGAGCCAAGCTGGAGGGGACAGGGAGTGAGTGTGGGGAGAGGAAGAGCAGGTCTGGGTGCAGACAACCCACTCCAGAAGCCTGTGATGTACACCTGAAATTAATGCAATACTGTAAATCAACTACACTTCAATTTAAAAAAGAAGCATCAGTCTGTGTATGAAGGAAAGATTCAATTGATAGTAGCTGGAGGGGGGGCGAGGGGTCCTATGGGATATTTTGTGATTTTCTTTTTTGCAAAAAGGAGACTGGTGGGTATATTTAAAAAGCAAAATGTCGAAGCAAAAAAGGGAATGAATGGGAGTTCCCATTGTGGCTCAGCGGGTTATGAACCCAACTAGTATCCATGAGGATGAAGACTCACAATCCCTGGCCCCGCTCAGTGGGTTAAGGATCCAGCATTGCCGTGAGCTGTGGTGTAGACGGCAGACGCGGCTTGGACCCCACGTTGCTGTGGCTGTGGCGTAGGCCGGCAGCTTTGACCCCTAGCCTGTGAACTTCCATATGCTGTGGGTGTGGCCCTAAAAAGCAAGAAAAGAAAAAAGGGAATGAATGAATGAATAAGACAGGCGGTACAAGATTTGGGGATGAGACCCAGCACGTGCATCCTTGCCTGGTGGTAACCCCTTCAGAGAGCAGCTCTCCTCCTCATCCAGTCATGGAGCCTTCCTTCCTCCCAGATCTTTTTTTTTTTTTTTTTTTTTTTAGCTGCACCTGCAGCATGTGCAAGTTTCAGGAACAGGCCTCAGGGCCACGGCAGTCACAATGCCAGATCCTTAACCACTAGTCCATCAGGAAACTCTGAGACCTCCTTCCAGACCTTAACTCCTCCTTAACTAAGAATGGCTCCTTGATCTGAGGTTAATGTGATTCATCACAGCAGGTGGATGTTCTGTGATGCACTTAATTTGTCATTTTTTGAGTAAATCTAAACCTCCTTGAAACATATGATGGCTTCTTTGGGATCACTTGCAAGCCTGCAAAATATCTGAGGATAGACAAATTCCCCACGATCTTAAAAGGGGATGGAGGGGAAAAGACATTATAAACGGGTTGACAAAGACACAGTGAAAAACGCTTTACTTCATAAATCTCTGTGAATGAAACCACTGAGTGCTGGTTTCGTGGGAGATTTTCTATTTTAATATTTCAGGTATACTGAAAAAAATTAAGTGCATAAACATTCCTAGTGATTTTTAAGGCGCTCATTGACAATAACCATTGATGTTACTAATAACTGCCATCGTCAAATTTGATGTGTTTTCTAATTCTGCTACTGCACAGATAAATCAATAGGTTTTTTTAAATACTGTCATATTAATATTTATGAAGTGATATTCGAATGATTTCATTCTGAGTTACAATTCATATGGACATAAAAGACAACTGCATTCTGTGAAGTGTATGGTCCAAGTGTAATGTGAGCTTTCAGGCCAAAAACCAGGGGGGTCTTTGAAATCTGCTTTAGGGCTCCACATTCTGAATTCAACCATACTTTAGTAAGCCCGTCCTCAGCTTCACTGGCCACCACCACCACGCTAAATTATGCTCAGTGAAAGAGAGGTTTTCATTTTAGATAAAACAGCCAGAAAAACAAAGCTCTGTTCAGAAACACTGTTTTCTGTAATGGTACCACAGGAGAGGCTGGGAGACAAAAGATGAGCGAAGCTCTTTTGTTTTCTAACTCAAGTCAAAAGAAATTTGTGCGTGATAATTCTTTTCATTTAAAAGGTGTTAAAATATTTCGACTAAAATAAGTTATAATGATGACGTCATTTGGGGGACCCGATAAAGTCTCATTTCCAAGTATCACAGGCCAATCCTGAAGAAGAGATTGCATAATATGTTCTAGGGCCTTGGACTCTTGGGACATTGGCTTTTAAGACACTTGAAATACGGTAATTTTTCTCTATCTTAAAAATGGCTTTGGGCAGTGAGATGGGGAAGATTTAAGAACTGACATGGTGCTTGACGTGGGTAAGGAAATTTCACATGAAAACTAACAGATTCGAACAGATTGCGTGGCTTGGGGCTGAGAGCAGGCTAGGATGACTGACAGGCACTCAGGATCATGGGTAGCAGGTGTCAGTATCAAAGCCTGCCCTGGCATCACCAGATGGAACTGGTGAAAGATGTAAATGCACAGGACACCTCACCAAAAAGTCACACAGGCCCTGTCTTCTCCTTGTCAACGTTCATAATTGCAGTGTGGATTTACAATTTCTTGCTTGAGATGAATCAATTAACCCCTTGTTTACTTTTGGCACAGTAAAAATTGCAAAGCTAGACTCTGGGACTCTGCAGAAGAAAGAAAAATTCAGTCTATGCTATTGAATTTCTAACCATATAATACACAAAAATGATTTGCCCATCTGTGTGCACGGGCTGAACACAGAGCTTTATAAAAAACTTCAAGATGCTTCAGCCCCATCCCCAGATAAATTATTTAGATGTGTGTTGGGGGTGGTGTGGGCTAAGTGGGAGCTGAATGTTTTTTCTTAAAGCCTTATGGGAGATACAAAAAAAGTACTTGGAGAGGTCTCATCCTTCTCAAAGAACATGGAAAAAGCATAGGAAATAATTAGAGGATGTTTCCAGAGAGCAGATAATAAAATGTTAAATTCTAAGATGAGGTATTGAATGAAAGGCATTACACTAACTGGTTACACTATTAGTACACTCATCCCTCAGTATCCATGGGGGTATCAGTTCCAGGACCCCTGGAGAAACCAAAATCCATGGATCCCTTAGATAAAATAGCCTACTATTTGTAATACCTACCCACATCCTCCAGAATACTTTAAATCATCTGGAAATAACTTATAATACCTAACATAATGCTTCAGTTCTATGTAAATAGCTGTAAATAAAATGTTAATACTACGTAAGTAATTGCCAGGGCACAAAAACTCAAATTTTGCTTTTTGCAACTTTCTCTGAGTATTTTCAGTCTGCAGAGGCTTGAGTGCACCGGGATGAGGAAACACAGACAAGAGAGGGCTGACCGTAACTTTCTTTCTACTCACACCGACCAGTTGATATTCTTTGTTATCAACTTTACTTATTCTGCTGGCAACTATCTCAGCTATTCATTTCTTGCCTCCTACATGCTCCAAACTGTCAGTCTCCCCTGCTTCCTTCCAAAATGCCTCCTCCACCTCAAGATACCTACAGCCTCCTACCTGAATCACCCCTTTTCTTTATTTCCAAGCTTTCCTTGGCTAAACAAACACTACACTAGCCCTCACCTCTGCAACTACGTAACTAATATCCTGAACGTGTTGAACACTTTCCACAGAGAATTCAGAGCCCTAAACACATGCTAGAATCCTGCATCCAAGGCTACTGGGTCTCCTGCTCCTTCTGCCCCCACCTCACCTGTTTTCCAGACTTTAACTCTTCATGCTACACTTTGGTCCAAGTATATCTAAGTCGCTTTTTCACGATGGGCCATCATGACAAGCACATTCATTCATTTCAGAAGTCTGAGTTGGGTAAATCTCTCCGTTTTTGTCAGTCTAAGGCCAGGCTGAGCGAGATGTTTCAGTTCTGCCTCAGACGGAACAGCACCCTCCGCCTGCCTCTCCCTCGGAACACAGCTATGGCCTGATGGCCTGGATGGAACACGTGCGCCAGTTACTCGAGGGGCCTGAGAACAAACAGAAGCAGGTGGATTGAAGGAGACCCGGACCTAAAGCACCACTGCACCGGTGATGAATTTACATGGCTCTCCTCCAGTGGGACCGGCTTCATCCAGGAGGAAACCAAAAAGCAATCAATGCAAGAGACAGAATTCCAGGAGAGCTACTAGCTCCGGTTCCAGGAGGAGGGAGAGGTGCTCCTAGCAGCAACCGCGGCAGCAGAAGGAGGCCACAGATGCCTAAAACCGAGGGGGTGGGGAATTCATCCTCCAGTCACAGGAGCTGTGGACCCAGAAGGGAGCTAAAAGCACTCCTGCTTTATCTCTCCCCTCTCTGTCCTCGCACTGCTCGGGCCAGACACGTGCACGACCACAGGAAGAACATGAGAGAGTAACAGAAAAAAAGGTCCAGATTTCCAGCTGGAGGGCAGAAAAGAAAAGACCCAAGGAATCAAAAAGTACTTGGGAGATTGTGCAGAGGGAGGAGTTCATGAGCGTGACCTTATGGAACCGTTTATGGACTCCCGGGCCACCCCCAAATATGCACGCATGGAGCTGACCCCCAGGAGCACAGGGAGACTTTAAGAACTGAACTAAGAGACAGACCGCTGCTCGGCGCGCAGGCCGGCTGCTGGATGGCACACACAAAGGACAGACTGAGAAGGGCACTGCAAACGCTTTGAAAACTGAGTAGGCATTAGAAGGAGAACCATGACCCACAGAGACTGATTCTCACTTAAGGTCTAAATCTGACCAGGTCAACTGTCTGCTAAAACAAACAAGCGAAAATCAACATTTCCATAGGATTACATACAAGACCCAGACTCTTATAAAAATGTCCTAGCAAATAGACTTGCGGTTGCCAAAGGAGAAGGGAGGTGGGGGCGGGAAGGACTGGGAGTCTGGGATCAGCAGACACAAACTATTATATATATAGGATGGATAAACAACAAGGGCCTACTGTATAGCACAGTATCCTGTGATAAACATAATGAAAAAGAATGTCAGAGTTCCGGTCATGGCTCAGTGCTTAAGGAACCCGATTAGCAACCATGCGGATGCAGGTTTGATCCCTGGCCTCTAAGGATCCAGCATTGCCTTGAGTTACGGTGTAGGTCGCAGATGCGACTGGGATCTGGCGTTGCTGCAGCTATAGTTCCCGATTCGACCCCTACCTTGGGAACCTCCATATGCTGCGGGTGAGGCCCTAAAAAGGAAAAAAAAAAAAGAATGTGTGTGTGTATATGTGTGTGTGTATATCTGAGTCACTTTGCTATACAGTAGAAATTAACAAACTGTAAATAAATTACACTTCAATACGATACAGTTTTTAAATGCCCAGACCCTTAGTCCAAAGTGCTTTTTAAACTTTATTTATTTATTTACTTATTTATTTAGGCCAGGCCTGTAGCATGCAGAAGTTACTGGACCAGGGATCAGATCTGAGCCACAGCAATGACAGAGCCAAATCCCCAACCACGAGGCCACCAAGAAACTCCCTAAAATGCATTTTTTAAATCTCCAAAATACAATTCAGTATTAGTGAGCATATAAAGAACTGGAAAAATTGCAACTTGCATGGCCAAAAAACAATCAACAGATGTTACTGCTAAGACTACAAGGATGCTGTATTTACTTGATAAAGACTTTCAATCAGCTACTATACAAGTCTTCAAACAATTTATCCTATAGGCTGCCTGGAAAAGGTTTGTGCTGGGGGTGGGGGTTGGGGGTCAGAGAGGAACCTTAGATGAAACAAGATATGCAAAACGTTAATAATTATTGAAACTGGGTGATAGGTACATGGGGGTTAATTATAATATTCTCTAGTTTGCATATGTTTGAAAATTGCTGTTTTAAAATTCTTTAAAGTTTTCTTTCTCAAATGCTTAAAAATAAAAATGATTTGCCCTCAAAAAAAGAAAGAGTTCAAAACATGGGTAAATACTCTTGGTTAGTAAGAAATAAAGGATATAAAGAAGAATCAAACGTTGCAACCCAAGAATACAATCACCAAAATTTAAAAGAAAACTCATTGGATGGGCTCAAAAGCAGAATGGAGATGACGGAAGAAAAGAAAAATCAGTGAAGGTGAAGACAGATTAAAATAAAATTATCTCATCTGAAAAGTGAAGAGAAAAAAATTTAGCAAAAAACAAAAATAAACAGAGCCTCAAAGATCTGTGGGACAACATTAAAATATTTAACATCCATGTAACCAGAGTCCCAGAAAGAGAGGAGAAAGTGGATAGTGCAGAAAAATATTTAAACTAATGACTGAGAGCTTCCCAAATCTAAAGAAAGACAGAGGCGTTCACATCATGGCTCAGCAGTTAATGAACCCGGTTAGCATCCATGAGGATGAGGGTTCGATCCCTGGCCTCACTCACTGGTTTGAAGATCGGGCATTGCTGTGAGTTGTGGTGTAGGTCACAGATGTGGCTCAGATCCAGCATTGCTGGGGCTGTGGCTACGGCCAGCGGCTACAGCTCTGATTTGACCCCTAGCCTGGAAACTTCCATATGCTGTGGGTGTGGCCCCGAAAAGACCAAAAAAAGAAAAAAAAAGACAGAAACCTACAGATTCAAGAAGCTCACTAAACACCAAACAGGTAAAGACCAAGAAATCCAATCCAAGACACACTGTAAAGTCACACTATGGGGGTGTCAAGCTGAAAATGAAACTTAAAAAGGAGTAAGAGATCATGAAAAACAGATGTGATGACTAAAGAGAAGAAAACTGACAAAGGGTGTCCCCTGTGCCAAAGTCTGGGGCAAGGCTTTCTGGTTAGCCTTGATCCTCATACTAGAGTGTGGGTCAAAATCACTTGCAGGACTTGATAAAACAACAAAATCAAAATTAGATTGCTGGGCCTATCCCCAGATTTTCTGATCCAGCAGGTCAGGGATGGAGCCTGGGAATTTGCATTTTGAGAAGTGTCTGGGTAATACTGACGTGGCTGACCTAGGAATGCATTCTAAGAACCACCAGCTTTAGGTACAGTCTTTAAGAAGAGTTAGGGCTTGACACTTAATAGCTCCTGCTGAATGAATCATCCACCTGCAAGTGGCAGGTGTTAGCTTTGCAGCTCTCAAATTTGAAAAAGAAATCTAAAGAGTGCTTCAGGGCAAGTACAGGTTGAGTTAAAAGGGAGCGAGAGGCTGAAATCTGCTGGTTTCTTATAATGCCCTCTGTTCACTAGACATCTTGGCTAAACTGCTGGAAAATCTAATTCCCTTTCTAGTTCCACAAAAATTCTTTTTTAATTTGTCACTGAACAACTCATATCGACCCTTCAGCGGATGAAAATTTTATCAAAGCTTCCTCAGCTCCACTCCCCAGACAATCACCTGTTCTAAGTGCTTGAAGAGATGCAAATACAGTTTGGCACTCAAGCATAAAACATTCAAAGGCACCTAAGTGTAAATTCCCCAGATGCAGTTCCTGCAGCACTTCTAACTGGAGAGCTCAACCCTCATTGGCTCTGACAAACCAGCAAGACCAAAGGCATCCACTGATATGAATGGAAAAATTAATTATATTTAACAACTATCAGCTTTAACCATTAGAGTAAAAAAGAAAAAAAATAATAACTAAAATAAGAGGGAAGAGTTCCCAGCAATTATAGGGCAAAGGCTGAAATACATTTTAAAATATAACTCAATTTTTGTACAGTTCATATTAAATATATGAAAAAAGGAAAATCTAAGGTTCGAGACTCTACCAAAAACAGCTCAAGGCCTATGGACTAGACACCCGTGGTCAAGGCGTACTCTTCTCCAGCAAAGGCCTCCTCTTTCTACTGAATCATAGGCATGAAGGAAACTACACGTTTAAGAACACACCCACTGAAGAGTGTTAGATGCAATGCTGCATATGTTTTGCACTGTTCCTGGAAGAACCTCAAAAAGAGCAGAAAAGTTTCAGATGCCAGGCTTTAGACAAAATGCATTGTAGGCATTCAACTTTCATTGTATTAGCAAATGCCTTTCTTTTTAGTGACATAACCAGATGAAAACATTCCTGTAATTCAAGGTAGAGGAAATGCTTTTCATGCAACCTGAAAGAAGGCAGTGACTGATACAAGTAAAAAACTTCCCCTGCAATAGTGACAATCTGCTCAACACAGATACATCTCCTATTAGCTGACACTCACAAGTGTCTTAAGTGATTTTTATAAGGAAGCGGTAATTACTACGTGTGCTTTTTAATGGCACAGCCTAACTAACACATTTCCAAATGAATACTCATTTACTAATGAAAAGAGACATTTAAATACCAAGTATCGGCATATATACTGGAGACAGGTAGTAAAGAGACAGGAGGCTGCTGGGGAACCAGCAATCCAGACAAATGCAGAGTTAACCCCTTTAGATCATACTACATTATAATATCTGCATTTTTGATACCTTTACTTAAAAAATGGTTTCAAGGCTAAAAGCTGAAGTAGTTTTTGGAGTGTGACTATGCTGCTGTTTTTTCACCTTGTTTCCCTGTTACTATTATGTTTTAAAAATGCATGTACTATTTTTGGGTTTAGTCTATTTTTTTTCTTTACAAAACAAAATCTCACACAGTGGGAGCTCCCACTGTGGCAAAACAGGATGGACAGCGTCTCTGCAGCACCAGGATGCAGGTTCGATCCTCGGCCCAGCACAGTGGGTTAAAGGATCCAGCACTGACAATGGATGTCACCAGCTGTGGCTTGGATCTGATCCCTGGTTGGGGAACGCCATGTGCCATGGGGTGGCCAAAAATGAAAAATAAACGAACCAAAAAAAACAAGTAAAATCTTGCAGACACAGTTGAACATCCTTTTGCATCCCTGCCTGATCAAGCCCCTCCCCATTTCTTCTCAAAAGGTTAACATTATTCTAAAGTAGGTACATGAGTCCCATTCACATCTTTTTATTTTTACTGCATATTTTTGTAACCACAAACAGCACCTCATATTATTTTGTGCTTAAAAAACATGCTCCAGTTCTCATTTTAGTGAGCCTCAAAAATCAGGAAAATTTAAGTGCAGAATTCCTTTTTTTTTCTATCAAACATACAGAGGAACTCATACCCATCCTCCTTAAACTTTTCCAAACAGCTGAAGAAGAAACACTCCCAAAGACATTCTATGATGCCAACATCACCTTAATTCAAAAACTAGACAAAGACACCACGAAAAAAAGAAAACTATAGGCCAATATCTTTGATGAATATAGATGTGAAAATTCTCAACAAAATTTTAGCCAACCAAATCCAACAACATATAAAAAAGATCATACACCATGACCAGGTGGGATTCATCCCAGGTGCACAAGGATGGTTCAACATACGCAAATCAATCAACGACATACACCACATTAACAAAATTTTAATCTTAATTTCTAAAGAACTGTGTTTTTCCCTTGATGGGATCCTTCAGTCTTAAAGTGTGTATACTAAAAAGAAAAGAAAAGAGAAGAAAAGGTTACCGTCTTGGTTCTCTCCTGTGATGAAGAAACACAAAGTCATCTTATATTTCACTGCCTATGACCTGCCACTGACATTTATACCCAGCACTGTATTTGAAGGCTTTAGCACTTTTATGTCAATGTCATTAACAGTGATACTGAGAAAGCTGTTCACACAGCGGAATTCCAGGGCAACTCAAGCCCACTGAGTTTGAAAACCATGGCATCAGGGTAAGAAAAGAGTACGCTGCAGGGGACGATTCTGACAATTAACCCTGAATGCCAATTAGGACTACTGCTTTCTAAGGACAAGTCGTATCTTCAATATGAAGATGAAAAATTTAGTCCCAGCCATGACTAACTTGAACAGGCACATTCTTCAAATGGACTTTAAAAATTTAAGATAAAAAAACCACTCAATAAAAATATCGCATGGGAGATACACTTATTACTTATCTACCACATGACAATCCACAGAGAATTAGAAACATAATCATCACTACGTGTCCACAGAGCAACGGAAAAAGAAGCCACTTCTCTGAACCAAATACATAAGCTAATACTTTTTTGAGGGGTAATGGGAGAATAACCCCAATATTAATTTTTAAATAGTAAGTCGTTCCCACATTAAACAATATACGCTCTAAAAGTTCCCCTTTTCCATCATGGCAGAGTGGAAATGAATCCAACTAGGAACCATGAGGTTGGGGGTTTGATCCTTGGTCTCACTCAGTGGGTTAAGGATCCGGTGTTGCCGTGAGCTGTGGTGTAGGTTGCAGATGCAACTCGGATCTGGCTGCTGTGGCCGTGGCCTGGCCGGCAGCTGTAGCTCCGATTCGACCCCTAGCCTGGGAACCTCCATATGCCACAGGTGTGGCCCTTAAAAAAAAAAAAAAGCAGCAAAAAAAAAAAAATCATAAAAATAAATAAAATTCCTCTTTCAGTATGTAATTTGGAATTCTGGACTCCTTTACTCACAAAAACATCATTACACATAACAGTCAGTTTCCAGGCAAATCTGCAAGAGAGTAATTAACCCATAACACGGCAGGAACGGTGGTCGCTGGAATCCACTTGACAGGCTTCTCAGCATCCAGCGGCCAGGACTTCAGGTGGCCGAAGTTCCAGAAGCTCCAGAGAAATGTGTCCTTATACC
>PVHT021183543.1:31117910-31180383 GCA_004024745.2 Catagonus wagneri | reverse complement strand
CTGGGGACCACCGCGCTGAGCTCTGGCCTGGGCAGGTCACAGCGGCAGAGTGACTGGAGTTCCCTTAGGCTCTGTAATAACAAACCGTGTTGTCAGGAAAATGGAAAGTGACGAGGTCCTGAAGCTCAGCCATGACAAGGCTTGGACTCCTGTTTCAGCATCAATAACCTTCCCATCCCCTCTGACAAGCTTCTCCTCCGGCGGCCAGGGGTTTCTTTGTGTCTAAAGACATGGCTGAGGGGAGACCTCAAAGCACAAGTGCAACACCATTCTCACGTTAAGTCATGGATCAGGGAGAAGATGCTAAAGTCAAGGTTAAAGAGGCAACTACTGGAATTCTGCTCTCTTGACAAGAAGAGCCTGCTCAGGACCAGGTCCAATAACGTAGGCGGGAGACAACCGTATGATTAACACAAGAGACCAGGAAACTGTCTACACAGCAAATCCCAGCTCCACCTGCTTGTAACTTCTTCTTCAGTCTGCCTGCCTTTTGGTTCCTGACCTCCCTCTTAATGATTCTACAAATTAGAAGGCAAAGTGAATGATGGGGCTTCATTTAGCTTCAGGACCACCTAAGAGGGGGATTCCAACCACCACAAAATTGCAGCCAATTGCCAAAAACCCCCAAGGGACCGGGAGGTTTGCTGTTTACTCTTTGCTGTCCTAGCTGCGTTCCTGGACGTGGAGTAGTACAATAAACCTGGCGCCTGTCCAAGGACAGAGCTGAAAACAAAATGAGAACATTCCACTAAAGCGGAGGCTACCTTCAGGTGATATAAGATGATTCCAGTACTCAGAAGGTCGTCATCGATGCCAATCAGATGGGGCAGCTCGGAATCCAGGACGACACCGATCCCTTCCTTCCTCAGGGCGAGAGTCTGCTCCTGAAACGAGAAAGAAAGGAAAGGAAAAGGGTTCCCTGGGGAAAGAACACTTCCTATTAGGTACTCTTTCTAACTCGCTTGTTAAAATGAGCAAGGTTTTATTTCTCACCAAAAAAAAAAAAAAAAACTGCAAGAAAAATGGACTATAAACGTCACGTTGAAGGAGTTCCCTTCATGGCTCAGTGGTTAACGAATCCAACTAAGAACCATGAGGTTGTTGGTTCGATCCCCGGCCTTGCTCAGGGGGTTAAGGATCCGGCGTTGCCGTGAGCTGTTGTGTAGGTTGCAGACGCGGCTCGGATCCCACGTTGCTGTGGCTGTGGCGCAGGCCGGCGGCTACAGCTCCTGTTAGACCCCTAGCCTGGGAAGCTCCATATGCCGCAGGTGCAGCTCTAGATAAAGGCAAAAAGACAAAAAAAAAAAAAAGTCATGTTAAATCCTGGCATATGGTGGTGGGCAAAGTAAGCTTGGAACGTGTAAGAAACTCAAGACAGGAGTTCCCTTGTGGTGCAGTGGGTTAAGGATCTGGCGTTGTTACTGCAGCAGCTCGGATCGCTGCTATGGTGCAGGTTTAATCCCCAGCCTGGGAATTGCCAGATTCCAGGGAGTGGCCAAAAAAAAAAAGCTCAATATAAAATGATATATATGAATACACAGACACACACACAAAGCTCACCTCAAACCCTGCCTAGGTTAGGAAAGGCTTAGGACCACTCAACCACAAAGTAATCTTTCTCCCTCTTCAGAACCTTTATTTCGTTTAATACCTAGACATCTCCCGACTCGTTGTTTCGTCTTCCCAATTACTAGGGTCAAACTGCGCACGGCCCTAAAAGCAACCCGCCCTGTGCATTCGCTCCCCTGCACCAGAGGTACCCGACTCCGTGTCCTGCATCACTTTCTCCTGCCCACCTGCCATCCAAACCTATACAGACGTCTGCTACAGCTCTCCCGACACCGGCTCCCCTGACCCTGTGTACCGCCCGCCCCCAGCGACCACCAGTTTCTCTTGGCCCTTTAGGGAAAACCGCCTCCAAAGCATCCTCCAGTTTCTCCCCTCGGGCTCGCTCGTGAACCTGTTTCCATGGAGTCTCTCATCCCAGGGACTCAAGTGTCTACGGTCACTCCCTTGATGATCCCATCGTGCCTCCTTGCCTTTACCTGCAATCTACACGGCCGGTCCCTGGATATCCTCGAGGGCGGGGGTGGGGGGTACTTCCAGGACCCACGCAGATACCAAAATCCAAGGATGCTCAAGTCCCTTATGTAAAAGGGCACAGTATCTGCATATATCCTGTACACATCCGCCCTTATATTTAAATCATCTCTGGATAACTTATAACACCTAATATAATGCTAGGTAAATAGTTGTAAATGTAGGGAAAATGTTATGTAAACACTTGCCAGAAAATTCAAGTATTACCTTTTGGTGCTGTATGAATTTTTTTTTCCCCTCCAAATATTTTTGATCTGTGGATGTGGCACCTATGGAGGACCTGGCTGTAAGTGGACGACTCAACTCTAGGCCTGCAGGTGGCCGGTGTCTGACAGCTCCACGCTCCTGACATATACCCGCCTACCTCGGCAGACTTGCGGGGGAGCCAAACAGGCAGCTCGAACTTAACCCCTGGCCTCCCACACCTGCACGCTATCCCTTCTCAGTAAATGCCAACCTTCCATACGGTTGCTTGGACCAAAACCCAGGCTCTCCTTTGCTCCTTTCCTTCTCTAAACCCCAGAGCACTGGGTGTTGGCTCTACCTTCGAAACACGCCTGGATCTGATAACCACCAGCACTGTACCGCGCTCCTGCTTGGCCCCAACCACCCCGCATCCTTCGCCCATGCGGCTGCCCCCCACACCACTGGGTCCCAAGCAGGGTCCATGCTCTCCCCGCAGCCAGAAGGCCATTGGGACAGGCCACTCCTCTGCTCAGGGCAGTTTTGGGGCCTCCCTTTCTCTGAGCAAGAGCCAACATCTGAGCAAGGCTCTCCCAAGCCCCAAGTGACCACCCCCCCTCGGCCGCTTTGCCCCCGGGCTCAGTCCCTCCGGGAACCCAGGTTCCCTGCTGGAGCTCAACTGTGCCAGCCGGCCCCCACCTCAGGGCCCTGGTCATTGCTGTCCCTTGTGCGGCTGCTGTCTCCTCTGCTCTCGTCTGTTCCCTCCCGTTTCTGAGAGCAAGGGTTTCCCAACCTGGGCACCAGTGACATTTTAGACCAGATGATTCTTCAGTGTCGGGGGCCATCCTGTGTACTGCTTGATATTTAGCTGCATCCTGGGCCTCTCTGGCCAGACATGGTAAAACACATCCCTCCTCCGAGGTTGTGACAAACCAAAAATGCCTCTGGCAACAACACCGACAAATGTCCCCTTGGGAATGAAGTTTGACCCAACTGAGAAGAACCAGCTTTGCTTTATATGTGACTTGGTCTTCGCTGCCTCAGGGCTCCGCTCAAAGGCCACCTTCCTGGAGTTCCTGTTGTGGCTCAGCGAGTTAAAACCCTGACATAGTGTCCGTGAGGACTCGGGTTCGATCCCTGGCCTCACTCACTGGGTTAAGGGTCTGGCATTGCCGTGAGCTGTGGTGTAGGTCGCAGATGAGGCTTGAGTCTGGCGTTGCTGTGGCCGTGGCAGAGGCCGGCAGCTGCAGCTCTGATGCAGCCTCTAGCCTGAGAATGTCCTCATGTCGCAGGTGCAGCCCTCAACACACACATACACACAAAAGCCACCTTCCCCTTGACCCCATAAAGAGCAGTCACTGACCCTATTATCTATCCTGATCTGTTTTTCTCCTTAGCAAGAATCACTCTAAGAGACGCTATACACAAGCATAGCACTTGTCTCCTGACTAGAAGGTAACCCAGTGCTGAATTTCACATCTGACACATCAGGAGCGCCTAGTAAGTACCGGTCAAATGAATGAATGCTGGTAGACACGCAGAGTTCAGAAAAACGCAGGAAGGCAGGTCAACAGCATCCTCTCAGGAATAGACTGAGGGGCCGTTAGCCTCAGCCGCATCTGACCCAAACAAAAGACCTGGAAAACCAGGCTTCTTGGCAAGTCCTAGCAAAAAGCAGACAAACTCCAGAAAGCAGAAAACCCCATCCTTGAGGTTGCGCTGTGCTGAGTTCACACCCGTGAGCACAACTCTGTGCTCCGTGATGACAGGGTGACGGGAGCAGCCCGGGCTGCTAACGGGGGCTCCGGGTCAGAGGTCGCCCAGTGACTGGCTTCCCTGCCCCACACCTGCAATTGGACACAGTGAGCAAGACACAACTCTGGACTCCAAAGGCCAGCTCTGCCTGCAACAGAATCGGAACGCCTCCCCTTCCTGGGTGGAATAAATGCATAAGAAGCCATTTAAGTATTAAAACAGTGTACAAAGCCGGCCCTTCTCTAGGAGAAGAATTCAGAACTTCACAGCCTTGCAGACAAGGGGACCATCAGAGAGGACCCTCGGAGGTTCTGGGAAAGAGCAGGCAAAGAGAGAAACCCAAGGCCTTCATGTCTACAGACCTTTCAGCTTCCACCATACACACGCAGAGCTGGAGTCGGGCCAGAGGGCAATGGAGTGGAGCGGGCAAAAAAGATGGGTTAAAAAAAAAAAAACATAAAAATTACCACTTGAAAGAAAGCAATTTAATTTAACAACCATTAAATAGATATGCAGAGAAAATGGCCAATGCGTAACTTAGATTCAAGAAAAGGAAACGAAGCATATCATTGTTCTCAATTAACCCTCTTACCAGCTGGGCTCCCTCTCCAGGCTCAGAACATCAGGCGTGGAGGGTGCAGCCTTCCATCATCCTGATTTGCTGCACCCAGGCTCTTGCAAATCTTAGCGGAAACAAGCCCTCTAAATAAGCCGACCTCAACTCCTGCCTCTCTGACATGGGGAGAATTTGTGCTTTTCCTCTTGTCCACAGAACTCAAACGGAAGTAGGAAGGCTGGGATTGTTTTTAAGATCTATATTACAGTGGGGAATTGAACCAGTGCAGCTCCATCTCCTAAAACAATGTCCTCACTCGAAGGTCTGGCGGCTCTGAACTGTGATAGCCCTGCACGTACGGGAGGTAGGTCCTGGAAATGGATGGTTCCAGGCCCTCAGCTCCACATAAAAAAGACAGAGACTCTTCTCATAAGCCCAGAGACGTAGTGTTTTCTTTCTGCATAAAAGTGGACCATAACCCCAAACCAAGGGGCAGTATTTTAAACTCTGAGAGCTCCCACTCGAACTAGAGAAACAGTTTTGTACTGTATCCTGGTTTAGTTTAACAGTCTTTTTTTTTTTAATCTCATCGAAGACTATTTTTTTAACCTTCCTTAAAAAAAAAAAGTCCCATAGACTCTGAAAACCATTTGAAATTCTTAACTTCAGAGCCCTTAGGTTAAAAGCAAATCAAAACTACAATGAGGTACAACCTAACCCCAGTCAGAATGGCCATCGTTAAAAAGTCTGCAAATAACAAATGCTGGAAAGGGTGTGGAGAAAAGGGAACCCACCCACACTGCTACTGTGAATGTAAACTGGTACAACAACTATGGAAAACAGTATGGAGGTTCCTCAGAAAACTAAATATAGATATGATCCAGCAATCCCACTCCTGAGCATATAAACAGAGGAAACCATAATTCGAAAAGATACAGGCACCTGTATGGTCATAGCAGCACGATTCACAATAACCAAGAACAACCTAAATATCCACTGACAGATGAATAGATTAAAAAAACGTGGTACATATACACAATGGAATACTACTCAGCCATAAAAAAGGACAAAAGAGGAGTTCTTGTCATGGCTCAGTGGTTAACGATCTCAGCTACCATCCATGAGGACATGGGTTCGATCCCTGGCCTCGCTCAGTGGACTAAGGATCCAGTGTTGCTGTGACTTGTGGTGTAGGTCGCAGATGTGGCTCGGATCCCGAGTTGCTGTGGCTTCAGTATAGACCAGCGGCTATAGCTCTAATTGAACCCCTAGCCTGGGAACCTCCATATGTTGTGGGTGCGGCCCTAAAAAGACAAAAAGACACCCCCACCAAAAAAAAGGACAAAATAATGCCATCTGCAGCAACATGGATGCAACCAGAGATTCTCATCCTAAGTGAAGTAAGTCAGAAAGACAAATATCAAAATATCATATGATATCACCTATATGTGGAATCTAAAATACGGCACATAGGAGTTCCCATCGTGGCTCAGCAATAATGAACCCAACCAGTATCCACAAAGAACAAGGGCTTGACCCTGGCCTCGCTGAGTGGGTTAAGGATCCAGCATTGCCCTGAGCTGCGGTGTGGGTCATAGATACGGCTTGGATCCTTCGTTGCTGTGGCGTAGGTCATAGATGCGGCTTGGATCCTTCGTTGCTGTGGCGTAGGCCAGCAGCTACAGCTCTGATTCAACGCCTAGCCTGGGAACTTCCATATGCCGTGGGTGCAGCCCTAAAAAGACAAAAAATTAAAAAAAAAAAAAATTGAAAAGCAAATATGGCACAGATGAACCAATCCACAGAACAGAAACAGTCTCACATACATAGAAAACAGACTTGTGGATGCAGAGGTGAGGGGAAGCGGGGAGGACTGGGAGTTTGGGGTTAGCAGATGCGAACTATTACATTTCGAACGGACAAGCAATGAGGTCCTGCTGTATTGCACAGGGAACTATATCTAATCGCTTGTGACAGAACATGACAGAAGATAATATGAGAAACAGAATGTATATATATATGTATGACTGGGTCACTTTGCTATACGGCAAAAATTGCCAGAACACTGTAAATCAACTATAATAAAAAAAAATCTTTAACAAAAAGCATTCCTTATGCCTACCCACCCCCAACACTCACACACGCACATAACACCAGCTTGTAATCACACACACTCCCATACACAGAATGGGTAAAACTTGAATCAAGAGAAAGTTTTTCAGGATTGGGAGTGGGGGCAGAGGCGTTTATGATTAATGCTGCCCTAAAGCTCTATGACATTCAAGCTGCATTCACTACATGATATTATAAAAGTGTCACCTCATAAAACCAGACGCGGGGGTTTAAATCATTGCTCAAGTGGAAAAGTAATTTCAGACAAAAATATCTATCATGTATAAAATATTTATTGAGTGGCACCTACTGTTATACATAATTTAGGAAACGCCTCTTTGACAAGATAGACTATTTAAAGAAGCAGCACTGGCGAGCCCTTTCTCGCTCCAGGCACACTGGGTCCCAGAGAAAGAAGGGCTCAAATAGGTGTCTCTAAACAAATTTTGTACTGAAACAAAGCTTCTTGCAACCAATATTTGTACGAAAAGCAAACTCTCGCCTGATGAAAAGAGTCAAAAGATGGTACCTGCTTAAACATTCTGTTCAACACATTTGCAAATAATATTATGTTCAGTACGTTTTCCTCCATTCCCTGAACCTGTGTCCAGAGTGGAAGCAGCTCTACTGACATATCCCGGCGGATCTGGTGAGTGGCAGGCAGCGTGCCCCGATCCGGCGGGAGACCTCAGAGCCTGGCTCGCTGGGAGTGTCCCATTTATTAGGGCGAGCAGGAATTCTCTCTCTCTTTTTTTTTTTGGTTTTGTCTTTTCTAGGGCCGCACCCGTGGCATATGGAGGTTCCCAGGCTAGGTGTCGAAGCAGAGCTGTAGCCACCGGCCTACGTCAGGATTTGAGCCTTAACTCTGACCTGCACTACCTTGTCTGCGACGTGCACCAGAGCTCACAGCTACTCCGGAGCCTTAACCTACCGATCGAGGCCAGGGATCGAACGCGCAACCTCACGGTTCCTAGTCGGATTCGTTAACCACTGAGCCACGAAGGGAACTTCCAGGAATTCTCTCTCATTTCATCACAACCACATCCTTAATGTCTGGCATTGTGCCTGACCAAAGTTACCAACGCTCTCTCTTTTAATCAACAGGTTAAAAAAATCAAGACAAAAAACTTGCCAACACAGAAGCCTGTGTCTCCCTCTTGAGAAGCTTCCTGAGCTAGGTCTTGCCTGGAAAACACCGGTCTCGTGCCTGCCCACCTGAAGTAAGAGCTCGCAAGGACAGCGACTGTGTTTCCTCACGCTGAGGACCTGAGGTGAACGTGGCTGCACCACGCACACAGCAGTCACTCAATAGGTGCTGATTGGCACCGGAAGTAGTAAGGGATTTTATCTGAATTTTGGTTGTTGTTAGCCAAGAATGAAAAGTCAGAATTTGGAGCGGGGCGGGGGGCGGGGAGATATCTAGTCTATGAAGAATTAAGTATTTCACTGAATAGGAGAACCCTGTAGCATAAGACGCGCTTCATTTCTGCAAACCTGACTGACAATGACACTTAGCAGAACACCAGAGGGTCTCCCCACTGGGGCTTAGAGCACACGGCCCCACGTGGGTGTGTGGAGGAGGAAGTAGGAGGGCAGATGGGAAGACCTGTATAAAAAGTAACACTGTCCTTCCTCTAGCATAGACGCTTTTTCATTAAAAAAAAAAAAAAAATTGTATGTGATTTCACTTGAATCTAACAGAAGGAAAAGCAACCGAAGTATTTCCTGAACTTCAGCCAAATGTTTCTGTGCTACAGCAGACACTTCCTAAAATACCCTCCTAAGTTCAGACGTTATGAAACATTTAGAGGTTGACAGCACTGTGCATATATATATATTTGTACGTGCTTTAGTTTTAAGTACCACCACCCACGCTTACACGTGTTGGAGCCTATCCACTTCCGCCCCTGCACCTGACCGCTGACACCGAGGCCGTGCCGGTCTGGGTCGAGATGGATCTACTTTCTCTCCCTTAGAAGGTCTAGGACACAGCTCCACTCTCTTCGGAAATTAAATGCTACACCAAGGAAATGTAAGGCGATTCTGACTTTGGGTCTGTGGCAGATAACCTGGTTTTCTACCCAGATGGCCAAAGAAATTTTCCTTTATCTTTGAAACTCAGTAATTAGGCTAGATTATTGTGGTAAATATCCTGTACTCTGAATTTTCCTTAACACAATATATTCTTCTAATCTGCAGACTCAGTCCTTTCTTTTTCATTTCACGGAAGTTGCCTTGTTCTATATTCCATTTTCTTTTTTTTTTTCCCAGAATGTCTGATTGGTTTTATTTACTGATTGACTTTTTGCCATGCCCATAGCATGTGGAACTTTCCAGACCAGGGATCAAACTCACTGACAATGCCGGATCTTTAACTGCTGAGCCACCAGGGAACTCCTTATATTCCACTTTCTGTTTCATATGCTGACTGTCAACATCAGGGACGTCAATTATCCTTCCATACCCTTTGTCTTCGTCTTTAAGTTTCTGATTTCTTTAGCACCTTGACTGCTTCATTTGTGTTCACTGAGATTATCAAGGCTTTAATTTTCCACAATTTGATTTCAGTGGCATCTTTTTTTTCCCCTTGCTGTTTCTAATTTTACTTATTGGTCCTGCAATGGGTGTTGTTTGGACCCCTCTGTCTTTCTGTAGACCCACAGTCTCTCTTTCGCTTTCATTCTCCTCTTACCATCTTGCTTTATCGAATTCACGTTTCTCATTAACTTGTTCCATGGAACGAAGACACTGTCAGGACGTCCCTTCTGAGCCCTGAGGTTCATCTGCATCTCGATCTGGATCTTGTGTCTTTTGCACGCTATACTCCCTTTTACTTTCTGTCTATTCATCTGCAGTCTGGCCACCCATCCATCGATCGCTGCCCTTATCTTTATATAACTGCCTATATTTTTCCTCATCTGTGTGCACTCAGGTGTACCTGTCCAGAAATGCTGCTGCTCTGACACGGTCTGGGCAACTCCCTGCCTCTTGTTCGGCCCTATCTGTGACCTTTCTAGTTTGAAGACGGAGTGGATCTGCGTCCGATCCAATGCTCTCTGGCCAGGTGGGGTGACAGGGCCAGGAGCTCGCAACAGAAGCACCTTAAAAGCTTCGTTGCAATTCCCGGGCTCTGGGATCTCTTAACAGAGGGTGTTAAACATCCTCCACCGGGTGTCTTCCTCCTCCAGAGAAGAGAGCCGGCAGCCGTGGAGGTATTGCCTCCCGGGCTCCCCGTCTCACAAGGTCGGCTCTGCTCCCCAGTGGCCGTTTCTATGCTTCCTCTCCAAGAACAGGCAAATAACCACGTTCCCCTCACTCCCGCCCCAGATCTGCAGGTGGGGAAGGGCGTTAAGAGCCCTCGCTAACTCGGTTTCTAGCTTGGGAACCCCGCCATCCTCGACCTTCCCTCCTCAGCAGCCAGCTTCATCTGGCTTCCTCTTCGGCGACTTCACAGTGGTATTTCTGCTCCGTGCAGAGGTGGGATGTTTGCTTTTTATTACTATCTCTTCATCTCTTTAAAATGTGTGATGCCATCTCCAACTGCCTCTTTAACATCAGAGTCAAGAACAGGATTTCAGGTATTCCCATCATGGTGCAGTGTAAACGAATCTGACTAGTGTCCCATGAGGACACAGGTTCGATCCCTGGCCTTGCTCAGTGGGTTAAGGATCTGGTGTTACTGTGAGCTGTGGAAGTGATGTAGGCCAGCACGGGTAGCTCTGATTCGACCCCTAGCCTGGGACCTTCCATGTGCAGCAGGTGTGGCCCTAAAAAAACAAAACAAAACAAGAACAGGATTTCAATAGGCTACAAAAAGGAAGGAAGAAAACAAGGGGTACTTCAGGTTTGGGGGGGGGTCTCTTGAGCAAAGACATGGAGGCAGAAAACATGGGCACAAACATGGGCACATACAAAAGGGACCACTGGACATTCACTTAACTGATAAACCTGAAAAAGAATGGTCTGGAAAGACAGGCAGATGGTCACCGCTTGGTTCAGAAGCTGGGAAGCCACTGAGAATCTTGAAAATAGGAACTGGCTGATGGGAGAGGAGCTGGCAAAGGATGCACAGGAAAAATCCTGAAAGTACGCACACCGGCATTCACCCAGACGCTACACTCTCTCGTACCTTCTTCTGCACAAAGAAAGACTCCTGTCCGTCTCAGGGAAGAAAGAAACAGCCTCCGAGAGGGCCCGGAGGTCGGCAAAGCTGTGCCTGTCAGATGCCTCCGCAGCTTCCTGTCCTCCTCCACCCTTTGCAACCTGAGCGAGCAGTGACGAAAAGGAGGAACGCTCTCCCTCGCTTTCCTCCAGGAGGTCAATTAATTCTTGCTATGTTCCCACAGAGCATGACGAGGTAGGTAAAAACAGTATTTGCTGCCTAGGAGCGTGTTCCAAGTTCCTGCAACGCTGCCTAGGAGGTAACATGTAACCCTCTAAGGAGAGGGCTATGAATTCTGTTCCTTGAATAAGAATGATCATTTTTTTTTTGGTCTTTTTAGGGCCACACCTGCAGCATATGAAAGTGCCCAGGCTAGGGGTTGAATCAGAGCCTGTAGCTGCAGGCCTACACCACAGCCACAGCAACGTCAGATCCTAACTCACTGAGGGGGCCAGGGGTTAAACCTGGAACCTCATGGATACTAGCCAGGTTCCGTAACTCGCTGAGCCACTATGGGAACTCCCAAGTTTTTTTTTTTTTTTAATTACAAACACAGGGAAGGGGAAGAAAAGCCTGTGCGAGTTCAGGACTGGACATCTACCTACACTGAACAGGTCTGAAACGTACCTCAGACGTGGAGAGGCCGGGACGGACCAGGGATCAACCTCCATCACGTTGGGGATTACGGAAGGAGATGGTTCAGGGGAGGAGGCAGAATCAGCAATCCGCAGGTCGCACAAAGGAAGGAAGGATCAAGTGGGTCAACCCAGAAGTGGCCCTCGATCGCTCTCTTCGCCTCTAACCGCACAGCCAGACCATCAGGAGACCAGCACCTCGAACCGCAGGGCCCCCGGGATCACCCACGACCTCCGTCTCCACCGCTCTGCCACCGCCGTCTCCCGCCTGGCCTCGGGTGTCCCCAGCTGTCCTTCTGCTTCCTCCCCTGCCACCTCACAATCTGTTCTCCATGTGACAGCCAGGGCCCGCTTTCCAAAATGCCAAGAGCTCACACATAAAACCCTACGCTATCCTCAGGCATTTGGAAGAAAATGGCACCACAGCTCGCTTCACTGGGCCCCAGCCCGCCTCTGCGATCTCACCCTCACTCCCACTGCAGGGCCTCTGCACAGGCTGTGCCCTCTGCCGCGGACATGCTCCCCCTAGGTCCGCGGGCTGGACCTTTCATGTCCATCAGCCCTTACTGCACGTGCCGTCTGCTCTCTAAGGTTCAAAGACACCAGGGAGCAAGACGGACAAGGTCCCTGCTCTCAGAAAGCTCGCCTCCTAACAAGAGTCACCACCACCGCCCCCCCCAGGGACATTCCAGCATTCCTCCCGGCTTGCTGCTTTCAGAGCACTCGGGTCTATCGCAATTATACATTAGTTTATTACCTACCCGCTCCTTCAGAAGCCAATAGCGGGTCCAGGACAAGCGAGGCCCAGGAAAAGAGACAGCGGGCTGGGGTCAGTGAGAGCCAAACTGCTATGGCTCTGACTCCAGGGCTGAAAGCATCTCTCATCAGGCCTAGGTGCAGGCTCCTTGCTAAGTAAAAGCAGCTCTTCAGCCTCAAAAGAACGCCTAAAATGGCCAGAGGAAGTCAGAAGGTTGTAAGGGAACTGCCTTTACCTGTGAAGGCTGGATTCCGATAGACAACCATCACATAATTTAACCAGCGCCCACAACATCTGTACCAGCATCAGGAAGTTGCTATCAGATTGGCAAGTGTTAACGTCCTAAACACTGCGGTGGGAATGGAAAAGCCCTGCTTTCTACACGACGTTCAAACAGTCCACGTTACAGCAGCCGTGCTCAAGAGCAACACACTGAGAACGAACGGATGGAGGACATTCCCACGCTCAGCAGGGCAGCCACGGGCAGGGAAGCCCCTGACCACCGCCTCGCCCCCTTCCCGGTACTGACACACCTGCATTTCCTGGCATTCCTGGCTGTCAGCCCCTAAACAGCAAACAGAATTAATACTGTCCTTTTAATGAACAGAAGCTCTTGGGGCCGTTCAATTTCCACTACGCTTCCCGTTGCAGGAACATCATTCATTATTTAAGCGCCGAGCAGCTAACGGCTGGCAGGCAGTTCAGATATGCTCTGTGGATCTTACCAGTGAAGCAGTCCTCGCTGGCTGAGCAAATCACCCAGATGTCGGTACGTAAATTATGCAAAATGCATAATACCAATTAAAGAAATTACGTGTGAAAATATGCAAGAGCAAATTTCCTCACATTAATATTTAACTAGACTTTTCAGTGCAGAGCGAGATCTTGTGATTGCAAGTACTTCGGTACAGTTGACCTGAATGGAAGCCCCAAGTATTCAGGAGGGTTCACTAGAAGGTTCGACAAGGGCATTTTCATATAGTACAAGCTGTAACCCAAGGAAAGAAAGGATCACTTTAAGTGGCGTGTTGTAGATCAGAAGTTTCAATCTGATATTGGCCTTAAACTTCGGTCTTATAAAGCTGGCTTACTATTGTTTCTTACCCACAGAAATATGTCACACTTGTCTTCACCTCCAGCCTATGTCCAAGTGATAATGTCTTTTCCAGGCAGTCTTCCAGTTCTTTCTCCTCCTGAATCTTACCCATCCCTCACCTCCCCCAGGAAACACCCAGAGCCTACTCATGGCCACAGGGGACACTTCCGCTCAGTGGCGGTAGCTATCTGATCCGATCACCTGCATCACAGTAGAAAATGACTCGTGTCTTCACATCCATGCACTGCTTGTTCAACTGCTAGACCTGTCACCCAAAGAGTTTTTTATTTCTTTCTTTTTAAGGCCCCACCGGGCTAGGGGGAGGATCGGAGCTGTAGCTGCTGCCCTACGCCATAGCCACAGCAAGGCCAGATCCCAGAGGTGTCTGCAGCCTACACGGTAGCTCACAGAAACGCCGGATCCTTAACCCAGTGAGCGAGGCCAGGGATCAAACCCACACCCGCAGACACTGTCATGTTCTTAACCCACTGAGCCACAACAGAACTCCAAGGAGTTTTTAAAAACACACCATGCCTGAGCCCTGCACTGGTCCTTGGAATAAACATCTCACTTTAAGATGGACCCAGGAATGGCTGTTTTTCTAAGCTCCCAGGTATTTCACATCCATGATTTTCTGTATCCCCCAAAGGGGTGACACCTCTGCTGTGCTGGGTGCACTGTGAGGATGCCCAGAGGGGTGAGTGTGGCAGTTGACCCTCCAGCCAGATTCTTCTGCGACTCATTCAGAGGACACGGCTGAGTGTCTGCTATTACTTACTACTACGTAAACTTAAAACTGTCCACTAGATTGCCCAGGAAATGACCTCGACTTCTGTTTAAAATGTGCATGAAGAGTGCGTGTATATATATAAACATATATGTTATTCATGGGCGTGCGTGTGAGTGAGAGAGAGCAACAGAGCGAGCTTGGGTCGCCAAACAAAATACCACAGACTAGGACTAGATGGCTTAGACATCAGAAATTGAATTTTCACAGTTCCGGAAGCTGGTGAGTCCAAGGTCAAGGTGTCAGCAAGCTAAGTTTTATTCTGAGGCCTCTTCTCTTGGCTTGTAGGAGGCTACCATCTCACTGTGTGTTCACGGGGCCTTCCCCGGGTGCGTGCACACAGTGGGGGAGAGAGAAAATAAGGCCACCAGACCTACTGGATTAGGGCCCCATCCTTATGACCTCACTTAACCTTCCCTTAAGTTCTGCCTTCAGGCTCTATCTTCAAACACAGTTGTACTGGGGATCGGGGTTTTCAACATGTGAATTTTCAAGGGTAACAATTCAGTCCATAGCAGAGTGCGAATGTCTAATATGTACATAATACACTCATAAAAAATACAATAAATATATATGAGAAAGAAAAAAAAGACAAGAGAGATACTGAGCCTAACAGAGATGCCTCATGCTAACTGGAAACAGAGATTATCATCTTTGGGTAGTTTTTTCTTTGTCCTTTTTCCCTTTCCAAATTTTCTATAATAAGCACACACCTGTAATTAAGATAATACAATGTAGGTAATAAAGATTTTTAAAATAGCATAAAGGAACATACTCCCATATGAATTTTTAAAATTTATTTCACTTAATTTATTCCAATTTATTTTATTTAAAATTTGCATGCTCTCAGGTAGTAATCTCTAAGGCTGAGTTTTACTGTATGTTATATAACATCCTGAAGATAGAATTCTAAAACGATGAAATAAAAATCCATCAGCCAAAACTGCCAGCTCAGAGACTATTTCCTCAAAAGCCCTGAATGTGGAAAATCTGCCCACAGCTAACAACACACTCAATAGTGAACAGCTGATAGTTTTTCCTCTAAGATCAGGAAAAGACAAGGACAAAGAAATCACAGCCATTGGAAAGGAAGAAGTAAATCTGTATCTATTTGCAAATGACATATTATATTTAGAAAAACCTAAAAATGCCATCAAAAAAAAAAAAGAGTTCCCACTGTGGTACAGTGGGTTAAGAATCCGACTGCATCAGCTGTAATTAAAATAATATAATGTAGGTAATAGAGATTTTTAAAATAACATAAAGGAACATACTCCCATATGAATTTTTTAAATTTATTTCACTGGGTCCCATCCCCAGCCCGGTGCAGATTCTTAAAGAATCTGGCATTGCTGCAGCTGTGGCTGGGATTCAATCCCTGGCCTGGGCGCTTCCATGAGCCACAGGTGCAGCTATTAAAAAACAAACAAAAAAAACTGTTATAGGGAGTTCCCATCATGGCTCAGCAGAAATTAGTGCAACTAGTACCCATGAGGATGCGGGTTCGATCCCTGGCCTTGCTCAGTGGGTTGGGGATCTGGTACTGTCATGGGCTATGGTGTAAGGTCACAGACATGGCTCAGATGCCCCGTTTCTGAGGCTGTAGTGTAGGCTGGCAGCTGTAGCTCCCATTTCGACCCCTCTCCTGGGAACTTCCATATGCCGTGGGTGTGGCCTAAAAACAGAAAGCAAAACAAAACAAAAACCTACTATTATATCTAATAAAGGAATTCAGTAAAGTTTCAGGACACAAAATCAAAATCTAAAAATAAGTTGAATTTTCATACACTAATAACAAACTATCAGAAAGAGACATTTTAAAAACTATGCCATTTACCTTGCATCAAAAGGACAAAATAACTACGAATATATTTAACCAAGGTAGTCAAAGCCCAATACACTGAAAATTATAAGATATTTATGGAAAAATTGAAGCTACAAGTAAATGAAAAGATATTTCATGGAATGGAAGAATATTGTTAAAATTAAAAGATCCATCTCACCCAAAGCAATCATCAGATTCAATGCAATTCCTATCAAAATTCCAATGGCACTTTTCACAGAAATAGAAAAAACACACTCCTAAAATTTGTATGGAACCACAAAACACCTAAAATAGCCAAAGTTATCTTGAGAAAGAAGAACAAAGCTAAAGGAGGCATTATGTTTTCTGATACCAAACTATATTACAAAGCTACAGTCGTAAAGACAGCATGGCACCAGCATAAAAACACACACACACATAGATCTATGGAACAGAATAGAAAGCACAGAAATAAACCCACACACATATGGTTGATTAACTTATGACAAAGGCACCAAGAATATGCAATAGGGAAAGGACAGTCCCTTCAATAAATGGTGCTGGGAAAACTGGACAGTCACATGCAAAAAAAAAAAAAAATTAGACTAGACCCTTATTTTACATCATAGAAAATAAATTCTAAAGATAAACATAGGATCGAAAACCATACAACTTCTAGAAGAAAATATAGCAGGTAAATTCCTTACCATTGGTCCTGGCATGATTTTTTGGATATGACACCAAAAGCAAAGGCAACAAAAACCAAAGCTCAAGATTTCACCACACTACTCAGAACAGAGTGTAACATGAATTATATATATCTAAAATTTTCCTTTTAATATTTTCAGACTAAGGTTGACCACAGGTAGTGAACTTGTAGAAAGCAAAACTGCAGATAAGCCAGGACTACTGTACATGAAAAGTTCCCAACATCACTAATCATCAGGGAAATGATGATTGATCTCTCCTTCAAAACATCAAGGAAAGATCAGCTCACACTTGTTAGAAAAGACTAGTGCTAACAAGTGCTGATGAGCCTGTGGAGAAAAGGGAACCTTGGTGCACTGTTGGTTGGAACCTAAACTGGTGCAGCCACTATGAAACCAGTATGGAGAGTCCTCAAAAAATTAAAAATAGAACTACCATATGACCCAGCGATTATACTTTCGAGTATTTATCTGAAGGACATGAAAACAGGATCTTGAAAAGATTATCTGAACCCTATATTCACTGCAGTATTATTTACAACAGCCAAGATATGGAAACAGTCCTAAAGCAGCACCAGTAGATGAATGGATAAAGAAAATGTGGTGCGCACACACACACACGCACACAATGGAATACTATACTATTTGGCCACAAAACAAAGGAAATTCTGCCATCTTCAATAACACAGTTGTGGACCTTGAGGGCATTATGCTAAATGAAATTAAGTCTGAGAAAGACACGTAGTGTAAGATCACACCTGTAAGTGGAATCTAAAAAAATCCAAGTCATAGACACAGAGAACAGATCAGTGGTTGCCAGAGGTGGAGGGTGGGGCAAAATGGGTGAAGAGGGTCAAATGGTTCAGACTTCTAGCTTAAAATACATACAGGGGTACAATGTACAGTCTGGTGACTAAGGTTAACAATCACATATCATATAATCAAAATTTGCGAAAAAAAAAAAAAAAAAGGAGTTCCCATTGTAGTGCAATGGTTAACGAACCCGACTAGGAACCATGAGGTTGCAGGTCTGATCCTTGGCCTTGCTCAGTGCGTTAACGATCCAGCGTTGCCGTGAGCTATGCTATAGGTTGCAGACGCGGCTCAGATCTGGTGTTGCTGTGGCTGTGGCATAGGCCAGCAACTGTAGCTCCAATTCGATCCCTAGCCTGGGAACCTCCATATGCTGCAGGTGCAGCCCTAAAAAGCAAAAAATAAAAATAAAAAAATTTGCTAACAGAATAAATCTGCAAATTTCCCTTTAAAAGGAAAAAAACGTGTACCCGAGATGTGAGGGATGTTAACTAAACTTACTGTGGGGATCATTTTGCAACATATACACATATTAAATCACCAAGTTATACACTTAAAATGAACACAGTATTCTTAAGTCAATTACCTCTCAATAAAACTGGGAGGAAAACAAACAAAAAGGAGAATCTTCAGGTGTCAAGAAGCTAAAGGAACTTTCAACCACCCTTTTATCAGCAGAAATCACACCTGAAAGACCTATTAATGTTTTCAGTAAAAACTGACCATCCGGAGTTCCCACTGCAGCGCAACGGGAGTGGAGGCATCTCAGGAGCACTGGGACGAAAGTTCAGTCCCCAGCCCAGCACAGTGGGTTAAGGATCCAGCATTGCCACAGCTGCAGCTTAGGTTGCAACTGCAACTCCAATCTGATCCCTGGCCCAGGAACTCCATTTGCTGGGGGGGGGGGAGAAAAAAAAAAAAAAAAACGACCATCCTCCACAGGCATCATGAACACACTCCTGAATATAAAGTTTAAAACTCTGCGTGGGAACTCGTAAGGGTGCCTTTGCCTGATGCTATGACATCACTTGTCATCTGGATTCCTAGCTCTTAATCAAGCAGGAAATAACTATCAAAGCAAATATCCTCCAGTTCACCTTTTTTTGCAAACTGCTTTTTAACCATTCTTTCATGTAAAGTAAGATAGAGTACATTAAAGAGAGAGAGAGAGAGAGAGAATGAGAAAGAGAAAGAGACAGAGAGAAGGCGGGAAGGTGGTCTCTAATTGGTGAAAGGGTGAGGTTAATGCCCAGACTTGGTGCTTTAACAGATTTGTTTCTTAGCCACTTGAGCCAGTGTCATTATAAGAAGGAAATCTAGAAAAATGGAAGAAGGAAATGGAGCGAGAAGAGGAAGAAGAGGAGAAGGAGGAAAAGAAAAATCAAAGGGGCCAACTTCTGGCTTCTCATGATTTCCTTGGAGAAGATACTCCCCCTAGGCACCTGCCGAGTCAATACAGACCACCCTCGAGGAACACCGGCTCACTGCTTCTCCCAGTCAGCAATAAAATCTCCTTTTTATGGGGAAGGGGGAGTATGCGCCCTCCTTTCCTGCATTAACCCCACATCCACCCTATTCACTAACACCCAATCAGTCCAACGAATCCAACTGTTCAGACAGCTGCTTACACTGCACGCAGCGAGGGCCTGTTGAGAGCACACGTGGGTACAGAAGTGAGTGCAGGAAACTTGGGGGAGGAGGAGAGCCTGGCACAGAGGCACCTGGCCATGAGGGGCCGAATCAGCTCTCCTCTAGGAACCCAAGGAGTTAATAATTTCCAAATGGTCTGCTGCCAAGCCAGTCCTGACCCTTTGAGAGTTCAAGTCCTTCGCGTCACCACACGTGACACAAACACCAATCCCAGAAGACCAACTCCTCCCTCCTCCCCTGGTCAAGTCGGCAGGAATCTATGTCTACGTCCTGGGTGTATAAACGTTCTCACGGTCAACAGCATTTCACACAAGCATTCCTGTAAGTGATACATTACACTCAGAAACGTGACTAATATACCTTTAGCAAGACACATTGCACAGTAAATCAAAAGTACACACTTGCAAGAGTGAGGCTTTCAGAAGCCCAAACGCAATTTTGAATGCTGACTGCACAAGGCCCCAAGAGTTTATTCAAATAGGAAACATAATCCATTTGAGAAAGAGAAATTACATGTGAAAGCTTTTTACAAGTAAAGCATGTGGCTAAGGTTATAGAACTGCTCCAGGAAACAGGAAATGCAAAATGCAATCTGCATTGTGTTTCCTGACCTGGTCTGTTCGCAGGCAACGAAATAAATAAAAGGTACATGCGTGACACCTTCCAATCACACACTTCATTCAGTTAGTTTTGCTAATAAATGCCGTGCCTGCCACTGAGCTAAACTTCCGACCTCACAAACAGAACTAAGAGTCACCAGCAAGCAAACAACTCTTCCTTAAACCATCACAGAATCCGGACCCTGAAATTCACATCCTTCACTCCTTTACAGAACGATTTATCTGTTGTAAACTGGATACAATCACTTTGGGAAACTGGCAGCACCTTCTGAGGTTAAATAACACGTACACCAGGTGACCCACCATCTTACCTGGGCACCTGCTCGACGGCAGGGGCGCCAACTCCAGTCCGAGGCCCCAGCAGGTCAGCCTGTATTTGAACTCTGGGTGCCAAGGGTGAGCTTTACATGTTTAAGTGGTTGTAAAAGTCAAAAGAAGAATCATGTTTCACGACATGGGAAAGCTATTCGAAATTCAGATTTCACTGTCCACAGATAAAGTTTTAGGAAACACAGCATTCTATATTCACTCATGTCCGTATTGTCTATAGCTGATTTTGTGCTGCAGCAGCAGAGGTGCAGGTCCAAGGGAGAGGACACGGCCAGCCCCTTAGAGAAGCAGCGTGCGGACCCCTGCCGTGGAGACGCATGTGCGTGGTCCACAAAGGACATGCTTGAGAATGCGCATGGCAGCATCACCCAAACACCCCCACAAAAAAACTGCCAACTGCCCCAAAGGCTGCTAAGAGTAGAGCGGGCAAATTGCCATTTATTCATAGGACAGAGTAACACAGGGTAGTGATGAAAACTCCAAATAACTGCCGCAGAAAACACCTCGATAAAGAACACAAGCTCAGCATGGAGTGAAGAGGCCAGAAAGGCCAGGGGAAAAAGGATGTGCGATTCCATGGGTCACGGGTTCAAAAACAGGCTGGCTAGTAAACACAGATAGAAATCAGGAAAACACCAATTTTCAAGGGCGAGGAGTGACCAGGAGAGGGCCGCTGGGGCTAGGATGTTCTGCTTCTTTAGAGGGATGTTAGTTACAAGATGCACTCACGCCGTCTGTGTGATTCAACCTGGACACGTGTGGTTTCTGCACATGACTGTTTTGTGTTGACACTTCAGTGACAAGTGCACCAAAATTTCTGAAAATGCACAGAGTTTGCATGGCCAGCAAGAGAGGAGGAAGGACATAGCAGGAGAGGCGGGGCTGCCCGGACGGGCAAGGGCCAGATGGGCTCAGATCCCAGAACACAAAACGTGGGGCAGTAATTGGTAACTGAGCACTGAAAGGTATAGTACTAAGTGTGGCATCCAAATACCCCAGCAGAAGAGCTCCCTGGCGCCCTAGCAGTTAAGGACTTGGCATGGTCAGTGCTCTGGTGTGGGTTTGATCCCTGGCCCAGGAACTTCCACATGTCACAGGTATGACCAAAAAGTAAAAATTCTGTTTAAAAAAGGCATTCCCATCATGGCTCAGTGGTAACGAATCCAACTAGTATCCATGAGAACGTGGGTACCATTCCTGGCCTTGCTCAGTGGGTTAAGGATCTGGCATTGCTGTGGGTTGTGGTGTAGTTGCAGACATGGCTGGGATCCGGTGTTGCTGTGGCTGTGGTGTAGGTTGGCAGCTGTAGCTCCGATTCAGCTCCAGCCTGGGAACTTCCATATGCCCCAGGTGCAGCCCAGAAAGCCCAAAAAGATAAATTAAAAAAAAAAAAAAAACAGAAAGGAAGCATAAAATGTAGCTGTTTGTCATCCCCCACCCCCCAGTAACTCTTTCATTGTTCACATCAATGCCTGGAACAAACCCGGCCATGACAAGCATTAAGGCACTGTCCTATTGCTATGCTATGTTTACAACAGGGAAGTGTGTTACTTCCTGAAAAATATCCACCTCAAATGGGTAACATCTGTGTCTTTGTTCTGAAGTGTAAACTTTCATAACCTAGAAAACAGAAACTTTGAGCAAAAGCCTCAGTCACAATAGCAGATAAGGAGTGGTCTCCTTTGATAGTAAACAATCATGATAATTCACCTTGGGCGATTTTGTGAAAGGTTAAATATATCTAGATAGATAATTACATAGGCACATATATAGAGAGAGAGACAGATTACATATATATACACGCACACACAAACTTTTAAGCTATATTAGTTTTCTGTTGCTGCATAACAAATTAGCACAAACTTAGGGGCTTAAAGAAACACAAACACCCACCACATACAGTTTGCACAGCTCAGGGGTCTGCACACGGGGAGGTGTTCCCTGCTCAGGGCCTCACAGGGTTACAAGTTGGCCAGCACCGTGCTTTTATCTGAGGCTCAGGGTCCTCTTCCAGGCGCATTCAAGTTGGTGACAGAGTTCCATTACTTCGGGCTGTAGGACTGAGGTCCGTGTTGTTGTTTTTTTTTGCTGGCTCTAGGCTAGGGGTCACCCTCAGGTCCTAGCCAAGTGGCCATCACAACAGGACAGCTTCCTTTAAAGCCAGCAGGAGAATCTCCAGTTGGCTATGACAGAGTCTTATGTAATGGGACCTAAGTGTGGGAGTGACACCCCTCATTTTCACTGGTCTCACGCACCTGTGCTGAGACCAGGGCCGATGGGGGGCGGTCACACAGGGTGTCCACAGCAGGGGCAGGAATCTTGAGCCAACTTAGAACTCTGCCCCCCCACAAAAATGAATCAAGGCCAGTTTACTTCTTGAAGGTATTTACAATGTGAAAACTTGATTTTCCTTTTCTTCTGAGATAATGAAAATCTGAAGTGTCATAGAATACAGCTAAAACTCAATTTTTCCCCCAATAAGAAAATAAGCTCTTTCTACTCTGTTTGCTACCAACAGAGGGGGAAAAAATGTGTGTATTCCTACTTGCAGTTAAGCAAAATATTTAAAGAAAACATTCAGTTGCAGGAATAAAACCATCCTTCCTATTACATCTGTCCTAAAAATAGTCTCCCCTCAGCCTTCCTCTTTTAATTGAGTGACAAGGAGGCTGCGTTATCAATGGATTAAAGAGCCTGATCCTCCCTCACCCATCTTGAACATCAACATTACACTAACAGAGGATGTGAGCTTGGCATTGAGGATAGGAAAAGATATTATGGTCTTTTCATCCATTTTATGCATAAATTTATATAAAAGAGATTATGCAGAACAGAAGCTATAACAACAACCAGTAGAACTCATCAATCAAAGAAAGGGTGTCTTCGCTTTGTAGATTCCACCTACTGGAGTCCTGGAAGGCTTTGCTTTTTAGCTAAAACACATTCCTAATATGTACCGGGGGGGGGGGGGGGCAAACAAACAAACAAATATTTACCAAGTTAAAGTCTTTTCCACGGGAGTTAACTGAGGTCAAGATTAAGTCTACAGCTCTCTGCACTGCCCGTGGATTCTGGCGCACACAGTAGGCGTTTTATCATTGTTTGACAAATACGGTGGTTTCTTTTAAGATGTGACAAACAACAACATCTGTAGGATAAGTGATACCAGCTCATTCTAAAGGTCCTCCTTAAGGAGCTGTTTTGTTCTAATTCTGATATTTTTGCTACTGTTTGTTTTAAACAAGGATACGATGTTACTGGGCAGCACTGACTGCAAACACAAAGAATGAGTAGCTGTTGCTGCACTGTGCCCTGCTTTGGACCTGGGTACCCTCCTCAGAATGAAGTCAGTGACCTTGAGAACAGGCTCCACTTACAGGCACTCCATGCTCGCAGGTGAGGGGCAGCATGGCTCTGTCACCCACCCGGGCTGGATCCAACCCCAGGCTTCACTCCTGCCCCGTGACTTCGGGTGAGCTCTTAGCCTTGGTCTCAGTTTCTGCAGAGTGGGACGCTAGTCCTTATCTGAGGATACCCTTGAGTTTATGTAAGACGTTCACATAAAGCATTAAGTGCGCGTTATTACAGCAGTGCCTGAAACCTAGCAAAAGGTCAGTGAATGGGACGTACTTATAGTGTCATTGTTACAGCACAATCATTTCTCAACAGAAGGGCCAAACTACCCTTAGAGAAACCGTCATCTCCCCTGAAATTGAGCCATCCTCCCAGAGGCAGCCTGGTCCAACCTGAGACACAGCCCACGGCAGGTTTAATGTTGATGTCCTCAGAGCTGCTTTTTTACCTCATCAACGGATTGTGCTATTTCAACTAATTTTTTTTTAGAATCAGGGAGTGGTACACATGGAATTTGTTCCCAACTTCAAACTGTAACAGGAGTATGCAGTGAACACATCTCCCCTTCACGCCTACACCCAGCCAAGCAGGGTCCTTCCCCAGCGACATGGGTATGAATGAGCATATTATGATTGCGTCACCCCTCTTCCCTTTTGGTACACCAGTGACAGTCCCCAGTGGGTACCACCCTCAGCCTTCTTTCACTCTCCCCACTTAACAGTGGGGATCTCTCCATATCAATACATAAAGAGCTTCTGCAGCTTCCACGCAATTACATAAAGTCCCATCATGTGGCTGGAGCCCTAATTTACTCAACCTGTCACAGGCACATGGGAGGCTCTCAGAATCTCTCAGTTGCTTGCTGTTGCCAACCAACATCATGCTGAGATGAACAACACGCATGGACAATGAACCTTCCAGCACTGGGGGAGGGGAAGGACAGACACCCATAACCGGATCTCACGCACATGTCAGAAACCACACAGAAACAGTCCTCAGGGCTCCTGCCCTAAATGAGCAAAGCTCTACACTCACCTGAGGCCAAAAACCTCTTCTGCTTCCAGGGGCCAAGTGTACAGGGTGCTATCACATGTGCACTTATTACGGATCTGGAGTGGGGAGGAAATTTATTTATTCCTGCTGTATATGTATTTGCATACATATATACGTATTCATACATACGTGCATGTATATTTTTTCCCTTAATATAAAGTCATTTCAACCAGACTTTACAAGAATTTAAATATACTTTTAAGTAAGAATTAAATGACAAACCAAAGTCACAAATGGCTCAGAATTCCAAGTGTTGTCAAATGTCATAAGGAGCGGCTTTGATGGCTCTTTTCTGAAAACATGGACACACATGTATTTGGAAACTTAGCCACGAACAAAGTAATTTTATGAGCACTGAATTTAATAATAAAATACTGAGACTTGTAGTATCGTACGTGTCTTGTTTTCAATTTTATTATTCTAGTAATTCATTTTTATTGGATTTTACAGAAGGATCAGTGACCAATAAAATTTCAGATTAACATTTCTTTAAAAAAAAAAAAAAAACCCGATTTGATCATCGATAGAGACAGCAACCTCCTCTGCCCGTGAATCTGCCAGGATGGGCAGCCGACGGGAGCACCCAAGCCTCCGGTACGAGCCTTGCTGTCGAAAATACCCCCCCAGAGTAGGAAAAAATAAAGCAAGGGAAAGACGGTCTTTGCTTTTATAAAAATAAACTTATCCTTGTGTATCAGTTAAATAATGAGCATTCCTATCAGGAATGCAGAAAGCCCCACTTCTTTGCTAAAAAGTAAATTCAGCAGTTTAGGAAAAACCACGAAGGCAATCCCACTGTAATTTTAAGAGGAATGGTGTCCAACGTTACCCGATTCCAACTTCAACAAGCCCTGTAGTCTTATCAAAATTCCAGATCAGGGCTAGTTTTTACTTTAATTAATCTAACGAGCCGGCTGCCTGGCTTCAGCAGACATTTTTTAAATGTCACCGCAGACCTCGGGGCCGCGGGTGAACCGGGTGGCAGCTCTCCGCACCATCTTGATTCCATTAACACTCGCCGACGGGAACATTCCACGTCTGCACCCTCATATGCCACGATAATTCTGTCAATTTATGCTTTATTAACCCAATTAAAGCATAGAAACGTTAAGTAACAGAAATCTACAAAATTATGACAATCCCTTAAAATAAACTATGCCCTTAATTTAATTGAAAGAAAGAGAGGACAGAGAGAGGGAGAGAAGGAGAGAATGAGAAAGGGAGAGCAAGAGAAAGGCTACCATGCTTTTGGTTACTTAAATAGTCCGGAGATTCTAAAAGCTCTACTGGGAAAATGTCACTCGAGATCATACTATTGAAATCCTAGGTCTTCCATCAATTTAGGCTTAATAGATCAGAAGGCACACTAGGTAGAATGGTAGATTCCTCAAGCTCTACAGACTGAGTACTAAGTGCTCCTAAATAAAACTTGCAGCCCAACTTAAGAAAATATTGAGTCAAAACAAAACAAACAAAAAAATCATCCCTACACTGTATTAAATCCACTCATGTTCATCAATTCTATTCCCACAGCACCTCTTAGGAACAAGAACTTAGTCTTTTTAAACTTGGCTTTCAGATGCCCAGCATGGGGCAGACACTCAGACATGAAATGAATGCCCCCTTGCAAACTAAGCAGCACTTTAAATCCTTCAAATCACAGACCATACTTGAAAGCAGGAAAAGGGAAAGTGTTTAAGGCAGCTCGTTAGGGCTTATCTGATTTACATTGATGTGGGCAACTTAGAACATCTTTTCATTTTTTCTTCCTCTTGTTCAAAGATGTACTATGACCTAAAATCCCACTCTTAAATTAGATGGTAGAAAAAAAGTTGCAGTTGAGTAATAAATCACAGGCTCCTTGTGCTGTGAATACATACTAATGTTTTTGATCACCTTCTTGTATTAAAACCAGAGACCTGGCTCCAACTTCACTAATCACGGGAAGAGAGGTGATAGGGTCCTAGAAGATGACCTGAAATTTCACTAGAGAAAGAAAAGGTGTGCTGGAACATACAGTGGGAAAGTCCATTAAAAATGCCCACCCCATAACTCTCCCAGACCTCAGGCAATATTACAAAGTCACAGTAATCAAGACAGTATGGTACTGGTACCAAAACAGACATACGAACAAATGGAACAGAACAGAGAACCCAGGAATAAACCCAGACACCTATGGTCAATTAATCTTGGACAAAAGAGGCAAGAATATAAAATGGGCAAAAGACAGTCTTTTCAGCAACTGTTGCTGGGAAAACTGGACAGCCACATCTAAATCAATGAAACTAGAACACACCCTCACACCAGGCACAAAAATAAACTCAAAATGGCTTAAAGACTTAAACGTAAGACAAGACACCATCAAACACCTACAAGACAACATAGGCAAAATAGTCTCTGATATTAACCTTACAAATGGCTTCTCAGGTCAGTCTCCCAAAGCAACAGAAATAAAAGCAAAAATAAACCAGTGGGACCTAATCACACTGACAAGCTTTTGCACAGCAGAAGAAACCATAAAGAAAACAAAAAGACAACTTACAGAATGGGAGAAAATAGTTTCAAACGATGCAACTGAAAAGGGCTTATCTCTAAAATACACAAACAGCTTATACAACTCAACAGCAAAAAAGCCAACAACCCAATTGAAAAATGGGCAAAAGACCTGAACAGACATTTCTCCAAAGAAGATATACAGATGGCCAACAAGCACATGAAAAAATACTCAATATCTCCGATGATTAGAGAAATGCAAATCAAAACTACCATGAGGTACCACCTCACACCAGTCAATACGGTCATCATTAATAAGTCCACAAATAACAAATGCTGGAGAGGGTGTGGAGAAAAGGGAACCCTCCTGCACTGTTGGTGGGAATGTAAATTGGTACAACCACTATGGAAAACAGTATGGAGGTACCTTAGAAAACTATACATAGAACTATCATATGACCCAGCAATCCCACTCTTGGGCATATATCCAGACAAAAATTTCCTTGAAAAAGACACATGCACCCGCATGTTCACTGCAGCATCATTCACAATAGCCAAGACATGGAAACAGCCTAAATGTCCATCAATGGATGATTGGATTAAGAAGATGTGGCATATATACACAATGGAATATTACTCGGCCATAAAAAAGAACAAAATAATGCCATTTGCAGCAACATGGATGGAACTAGAGATGCTCATACTAAGTGAAATAAGTTAGAGAAAGACAAATATCATATGATATCACTTATTTCTGGAATCTAACATATGGCACAAATGAACCTTTCTACAGAAAAGGAAATCATGGACATGGAGAACAGACTTGTGGTTGCCAAGGGGGAGGGGGAGGGAGTGGGATGGACTGGGAATTTAGGGTTAAGAGATGCAAACTATTGCCTTTGGAATGGATAAGCAATGAGATCCTGCTGTATAGCACTGGGAATTATGTCTAGTCACTTATGATGGAGCATGAAATGTGAGAAAAAAGAATGTATACATGTATATGTGACTGGATCACCTTGCTGTACAGAAGAAAACTGACAGAACACTGCAAACCAGTTATAATGGAAAAAATAAAAATCATAAAATTAAAAAAAAAAATGCCCACCCCTATATAAACATCTCATGCAGCTTTTATATCAAAACAAAACAACCCAGAGTTCCTGGTATGGTGCAGTGGGTTAATGATCCATTTTTTTCTCTGTGGAGGCACCAGTTCAATCCCTGGTCCAGCAGTGGGTTAAGGATCTGGTGTTGCTGCAGCTGTTGGTGTAGGTCACAGCTCCAGCTCAGATTCAATCATGGCCCAAGAACTTCCATACGCTGTGAATGTGACCAAAAAAGGAAACAAGCAACTCAATCAAAAAAAAATGGGCAGAAGCTCTAAATAGACATTTCTCCGAAAAAAACAAACAGATGGCCAAAGTGCACATAAAAAGATGCTCAGGAGCTCCCACTGTGGCTCAGCGGAAACGAATCTGACTAGGAACCATGAGTTTGCAGGTACAATCCCTGGCCTAGCTCAGTGGGTCAAGGATCTGGTGTTGCCGTGAGCTGTGGTGTAGGTTGCAGATGTGGCTCGGATCTGGAGTTACTGTGGCGTAGGCTACAGCTCCAATTAGACCCCTAGCCTGGGAACTTCCATTTGCTGCAGGTGCAGCCCTAAAAAGACAAACACAAAGAAAACCACACACACAAAAAGAGAAGATGCTCAACATCAAAGGTGATTAGAGAAATGCAAATCAAAACTACAATGAGGTATCACCTCACACAAGTCAGAATGGCCATCATCAAAAAGCCTGTAAACAGGAGTTCCCATTGTGGTGCAGCAAAAATGAATCCAACTAGTATCCATGAGGATGCAGGTTCAATCCCTGGCCTTGCTCAGTAGATCGGGGATCCAACACTGCCATGAGCTATGGTGTAGGTTGCAGATGCAGCTCAGATCCCAAGTTGCTGTAGCTGTAGTGTAGGCTGGCAGCTATAACTCCGATTCAACACCTAGTCTGGGAACTTCCATATGCCACAAGTGTGGCCAAAAAATGCAAAAAGAAAAAGAAAGAAAGAAAAAAAGGACTACAAACAATAAATGCTGGAATGGCTGTGGAGAAAAGGAAAGGGAACCCTTCTACACTGTTGGTGGGAATGTATTAAAACAAACACTATGGAGAATAGTATGAAGGTTCCTCAGAAAATTAAATATAAAAACTACCATATGATTCAGCAATTCCACTCCTGGGCATCTATCTGGAGAACACCTTAATTCTGTAAGATATATGCACCCCAGTGTTCACTGCAGCACTATTCACAATTGCCAAGACTGGAAGTAACCTAAATGTCCATCGGCAGAGGAATGGATAAAGATGTGGTACATATATACAATGGAATATTACTCAGCCATTAAAAAGAATGAAATAATGTCACTTGCAGCAACATGGACCTAGAGATTACCGTACTAAGTCAGATAAAGACAAATATCATATGAGATCATGTATATGTGTAATCTAATAAAAAATGATACAAAAGAACTTACTCACAAAACAGAAACAAACTCAACAGATTTCAAAGCCAATCTTACGGTTACCGTAGGGGAGCCTGTGGGGTGGCACAAGGGAGGAATTAGGAGGATGGAAATAATATATACACACCACTGTATAAAATAGTTAACTAATAAGAATCTACCGTATAGCACAGGGAACATTATTCAATAGTTTGTAATAACCTATAGGGAAAAAAATGGATATATATATATATATATACACATATATATAAAACATGTGTATATATAACTGATTCACTTTGCTGCACACCTGAAATTAATACAACACTGTAAGTCAACTATGCTCCATTAATTTTTTTTTTAAATGTCCACCCCAAATGCAAAGCTCTAATAAAGGGCCCTGGCTTATGATGCACCTGCTAAAACCAAGGGCAGCTGTTCCACTCTCACCTGTCTCCCTGTTGAAATGCTAATAAAAATACAGGATGAAATTCAACCTAACAGTGTTGGGGACCAAAGAAAATCCCCAACCAGGAAAAAGCAATAGCAAGCAACAAGTTCAAGCAACCATAAATCTAAGCAACAACAACACTGCAAAAAGCAACACAGATCAGCATCACTGGCAACCAACTAGTAACAATAATCACAACAAGTGCCAATACCAGGAACTCTCCCTGCAAAGAATGAAGAGATGAAGGATGACCAAGAGGAAGGAAAATGGAAAATCTGTGTTAAAGGAAGTGTGTATTCCAGAGGAAAAGAAGAGACCAATGGATATTAAGCTACAAGCCAAGGTAAAGAAACTGAATGGAGACCAGCATCTACAACAACAACAAAAAACTCTCCAAGTAAGAAGGCGAAGAAGTGTGCTAAAATTTTCAATTAAAAAAAAAATTTTAGGAGTTCCCCTAATAGCTCAGTGATTAATGAACCTGACTAGTATCCATGAGGATGCCGGGTCGATCCCTGGCCTTGCTCAGTAAGTTAAGGATCCGGCATTGCCGTGAGCTGTGGTGTAGATCGCAGACATGGCTTGGATCCCACATTGCTGGGGCTGTGGTGTAGGCCAGCAGCTACAGCTCTGATTCAACCCCTTGCCTGGGAACTTCCATATGCCACGGGTGCAGCCCTAAAAAGACAAAAGACAAAAATAAATAAACAAATAAATTCTAGCATAAGTCACAGCAACATCTTGTTTGACCTACCTCCTAGAATGACAATAATGACACAAACCAATGGGACCTAATTAAATTCAAAAGCTTCCACACAGCAAAGGAAATCATTTAAAAAATGAAAAGACAACCCACAGAATGGGAGAAAATCTTTGCAAATGATTCAACCGACAAAGGTTTAATCTCCAAAATATACAAACAACTCATACAACTCAACAACAAAAAAAAACAAACAACCCAATCGAAAAATGGACAGAAGACCTAAAGAGACGTTCCTCCAAAGAAAACATATAGATGGCTAGCGTGCACACGAAAGATGCTCAACCTCAGTGATTATTACAGAAATGCAAATCAATACTATAATGAGGTGCCACCTAAACCAGTTAAGAGTGGTCATCATTAACAAGTTAACAAACAACAAACGCTGGAAAGGATGTGGAGAAAAGGGAACTCTCCTTCACTGATGATGGGAATGTAAATTGGTATAACCACCATGGAAAACAGTATGGAGGTTCCTCAGAAAACCAAATATAGAACTACCATATGAGCCAGTAATCCCATTCCTGACCATATATCTGAAAAAAATAAGACACATGCACCTGTAAGTTCACCACTGCACTATTCACAACAACCAAGACATGGAAACAACCTGAATGCCCACCAACAGATAAACGGATTAAGAAGTGTGGTACATATGTACAATGGAATACTACTCAGCCATTAAGAAAAGACAAAATAATGCCATTTGAAGCAACAAAGAGACTCTCATACTGAATGAATTTAAGTCAGAAAGAGAAAGACACCACATGGTATCACTCATATGTGGAATCTAAAATATGGCACAAATGACCTATCTACAAAACGAAAAGTTCACAGACATGGAGGACAGACTTGTGTTTGCCAGCGGGGAGGGAGAGGGAGTGGGATGGACTGGGAATTTGAGGTTAGTAGCTGCAAACTATTGCATTTGGAGTGGATAAGCAATGAGATTCTGCACAGGGAACTATATCTAATCACGTGTGATGGAAGAGGATGGAGGACAATGTGAGAAAAAAAGTATATATATGTATAACTGGGTCACTTTGCTGTACAGCAGAAATTAACAGAACATTATAAATCAACTCTAATTTTTTTAAAAAATAGAAATTAAAAAAAAAAAGAATGAATGGTTGAAAAGATGTGAACACGTAGTGACAAAACAGCAATCGGGCCAGGAGAACTGCTAAGAATTTAAAAGAGTAAAGCAGCCATAGGGCGGTCACAGGATCTTTAGCTCCCCTCTGAAGCACGTACCTGGCAGTATCTGAAGCACATTTCCTGAGCTGTTTTACAGCTATTAAAACCCCCACCAAATGGAAGAAGTGAACAACTTGGTGACCGTGAGCACACAGCCCCCAGACCGACCGGAGCCTGAGGACTCATAATACGAACTCCTGTGACACTGTCCTTTTATTTCACCATCAGCCAATCAGAGGACTGTGCACAACCCGATCACACAATGGCTGCCCTCCCTCAATATGGGCTTAAAAAATTCTGAAATCCATGGAGGATTAAAGAAGATGTGGTACATATGTACAATGGAATACCACTCGGCCATTAGCAAAGACAAAATAATGCCATTTGAAGCAATGCCATTTGAGGAACTAGAGACTCTCATACTGAATGAATTTAAGTCAGAGAAAGACACCACACAGTATCTGAGCATTAGTTTTTTTGAGCATGAGTTAACCTGGATTCCTTGTCTGAGGGCCCTACAAGAAACACTGTACTTTCCTTCACCACAAAAAAATAAACAATAAACAAGTTTTAAAAAATAAACAAAAAAATAAACAATAAACAAGTTTTAAAATCCCACCAGTCTCAAAATAAAAAGGGAGAATACTGAAGTTCCCTGGTGGCCTGGCGGTTAAGGACCTGGTATTGTCACTGCTGTAACTCGGGTCACTGCTTTGGCACAGGTTCGATCCCTGGCCTGGGAACTTTCACAGGCTGCAAGAATGGCCCCCCCCAGCCCCCGCAAAAAAGGAGAACATCTGCAAAGTAAAAAAAAAGCATTAGGCTTATACAGGAATTCCTTGTGGCAATAATGAACTCCAGAGCATAAGAAAGTACCGTCCACAGATTCTGCAGAGGAAAAGATCAAAAGCAGCAAAATTCTACACTCACATGGTTTTTTCCATTTGCAGAAGTAACCCAAGCACCAGAAGACAGTAGGCAAATTCACTCTGAGATGATAAAACAGAGAAGATCTAAACAAATAACAGGGGACAAGGGGCACATGGTCTAAAATGCACAGCGTCAAGCACTGGAACCATTTCACAGTAAGAGCGTTCTTAGCAATGGTTGGGAGTGAGGTTAGAAAACTGGATGCAAGTGTCAAAATAGGTAAACTAAATAGAATTATTACTAATGGAACATAAAACCTCTCACTCCATCAACAGTAATAAAATGAGTGGCAGATGGGCAAGGCAATTACCAGAAAAAATAGATGCTACAGGTGAACTGGGTTCACATAATTTGATTCAACAAACAATCAGCGAGTCCCTTTGTGAGCAACGGACTACAGCGCAGAAAGGTGAACCAGAAACAGAGTCTTTAATGAGGGTAACCACGAGACCAAGCCACAGAAATACTAGGAGAAACCTTAAATAATTAAGAGAACAAGGAAAGCAGGGAAATTTCGACCTTTCAGAAAAGCAAGTTTTATAATTGATATCCTGGGGAAGGCCAGGCCACGGCTCAGGAAGGACAAACTTTTTAAAATTCTAAATGCGATCCAGCCTATTTCTGTATCAATCTACGGTAAAGTTCACTTGTGCTCGGGTTGTAACAGCTTCCTACTGTATAGACCTTTAGATCACAAAGGAAAGAAATATGAAGCATGGAATCCCTGACCTGGGAACTCAAAATCCTGCAGGGCGGCCAAAAATGAAAGAAGGAAAAAAAAAATATATATATATATATATACATATATACATATATATATGTATATATATATATATATGAAGCTCGGAGGAAAACCAATACACACACACACACACACACACACACACACTGGTGTCAGTGCTCACACAAGCTGGTGGTGTCCCAACAATGGAAATGCCTTTACTAATAAGCCCCAACTCTGCCACTGTACATCTGCACACAGAGCACAAAGATCCTCCAAGGTGTCCTCCAGCGAAAATAGCAAAGCACTGAGATCAGGTTAAGGTCAGCAAAGTTCTACTGCAGAAGGGTCTCCGGCGTGAGGCAAAGGAGAGCCAAAGGGGACCTGGGGACTCTGTGACCACACCTACACACACACATCTGCAAGTCAGGACCGTCCCACTGCTCAAGTACCCTGTGTCACACCTGCTCCATGATCACTACTGACCGACTCAAAGTCATGCGCTGTCTCTCCCCTTGAGCTGTCAGGTCTTTGGGAATACGGACAGCATCTCATCGGGGTTTGCAACCCCAGCACTTAACACTGCCTTGTAAAGAGTAACGTGCTCAGCAAAGGATGTGGGGCTGAGCTGAGCTTTAAGTGGGAAGAGATGCATGACATCCGGAAACAAACACAGAGTTTTCAGATCCCCATTCTGACTGACAGGGGCTCAGTTCCATAAAAACCTGAGTGCACCTCTTTGGAGAGAGAAACAGGCAAATAGTGGGAGCAGGTTACAGCTCACTGTTTTCCACCAAAGAATACTGCAGTTTGTTTGCGGTGACAAGTACTGTGAAAGACGGATTGTGTGCAGGGCGGTCTGGATGGTGACAGTGTCACTTTGTACCACTCTGCATCTTCTCAGACAGGTTTGGGTCAGTCAAAAATCTTGATATCCGTGTTCCTTTCACATTAGCTAGAAAATAGGCTTGTCGGCACATATTCTGCAAGCTGCCTTCCAAGCTCACATAGAAAGAAAAATACAAATGAGAAAGACTGAAATAGAGCAAGTCAATTAGCATCTCATGTGGCTCATGTCTTTAGGGAAAACATTTCTATAATTGTAACTGCCTTATTTGGCCTTCTGATGGGAGACATTTATAGCAGCAAATGCAAGATGCTGCTAGACTTGAGAGACATAAAAATACATTTCAGAGAATAATGAGGAGCAGGAAAAACACCACAGCTCCTCTCGCCACCCAGAAAGTTTACGAAGCATACACAACGGCGCTTCTCTTGGTATTTAAATTTTCACTAATGGCGATTCTTGATAAATCATAAATGACCCAAAATTACTCTCCAAAGAAACCTGAAGACTTCTTTCTTTAGATCGGATGCCATTTGCATTAAACTGAAATAATTACCACCGTGTCAAAAAAAAATCATTATTTCTCACAATATTGCAGTCAAGTTCATTAAAATCTCTACCTTGTGAACTTGGCAAACAGAAGTCAGAAGAGGAAGCAATTATTAAACAAACTCTGTCTCATCTTCACACTACCCAGCTTCCAATTCTGGTGAAGATTACGCATGCCCAGTGCACATGAAACATTCCCATAGAGAGCTGTAGAAACGGCTGGGAACCAACATTGTCTTATTCAGACCTTGCCTTCACTTTGCTTTAATGTTTAAGTTTTTTCTTTTTTCTTTTTTTTTTTGCTTTTTAGGGCCGCACCCACAGCATATGGAGGTTCCCAGGTTAGGGGTGGAATCGGAGCTACAGCTGCCAGCCTACACCACAGCCACAGTCACACAGGATCTGAGCTGCATCTGCAATTTACACCATAGCTCACGGCAACACCAGATCCTTAACCCACTGAGCAAGGCCAGGGATTGTACCCGAAACCTCATGGTTCCCTAGTAGGATTCGTTTCCAGTGCGCCACAATGGGAACTCCTGTTCAGTATCTTCAAAATAAGCTCATATGGGAGTTACCCTGATGAAAAAAAAAAAAAAGCAACAGCAGCAGCAGCTCATGTTTACCTATTATAAACGGGATACAGGAGATCCAGCCGGCTTCTGGTAGGAGTGCGAGAACTGCCCACAAGTGATTTCTCCCACTTCTAAAAATCATGAAAAGCAACTAGATGAATAAGCAAAGCCTTTTCTGATGCCCATCTCAAATAACGTGAGAATGTGGGGAAGACCAGCAGAAAGGATGGCACCAAAGTGCACCTGTGTTCCGGGGACAGGATACGACAGAGAAGAAGGGGGTAGGGAGGGGATGGTAAGTAACAGATCCAAAAAAACAGCAAAACAATATTTACTGCCAGAAGGAGAGGGGCGCACCCTTACCCGGAACTGCTCTGGGCAAGTCTGAGAAAGAGCAGGGCAGAGCAGGAAGCACTGGGGGACACAGAGAAAGAAGGCGTGGAAAGGGATAAAAGTGCAATCAGTGCCTCATGGCAAAGAAAGCACCCCTTCCAGTAGCCGCACGTTTTGCTGAAAACCAGAAGGCTGCTCTAAATCCCCTCCCTCCCAGGACACCAATGCTGGTAAATAATTCAGGAAAACACAAATAATCCAAACAGGAACAAAAAAAGCAAGTAAATTATTTCTCAGCAGAAGAAAATTCATCAGAAAACTCCAGCTGCAACGCTAGAAAGTTGCCATAATACATTCCAGAGAATTCAAAAATACCACTAGACAACAGCAGGAGGGGAGAAGAAAAGGTACAGAACTCATGAAAGATGGAAAACCAAAAATAATTAGGAAATTAGGACAATTATTGGGCTCGTAAATAAAACATCCCCTTAACTTCGCTCATAAGAGAAATGCAAATCAACACTACCATGATCTATTTTCCATCTAGTAGACTGGCAAAATTTCACGCTTTGACAATTCATTCTGTTGAGAGGTTGCAGGGAAAGAAAAACGGGACAACCCCTATGGAAAAGAACTTCGCAACATCTTCCCCAATTACAGATTAATTTAACCTTGACTTGAGAATTTCACTTCAAGAATTCTATGCTATGATTTTGAAGGAAAAAGTGCAAAATGATTTTTTTCACACAACCAACACATACACACACAGATGACTCAGTTATTCCTTACAATATTATTTCCACTCCAAAGACTGAAGAAAAAATGCCCAGTAACATAGAACTCCTTGTTTCTGGCTGCGCACACACCAGGTAAATGTTCCCGGGCCAGGGATTGAATAGTTGCAACCTGTACCACAGCCATGGCAACGCCAGATCCTTAACTTGCTGTACCACATGGGAACTTCCAATACAGAACTCTTGGGGCCACCTGCAATGATACAGCCTATCTATCCACACAATAAGATGCACAGTTTTAAAAAAAAATGAGGAAAATCTCTTTAGGAACACTAAGATACACTGCTAAATGAATAAAAAACCAGATGCAGAACAATGTATATATTTTATTGTCCCTTTTTTGTAGCACGTATGGAGAATACATATTCATATTTGCTCTGCAAAAGCCCAATGCATATTCATATATTCCTATTTTCCAAAAGAAAAACTTGAAAGATAAATAAATAACTAATAAAAATAGTTACCTATAGGGGCAAAGATTCAAGTAAGATTTATCTATATATACCATTCTTTATAAATTTAGATTATAGAATTATTTAAAATATATATTATCTATGCACATAACACATTATATATTATATATACATATAAAACATATATATTTTATGTATGTATAACACACATGCAAAGATATGTGTAATTTTTTAATCTTAAAACACTGAAACAAACTGAAATAAAAGAATCTAAGCATTCATCAAAATGAAATAACCACATAAACAATTAATCTTCATCTCAAGTGAATCTACAGCACAGCACTCTGACTACAAACCCTGTTTAATAGAAAGCATTCTTTTTTTTTGTCTTTCTGCCTTTTATGTAGAGTCGCATCCGAGGCGTATGGAGGTTCCCAGGCTAGGGGTCTAACAGGAGCTGTAGCTGCCGGCCTTCGCCATAGCCACTGCAACGCGGGATCCGAGCCGCATCTGCAACCTACACCACAGCTCATGGCAATGCCAGATCCTTAACCCACTGAGCAAGACCAGGGATCGAACCCGCAACCTCATGGTTCTTTGTCGGATTCGTTAACCACCGAGCCGCGAAGGGAACTCCAGAAAGCATTCTTAAGGACAAAAGACCTACACATTTTCTTTAAATAATAATATTCGTTAATTTCATTATTAGCTATAATATTAGTAGCGTTGTTTTGCATCGGCTTTTAAATCAAATAAATAATAAGTGTAATAACGCAAATAATTCATGAAAGGTCTTAGGAATCAAGATCTTCAGTTAAGGGGGAAGACATGTAATGATAAGGTGAAACGAGTTAAACACAAAGGTCGCATTTACTATTAAGCAGCTGGGGAGCCTCAACGCCCCAGCGGTGGGGAGCGCCCGCTTAGAGCGGTACACCTCTCCAGCAGCTCGGCCCTAACAGCAACCAGAGTTCCCTCAAGGAAGGGCTATTTCCACCCTCACACTGGGAAGGCTCACTCTGTGCCGGTGACACGGTGTTCTGGCAGAGAGCAAGCAGTCCGCAAAGATTTATAAGGACGGGTAGGACCACAGGTTGAAAAACAGCCCCTGAGCAAAATGAGTTTGGACATCACAAAGAATAACGATCAGAGTTGACTAAATAAAACACACGGAATCCAGGAGATCCCATATTCTGTAATAATTATCATCAAAAAATCAAAAGCCAGGAAGAAGAAGGAAAAAAAAAAGGACCCCATCTGTCATCATTTGAAGTAGCTATGAAACCAACTCCTTATCTTAAAAAAAATATGATAAAGAAAAACAGTAAGCATTTACCCTGACTTTTCTGAAGCTCTGAATGGGCCCCAGTGAGAAGGTAGAGCTCAATTTTACAGAAGAACACTGCATGACAGGAGGAAGATTTGATGACATTAGAAAACATTCCGCAACTTCTAATGAAATTACTGACTGAGGTAAGAATGATCAACTGCTATCAAAACCAAGAGGTAAACGAGTTCAAAGGCACTAAGTGACAGCACGTAGTCTTTATTTCCGCTTTTAGTGCCCAACAGGACTCTGCATACCATAAAGACAAGAGCCAAAAAATACTTAGTACTATTTAGCATTATTTTAGTTATTAATTCTTTGTATTTTATTAATATATTCTTAATATTTTGTCTCGGAAAAACCCAAAAGGGGCAGTAGGCTAAACTAAGGAGTGAGGACGTGGAGTTCCCTTGCGGCACAGCGGGTTAAGGATCTGATGTTGCGGGTTGCTCCTGTGGCGTAGCTTTGATCCCTGGCCTGGGAACAACAACATAACAACAACAAAAGGAGTGAGGACAGGCGTCCTATGTGTACATTCTTTTGGGACAGGACAAATTCCTGACCTTAAATACACCTGCTAATAAAAAGAGGGGACATGTCCAGCTAGGTGCTTTGGTGTCTTTGAGTTAAATACAAAACCTTTCCTCAGCAAAGTCCCCACCCTCCCAGATTCCAAGAGAACTGGACGCAGGAAGACTTAAAGTCCCAGATTCAACATGGCAACCTACTTTCTATAGCATTTCTTATAATGCCCTTCCATATGGGTTAATGGGACGTGGCCCCAGATCAGTTCAACTGAAGCAATTCTACTGGGAGCTAATATGATCCAGTCCAGAAATAGAATTCTGAAGGTCTGACCTAATCGGGTTAACGATTCCTAGGGATCTAGAATCCAACTCAACACATTTCACTCAGACAAACACACGACAGATTCGCATTTCCTATGGGAGGCCCAATTTGGAATACACGGCTCTCGGATGCCTGAACTCTCAAATTCAAACTGACATTAACGTCTTCGCAGTAGACTGCTTTCCTGCCTTTGAAACAAAAATGCAAATAGAAAAGATTTTCCGTGATCTTGCCAAAAACAGTCTCCCTTTTTTCTTATTCCAATTTAAAGCGTGCACACAAACATCACACACATACACATACAAAAATCCTTTATTCCAAAACACACACACCTTGGTGGCTCTTTTTAAGGATGATCTTCATGGAAGGTGGGGCCCTGTGAGTCCCAGAGTGAAACCCCCAAAAAGGAAAAGACAGGCACTAATAGAGATCATTAATATCCTAATAGCCAAAATGTAAGTAACTTACCCAAAGGACACAACTAGTAACTAGAACACCTAGGACTGGACCTTAAGTAACATGACCTCAGAGATCATGACCTTCAACACTATACAGTATGACCTCTCAACAGCACACCCTCCTCCTGCACCAGGATGCTGCTCCCACGGTTTTTGTCACAGCTGGCTTGGGGATGAATATCAAGATGGGACGTAACTTGCTTACCGTTTTGAGTGAGCCGTGACGCTGTGGAGGAGCCAGGGCTCATCCAGCCGTGGGGGCACCTGATTCTCCACACACGGCTCTTGGCTTTAGGGCGACGATTGTCTATTTAATAAGCCTCAGGGCAGGGACAGATCTGTGGTGCCCAAAGATTCCACCCGTGGATCAAATGAGACACAGAAACATAAACGAGGACCAGGCTTCTCCTCAACCTGTTCTTCAAGTGCTGTCATTTACAGGCTGGGTCCAAGCACGACAAATAACGTGGGTCCTGGGTTAGAATCCCCGCAATGTCTTCCTCTTGCTTACGATACTGAGAAACCTCCTTTGACTGTACAGGTTCTGGAAGACCTTTGGTCAAATTACACTTTTGAGATATGCCTGCACAGGCTTTCTTTTTTGAGGAAACAAACTAAATAATAGATAGACAGACAGACAGACATATAGACACAACTCACACACATGAGCACGCGCACATACAGGTAATGGCCAGTAATCTATTTATTTCTAAATATGTGTGCACTGTTGCTGAATGACAATTATAAATTTTCTGAAAATGACAGAAAACATGTAATGCTGAAAAATCTGTGAGCAGTATCTCAGACCAGAAATCATACTCAGCGCTGTTTATCTAACAATGAAAATTCAATGGCTGCCTTTGCTCAAAAGAAGTTACAGTCTTATGATTTCATGTCCTTCATTTCTGCTCCATGAGATGTTAAAAAGGGGGAAGGGCAGGGAGGGGAGGTGTGTGTGTGGCTAGGATTGAATATCTGCTGCCTTCTGAAGTCTTCGCCTTCTCCATCCATGAAAAGCCTGGCTGCGGCTTGTCATCCAATATTCAACAGCTGAGCAGGTGGTATGCAGAACTGCTGCCTAACCTAGTCTCGGGCAGAAAACAAAAAGGACTATGAACAACGCCTTGAAAGGTCTTGCTTCACGCAGTCTGAAGCTTCCAGCTCAGGGTGTTTATAAAGGATCACAGTAAAGCCTCCCCCCAGCAAGGCCTGACCCCTGCCGCGGACAAGGACCTGAAACAGGGCATCGCTGCAGTCACCGGGCAGCTTCAACTGCTCAGCCGCGCCTGCACCAGCGGTCCAAGATCACAGTAAAAACCGTGGATGGGCATTCCTTTTATTCTCTAGAAAAGAAATAAATTAACCCGCGTTGCCCAAGTAGAGCACAACCAAGGGGAAGCTCCAGGAAGAGTGTTTCAGGACATGGGAGATGAGGGGTGGCAAGAGTTTTCTTTGGGCTTCATAAGGCCCTTCTACTTTAATCAGTCACGAAATCCATTAAAGAGTCTGCCACAACCCAGATCAAAACTGTGTAGTTGTGCTGTGGGCCACTTTCCTGCCCCAGTGCAGCTGCTGCGAGGACAATCCAAGGGGGCAGTGGCGGCTGCCAAAGATGAATATCAATTAAGGACAATGACAGATGCAGCATAAACAGCTGCCCAAATGAGCGAGCCTGCACAGAAACAAAGACGACAGAAAACTAACACGGTTGCTCTGCATGGTAAGAAAACGTTAAGTTAGGAAACCTCACCTTCTCACAGTCCTCACTTGCCCTATCAATTACCTGCTTTTGTCACCTAGGCAATTGCTCACCCAAGGGTGGACATGAAAATGAAAGCAATCATTAAGAAATCAAATTCTATTATAAGAGTCAAAAAAGGAAGCCACCGCTGAAATTCACATTCCAAGAGCATTTCTTGATATCAATTTTTGATTAATGGTCGGATGAGCATGGGTAGGATACGCTGTATTTTTTTTTACAGAAAACTGTCTTTATGAATAAATATGACTTAATATTCTAAAAATAGTATGCGACTGTTTGAAACATCAGGCTTGACAAAATGCCAAGTGATAGCCATGATTAGGTTCAGAAAATAGCTTATATTAGGTACAATGAAAAGTGAAGGAAGGAAGGCAGGGTTAGAGAGAGTAAGGGAGAAAAAGAAGAAAAGAACCAAGAGAGGACCTTCACCTATGGAAGCCCGTAAACACGCAAACGCTCCAGGCCACACCAGCCCCTCCTTCAGGAAAGCCAAAGAGATGAATTAGATGATTTCTGGAAAGTGCTCTGAACTCTTGGGAAGAAAGGTGCAATATAAATGGAAAGTATTCGCTTTATTATTCTAAAGCATTTCATTCACTTCCGGATGAAACATAATACAACTAAATAGCCAGCTCGCTTTCTTTTAACAATGAAAATGAATCAAATCAGAAGTCTTTTTAGAACTTCTATTAACCAAACACCAATTCCCCATTTGCCAGTTCTAATGCTTGTGTGATTATCATTTTTCTTAACGAATGCCTGGAGTCATGATTTCTTGTCAAACTAAATTACTGTAAATTTAATTCCAGGCATACAGGTATTTCTGACTTTTGAAAATCACTTCCTCATCACCAAGACTAGCAGGCACGGAGTGTTTCCTGGCTACCTACCCTGGCTAGTATGGAAAGGCCTGACCACAAGCAGCTTGCAACCATAGGGCAATGACATAGATGCTGTAAAAATTAATGAAGGGAAATCTCAGTTAAAACAGAGCCTGGAGTCCAGGATGGGGAGCTGGAGCTCTCATGCCCTAGGAAGGCAGAGCCCAACAGGAAGAATAAGTCAAGACTTCCTCTTCTAGCCTGGCAAGAGCTCAGCTAATGAGAGACTATCACAGCCCAGCCAATGAAGAGCTACCCTGCTGGGAACTCATACTTCTTCCAATGGACTTTCTTTACTACAGCCCTCCCAACCTCCTTTTCCCCTCTTGCGAAGAGTTCTCCTCTGCCTGCTCGGCAGGAACTTGCAGGGGGCTTGCCTTGGTTGCAGGTCCCAAACTGCAATTCTTGGTTGATGGTGAATAAACTTGTTTTTGCTGGAGAAATTACCGGCAGTCTATTTGTTTCAACAACTAAAATATAAAAACTATCCACTAAGGAGTTCCTGTCGTGGCTCACCTGTTAACAAACCCGACTAGCATCCATGAAGATGTGGGTTTGATCCCTAGCCTTGCTCAGTTGGTTAAGGATCTGGCGTTGCCATGAGCTGTGGTGTAGGTCGCAGATGCGGCTTGGATCCAGCATTGCTGCGGCTGTGGAGCAGGCTGGCAGCTTAGCTCTGATTCAGTCCTTAGCCTGGGAACATCCATATGCCATGAGTGTGGCCCTAAAAAGACCAAAAAAAAAAAAAAAAAGAAAAACCCCAAAAAACAAAAAACTGTCCACTAACATCATACTTAACCAACACTGGCTGGGAGTGGGTGTCAGGTGTTCTCCAAAGAATTTTCCTAAAACTCTAGACCTTCTTTCATAAAGTTCTAAACCACTTTCTAAAATGGAACTACATTCAAGGGAAATTTTCCTAAAAGGAACAGCACATTTTGCTGGCTCTTGAATACATTGCAATTGATCCCTGGGTCTCTGAGTCATCACTGTGACCTCAGATAACTCAACTGCAACAGAACTTAAGTCTGTGCCTTCGGTTAGAGTGTCTGAAGATACGGACTGCTTTCATCCTAAACCAAGGAGCCATCAAAGTGCTTATTAGATTCGTTGGAATTATTCTGCCTCTTTTCAAATCAGTGGGTTGTCATTTATCCCTGCTATCTGGGCTGGCTCCTCTCAGCTCCTATCCCACTTTCAGTTTGCTTTTTGCTAATCTCCTGTGGGCAAGGAAACTCAAAAATCCTTCTTAAGATACGTGTACTGAGGGGGTCTCTCATTTGAGTATAAGTTTCTAACATATTCCAAATCCTTGCTACCCTTTGACTTTTGACCCTTTTTAGTGCTCAGCTATGTCTTGCAGAGCTGAAACTGTCAAATTCCCTGTCTCACCTCTCCCCTCACAAATGCTTAATTTAAAAGAATAGTAAGTGTAAAAATTAGAATAAAGAGTATCGATAAGGGAAAAGAGGCAATATCTATACAATGGAAACTTCAGGCTGTCTTTGCTATCGATCCAGACAAAATGAGACAGAGGTGGCCAATATCTGCCTATCTCATGATAATATGATTTTAAGACAAACAGAAAATGCCACAAAGAAGTACAAGTAAAAATTAAATGCAGGTTGGCTTCAAGTAGCAAAAATAGTCTAAGATTTCTCAATTCCAGGATTTAGAAGAAAAGAGAGCACAGCTTTAAGCTTTAACAAAAACATCGTGAGCCCTATAGGCAACCCAGCTACGATTTACATGCAAAAGCCATGAACATCCAATGGATGATACTGCCATTCATCCAAGAGGTAAATCAAAATAGAGGAAAGGAGCAAGCAGTAGTCAAATGCACTTGTATGAAGCCGTGAAGATGAGAAGACGCATTGAGTTTAATTTAAATATAGCCTAAATACAGAGAAAAAGAAATAGACTTTGAAAAAAAGACAGTGTAATAATAAATCAAAAATCTGAAATTAAAAATCTCAACTCATGGAAATTTTAAAAACCTTCTTCCAAATTCTATCGAGACAATGAAGAAAATAAAACTGTAACTAGAAAACCTATTCAAAAATACAATATTACATATTAAAACATACAAGATACTGCCAAATTTATACTCAAAGGAAAATGGATAGCCTTACATAATGTCATTTTTCTGCAAATGGCATAAAAATAAAGTTTTTTTAAATATCAAAGAGAATAAGAAAATAAGACAAGCAGAAATTAATACTTTGAAAACCAAGATAAACGTAAGATTTGAAGGTACACAGAGGAATGAAAGGCAAATTTTTAATACACCTAACAAAAGAGGGAAAATATACAAAATTAACAATGAGAAAGATGCAGAATCTGCATCCTTTTTGACTACTTTTTTAAACCTTTTTTCTTCTTTACCTGACTGAGACTAAAGAATCTACAACTTATAAAACCCACTGGTTCCTCTTCCCATGTTAAAAGAAATCAGTAAATAAACAAATCATGTCACCTCTGCTATGAACAGGCCCGTTTTATCCATCGCTACACCTGGGAAGAATAAACATGCATAACAAAGTATATTGATCGCATGTATAACGAAGAATACTGATCACAATGAATCCAATCTTAAGGTACTTTATCATTTATACATTTTTAAAAATTCCAAGAACATTAATGATTGAAAATCATCATCCAACTCAAGCCCAGTTGAAGACAACAGAAAATTACAGTTCTCAATGGAACATCGACCAGTAATTCCCAATCTACTCTTATAAATACCAAGCTTTAGTGACCTATTAAGTTACCACCAAGTTATTGTTAGGTATAAAAACAAAAGCCCATAGAAATGTGTACCATATTCTCAGAATGACAGAAAAGACATGGATTTTTAGTAAATTTCTGGCCTACCAGAGCAAAGCAGGGTATCAGAATTACTGTCCAAAAGCAGAAGTCTCAAACTGGAAGTTTTCTAAGAATAGACACTTCCAGAAGATATTAAGCACAGATAGATTTAAGGAGACACATTTCTCCACATTTTCATATCTGTGCTTTGCTAAAATGGATCTTCCTGAGACGGCGCCTGCAATGCACCCCCCTCAACTCCACTCTCCTCTGCCACCTTCTTTTTCACAACTGCTCTTCTTCCATTTTACACCACAAAGACATCCCTGTCACCCACCCTAACCTCTCTACAGTGCATTCAAGATGCCAAAGAGACATTCTGAACATAAGGTTTAAACCTAAGCCTCTGCAATCAAGGCCTACCACAGGACTCTGCCTGTTTTTGTTAAGCACAAACCTAGTGATAGACTCTGGCTAGTCTGGCCTCTGGGGTGCTCTGGGTTTAGCTTTATCAGTGTCTTGACAACGAGGCAAGCAGAGGGTCTGGACATGTTGAAGACAGTGTCCTTTTTTCAAATTGGCAAAGGCCAGCGTTGTCACTGTCCCCAACTCTCCCCATCTAACCACTTTATTTATTTTCATGGTTTTATCATAAGGATTATGATGGGATGATCAAAGAAAAACTTTCTAGCACAAAAAAATGTATTAAATTAGGAAAAACTAGGAGGGCAATCTGGCAATACAAGTTCAAGAACAAGAGAGAACAATACGAAATTTCTCAGAGTTAAAAAGAGATCTTTATTTCTACACGGATGATGGTAGAGAGTGAATCCCTGTGGTTTTACATTTCAACGATTCATTCTAAAGAGTGATTTGATTATAAAATGTCAATATTTGAAATCCACCAAAAATTCAGTCTTGGGCAAATATTAAGCATATAACAAAACACAGAGAGCAACTTACAAATGTTCCAGGAACGTAGGGGTTTGTAAAGTTCCAAGTGTGGAGTCAGAGGGCCTTGGCCCACTGGTTCCCAGCGCGGCCACAGCTTGCGGGCTGCGTTCCAGGTTCAAACTGCTCCTCCCTAGGTCCCTGGCCCCCCGCTAAGCTCTTCAAATAAACTGGCCTCTGAATTCCTTTGTTGACTCTTTCATACTTGTATCCCAGCTGCCTACCATAATGGCAGACAATAAAGAGTGCTGATTTTCAAAATGAAATAAAATGACATTTGCCAAAGCTTCCAGAGCAAGTCCTTGCTCTTTGAGAACCTACTCAAGCTGAATGTTTATCAGACACAGGAGCGCAGATGGGCTGAACTCTGAACTCTATGAAGGGAGGTCAGGAGGTTCCAGGAGTGACCTTTGATGAATCATCATACAGGTTTTCATCCTTTTAAAAATAAATGTGCAAGAGACCAGGCTTCTTGCCCTACTGCAAAAGCAGCCTCAAGAAAATGAGTGCAAGCCTGGAGAAGCATTTCCAGCTAATAGAAAGAAATGATGAACATTGGGACCAAAAGGATTTTAAGTCATCATTTATTCTAGTGTATTCTCTACCTCGGGATAAAACCAGAACCAACCAATTGCATGCAGAGCTGGAGGCTACACCTCTATTTAACCATCATGACTGGGAATCAAGAGGTTCTTTAGTAGAAAAGATTCTTTGCTGGAGTGTCCGTTGTGGTTCAGCGGTAACAAGCCTGACTAGAATCCACGACAAGGCGGCGGGTTCGATCCCTGGCCTTACTCAGTGGGTTAAGGGTCCGATGTTGCCTTGAGCTGTGGTACAGGTCCCAGACATGGCTTGGCTCTGGATCTGGCACTGCTGTGGCTGCAGTGCAGGCTAGCTCCAATTCGACCCCTAGCCTGGGAACTTCCATATGCCTCAGGTGTGGCCCTAAAAATGCAAAAAAATAAAAATAAAAAAAAAGGAAAGAAAGAAAGAAACCGCATTTTGCTAATGAGGTTTAGCTCCATAGCCTCTCCCCTGTCCTGGGAGGTGGGCAGACAGGCCAAGCCCAGCCGGCAGCCCCTGCCCTTCCCCTGGGGAAGCACTCCACACACCTCTCAAGTGCGGTGCCCAACTACTTCAAGGGGCGGCTGCATTATTCATTTTAAAGCACTTTAATATGTTAATTTAAAACATGCGGCCGCGTATCTGTGCATACACATTCCCATACAGAAGTACATACGCGTATACAGTCTCTCCATGAATTATTTTAACTAATTCAACAACCAAAAGTGAAAGACAAAAATCAATATTAAGCCTTCCAACAAGAATCCAACAGACACACTTCTACGTGCAGAACACTGTTTCATTTTTTAGGGCTGCGCCGGAGGCATATGGAATACTATAAACAAAGCCTCAATAAACATGGGGGTGCAGATATCTCTTCCAGATAGTGATTTTATTTCCTTCAGATATATACCCAGAGGTGAGATTGCTGGAGCACATGATAGTTCCATTCTTCATTTTTTTTTTTAAGGAACCTCCAAACAGTTTTCCATAGAGGTTGTATCACTTTGCTTTTCCATCAATAGTGCAAAAGGGTTCCCTTCTCCCCACATCCTCACCAATACTTGCTACTTGTATCTGAGAGTCATTTTGACACATGTGAGGTGAAAGCCCACTGCACTTTTGATTTGTGTTTCCCGGATTAGTGATATTGAACATCTTTTCACGTGCCTGTTGGCCATCCATAAGTCTTCTTCAGAAAAATATCTATTCATGGCCTTGCCCGTTTTTAAATCAGATTGTTCATTTTTAATGGTATTAAGTTATATGAGTTTGTTTTTAATGGTGCTAAGTTACATATTTTTAATACTAACACCTCCTCAGATAACTGGTACGCAAATATTGTCTTCCATTCTGTAGGATGCCTTTTCATTGTGTTGTTCCTTTGCTTTGTAGAAGCTTTTTACTTTGATATAGTCCTGCTTATTTATTTTTACTTTTATTGCTTATACTTTTGGTGTCATCTCCAAAAAAATCATTGCCAAGACCAGTGTCAAGAGACGTTTTCCCGATTTCTTTTTTTTTATAACAGTATTACAGTTTCAGGTCCTATATTTAAGTCTTTAATTCATCTCGAGTTAATTTCTGTGAGTGGTGTAATTCGGGGTTTAATTTCATTCTCTTGCATGTGAATGTCCAATTTTCCAATCACCATTTTTATCGAACAGACTGCCCTTTCCCCATTCGATTTTCTTGTCTCCCTTATCAAACATTAATTGATCAAGTATGCATGGGCTTATTTCTGAGCTCTCAATTCTGTTCCATTAGTGATGTTTGCTTATATGCCATTATCATACTGTTTTGATTATTATAGCTTTTAATAAAAATATAAATTATTATAATGGGCAAAACATGACATAGAAAAAATAGATCCAGAAATCCCACTCCCACTCCTGGCAGCTATCTGAAAAAAATCCTAATTTGAAAAGACACATGCACCCCAATGTTCACTGCAGCACTATTTACAATAGCAAGACATGGAAGCAACCTAAATGTCCATCAACAGAGGAAGGCATAAAGAAGATGTGGTACATACATACAACGGAATATTATTCAGCCATGAAAAAAGAATGAAATAATGCCATGTGCAACAATGCATGTGGACCTAAAAATTATCACACTAAGTGAAGTCAGACAGTGAAAGATAAACATCATATGCTATCACTTATATGCGAATCTAAAAAAGGCATAAAAATAAACTGATTTACAGAATGCAAATAGATTCACAGACTTTGAAAAAATTATGGTCACCAAAGGGGTCAGGCTGGAGAAGGGACAGACTAGGGGTTTGGGATTGGCCTAGGCACTGTGAGGTGTTTGGAACGATTGGCCAACGGGGACCTGTTGCATAGCACAGGGAACTCTACTCAATATTCTGGGATAATCTATGTGGGAAAAGAATCTGAAAGAGAATGGATGTGTGTACACATATAATTAAATTACTTTGTCGTACAGCAGAAATGATTGCAAACTTGTAAATCAACCATATTTCAATAAAACTTTTAAAAATGGGAAGAAAAACATAATTAAAAAACAAACATGACAGATAAAGACCTGAAGGAGAATCACACTCTGGTATTAATTTCAAAGAAAAAAAGAACTAACTTCTGGTTTCTAGTCTATCACGTAAGAAGCTCGGAAGTCACCATACCATCCTAAGAATAAGTAAAAAGCTGAAGAAAAAAAAAAAAATGAAAAATCAACAACTCTTAGATCTGCCAGCGAAGTGAAGACCCAGCAAACTGGACACAGTCAGATACAGAGGATCCTGACTTCCTGGAACAAAAACCCACGACGAGGTGCCAGGGCAGGAAACCTTAAACAGTAATTTGACAAATTGGCGGGGACTCAATGTGGACAGGTCTGAGGGTTGAAAACCAAGGGAGGCGTCCGGGTCGTGGCTCAGTGGTAACGAACCTGACTGGTATCCATAAGGATGTGGGTTCGATCCCTGGCCTTGCTCAGTGGGTTAAGGATCTGGTGTTGCCTTGGGCTGTGGGGTAGGTCGCAGATGCAGCTCATATCTGGCGTTGCTGTGGCGTAGGCTGGAGGCTATAGCTCTGATTCGACCCCTGACCTGGGAACCTTCATATGCCACGGGTGCAGCCCTAAAAAGACAGACAGATGATAGATAGATAGATAGATATTTAGGGAAAATAAATAAAGAAATAAAATAAAAACTGAGGGAGCCCCAGCCATAGGGGGAGGTCTTCGAGCTTTTGTGAAGCTTTCTCCAGGAGCTCTGCCCAGATCCATGCAAAGAATAGCACAGAAAAACCCCCTCGTGCTTCCAGCAGAAGGTGGGGAAAGTAGCCATTTTTATATACACCAGGGCATTTTGTTCTTCACAAGGCTTGCTCTCAGGAGAGATGAGTTCACCAGAGTCTAAGGAGCCTGGGGCAGGGGAAATACCCAAGTCCAGCCCCCTCTGGCCACCCTGTCCCACCTAAGGGGACACAGAAGGGATGGCTGAGAAACACTGTGAGGTTCACAGCCCAGGGGCACAGCCCAGAAGGTGAGACCTAATCAGGAGACCACAGAACGCTCCCTTCCCCAACCCCATCTATGTTACAAAGGCTGGAGCATCCAAGTTCCCCTCAACCAGCCCCTTAAGGCCACCTTTCAACTAAAAACTACCAGGCAATCTAGGAGATGAGAGCAGTCTGAATTGCCCAGAAAGCATCAGAAGCAGAGCCACACGTGGCAGGATGGCTGGGATTACAGACTAAGACTTTTTGAAAACTGTGATTAATATGCTAAGGGCTTTGATGGGGAAGGCAGACAACCTGCAGTAACCTGCCACAAAAATCAACCCCAAATGGGTCACAGATCTAAATGCTAAACACAAAACTATAAAACTCCTAGATGATAAAACAGCTGAAATACTAGATAACTTTGGGCATGATGGTAACCTTTTTTTTTTTTTTTTTGGTCTTTTTAGGGCTGCATCTGTGGCAAATGGAATTTCCCAGGCTAGGGTTCGAACTGGAGCTGCAGCTTCCGGCCTACACCACAGCCACAGTAACATGGGATCTGAGCCACGTCTGCAACCTACACCACAGCTCACAGCAACACTGGATCCTTAACCCACTGAGTGGGGCTAGGGATGGAACCCATGTCCTTATGGATACTAGTCAGGGTCGTTACCACTGAGCCACAGTGGGAACTCCCATAGTGATAACTTTTTAGATACCACACCAGAGGCCCTATCAAAGTCACCACCAAGCTGAACTTCATTAAAATTGAAAGCATCAGCTCTAGAAAAGACAATGTTAAGAGATGAGAGGGTCAGCAGCAGACCGGGAAAAACTGTGTGCACTGCAGTTGGGGGGGCGGTGCCTTCGATGGCCTTTGACACGTGTTGCATAGTAGAAAACCTTCACCTGCATTCTGCACGCTCACCTCTCCCTCCGCCCAGCCTAACCTCTGACAGTCACTGACCTCCACAGTGTCACCTTTTACAGAAGGCCAGGGATTTGGAATCTTATAGTATGTAGTCGTTTCAGATCGTCTTCTTTCATTTAGTAAGATGCTTGTGGTTCCTAAAATATTCACTATTCTGGTCCTTTATAGGAAATCTGCCAGCCTCTGTTGTAGGTACTCTGCAAAGCAGCTGCAGAAGTTACCTCTTTTACATGAATGATTCCAGGGAGGTACAAATGACCAGTATCCCCATTTTAAGAAAAAGGAAGCTGAGGCTTATCGAGATGATGTAATCAGGCCAGACTTACAAACAGCCGGGCCAGGCTTCACCCCAAACTCACTGGCTCTGAGTAGATGCCCTAAACCTCCAAACTCCATTAAGTTAAGGTAACTTAACCCTCATGCAAGAAAACATGTAGCTGGATTCCTCAGAACAGAAGTGCTTCTTCATTCTTTTTTAGGTTGCCATTGCTCCTTGGCTATTAAAAGGGTGAGTAGTTTTCTGATGAGACACTGATGTCTTAGAAGATGGTGGCATTCTGAAAAACGAATATTGACTACTTCTCAGAGCCAGGCTCTCATGACTGTCCATAGAGTACTGATACTCACTTATGGTCGGGTCCTCAGCTTGGCCCACCAAAGTGAGGTACGCTGGGCGGGGGCGGGGTGGTAACTTAACCCTCATGTTACCTAAGCAAAGAAATCTTCACTGGGACAAAGGCAAAGGCCTAAGCCAACCTCTGGAATGGAGGGACTCCCAAGCTCTGGGGAAACATTTCCGGAATGCCATCATATGGCGGGTACCACAGTGTCACCAACGTTCCCGTGAAAATGCCAGGCCATTTGCTCTGGACACTCTGTGGATGGAGCCAGAGCCTCTCGGTGGACAGACCACCAGCCCCTGACTCTGCATTCGCTCTTGCTGACCTATCTGACGTGCCATCAGCAGGTCAGTGCCCCCTCTAAGGACGTGTGAGTCAGCAGCTGGTGCCCAGCGCTAAGCAGACTTTGGCGGGCCAAGCTGAGGACCAGCCACAAGTGAGTAGCAGGACTCGATGGACAGACATGAGAGTCAGGCTCTGAGAAACTACTCGTCATCTTCTAAGACACCAGCATTTTAGCAGAAAACTTCTCACCATTTTAATAGCAAAGGACCAAAGGCAACCTAAAAAGAATGAAAAAGCACCGCTGTCCTGATCAGTCTACTCAGACTACATGTTCTCTGACATTTAGACACAAAACTGAAAAAGGACACGTGGCTTAGAGCCAAACGGCCCCCCTGAGAATACAGCAAGCCTGAGGTGAGCAGCTCCTTCTCAGGGCCCCCTTAAAGGCTTACCCGCATTTCCATAAACAAGCCTGGTCAACTTTGTTTAACCCAGAACTGCCCAGATTTATTTGAACAGGTTTCTTTCTTTTTTTTTTTCCCCTCTCTCCCCCAAGGAACCACAATGACACTAGAACAGTTCATCGACAAACAGTTCCTGAGTATCTGAACTCAACCGAGACTCGATGTCAAGGAGGACACATCATTGCAAATGATTAACCAAGTATCAGTGTCCTGTGAAAGCGATACACGGGGACCAGGGAACACACCTCAGGAAACACTGCTCGGGGGGAAGGCTCCGGGCTGAATCAGAAGGACGCTGACCCCCCCCCCACCCCGATGTTCAGGCGCCAGCCACTCCCAGCCACGGCGTGCGGAGGCTGGATAAGATCGACGCTGAGGGCCCATCCATTCTGAATATTCTATGCCATTAATTCAGAGTGAAATGAGGGAAACGAAGAAGAAATTTCAATATAGTACTTAGGCACTTCAAAAGACATACTGATGGCTCAGATAATGAAACCAAACTGGAAAAAATGTCTTCAGAATATACGTGCGGAATTTAAATGAGCTCTGAGTATTCTTCCTCAAGAAATAATAAGGAAGCCTGTAAGAGCTGTAAGGGGGGAAAGAGTCCACCATGACCTGATACAAGCTCTAGCACCAGCCTCTGCACGCCCACCCCTGCCCTCTTGCTCCAAAGCCCACTCAGGTGCCCGGAAAGCCCCAGGTCCCCAGGGCAACGGCTCCTTCTGAGCTCCAGACATGAGAGGGCCTTTATCACCCCAATCCGGGATCCCCAACAACAACTTCATTCTGCGCCAGCTTCAAGGTCAACTCCCCTCCGAACCCTTGCTGACCTCCTCACTACCCTCGTCCGGAAGGCGTGACCTGCTGACCACTGCCTCCTTCATGTCTCCACCAATCCTAAGACCGATTCCCAGCTGGCCTGGTCACCGATTAGCTGTGTGACAAGTTCCAGCCTCCATTTCCCGTAAGAGAATAATGAGCATCCACGTGGCAGGATTGTCAGGGGCGTCCGATGAATTACTACCTACAAAGAGCTTCAAACAGAGCCCGACACAGAACTAGTGCTTGCGGTCAAAACCATCTTCTGCTTTTGCTTTCTTCCTCCTGAACAAAAACTCAGTTTTGTTAAGGACGGCAGTGTGCTCGGCTGAAGCAACAATTTCCTAGGCTTCCTGGGCAGCCAGAAGGAGCCATGCAGTACAGCCCAGCAATGAGATCCAAGCTAACGCTGTGAGCAGGGCTGAAAGGAGGGGTAAACTGAGCTAATGTAGGCCCATGGGACAGGGGATAACGTGGTTGCAGAAGCTGTCTTGAAACCATGGAGAGAAAGACCAAGGAGATCACACAGGTTCAGGTCTGAGTAAAACATTGAACCCTTGCCACCAGCAGCTGGGCTCTGTAGTTCTGTCCAGTGAGGGGAAAAGGGACAATCCTTAACTGGCTCAAGGGACCTCTGCTCAGGGTGCTGTTATCTGCAGCCAAATGCATCCCGGATACAGTTAACTCATACTAACCTAGAACCTTTAACAATTTCATTAGCTGTCTAAAGTTTGGTTCCCCCACCACGTGCAAAGTGTCTTATTCATGTTCGCGTTCACGCAACCTCTCTCACCAAGCAGGTGCTCGAAAATGTCAAAGAAATGAATGAAGTGAAAACAAGGCCATCACAGTTTGCCCCTAGTTCTCCTTTAAAAAGGTTTTTCTTCCTCTCCTAGCTAAACTGAATACAATTCAGACTATTTGGCATTTACTCGAAAAGACACATGTACTCCAGTGTTCATTGCAGCACTCTATGCAATAGCCAGGTCATGGAAACAACCCAAATGCCCATCGACAGAGAAGTGGATAGGGAAGATCTGGTACATACACACAATGGAATATTACTCAGCCGTTAAAAGAAACGAAATAACAACATTTATAGCAACATGGACGGACCTAGAAATTATCATGCCAAGTGAAACCAGTCAGACAATTAGACAGCAACACCCAATGCTACCGCTTACATGTGGGAACTAAAAAGACACAATGAACTTCTTTGCAGAACAGACAATGACTCACAGACTTTGGAAAACCTTGGTTTTTCAAATAAGACAACCTGGGGGGTGGGGGGATGCACTGTGGGTTTGGGATACAAAATCTGTAAAATTGACCTGTGATGATTTATGTACACCTATAATTGAAATAAAATCCATTAAGAAAAAAAAAAAAAAACCTATAGAGTGCCTGAAATTCCAGTTCGTTATTTAACAAGCCCTAAGAACATTATTGGCCAAGCTATGCAATTCAACGCTTTCACAAGCAACTCATTTAGGGAGTTCCCATTGTGGCTCAGTGGTAACGAATCCGACTAGTATCCATGAGGATGCAGTTTCGATCCCTGGCCCTGCTCCGTGGGTTAAGGATCCAGTGTTGCCATGAGCTGTGGTGTAGGTCACAGATGTGGCTTGGATCCTGTGTTGCTGTGGCGCAGGTCAGCAGATACAGCTCTGATTCAGTCCCTAGCCTGGGAACTTCCCTATGCTGTGAGTGCAGTGAAAGAAAGAGAGAGAGAGAGAGAGAGAAAGGGAAGGAGGGAGGGAGGGAGAGAGGAAGGAAGAAAAAGAAAATAAAAAGCAACTCATTTAATCTGCATAATAATCAGATAAGACAGGTACTGTTATCTCCCTTTCACAGAGAGGAAGCTGAAGCAAGGAGAGGTTAAATAAGTTGCCCAAGGTCACACAGCCAGCAACTGGCAGGGCTGGGGCTGGATTCCACAGAATTGGGTTCCAGAGTTCATGTCCCTATACAGTCTTACTTCCTTCTTTCTGCTTCTACATAAACCAGGAACGAGCTGGGAGAAAATTCACTGAGTTTCCATCAAGGTTCCTGGCTCCACAAACCAGCAGAAAGCAAGGAAAAGAAAGCTGCATCCACAATACTAAGAGCTGTGGTTACTTTGCTAGAGTAACTACAATTGGAGATAGACAGGCAAGCAGTTGTATATTTTAATTCTCTTATGAACTTCTAGACTTGAAATGAGGAATACTCGAAGAAAAAGAAGAAACAGCATCACAAGAAAAGTCTTTTAAGGGGCAAATATAAGCAAGCAAATAAATAAATACAAATAAATGACCAATAAAGCTTTCCCATGGAAACCAGTCAAAAGGACAACCTAAAACCCAGGCTTCTACCTATAAGATATTATCCAGGTATTCTCATCTTGAGGCAACTTTAGAAAAACTGCTTTAAAAACTGAGAAAAGAGCCCCACTCCTGCCAAAAATAAAACGTGAAGGGACATTGACATCCTTCAGCAGCAATTCCCTAGTTGTCTGCAAGAAGACACGACTTATACCAGATTCTTCACAGTTTACCTCTTACAGCTTCAGCATCCAGAGGTCAGTAACCAGGCCCCAGTCCACTTAGCAATACCTGTCATGTCCTTCCAGACAAATTCACTACCGAGGACCCTGGAATTCAAGACAGGAGGAGAAGTGGTTCTTCCTATCTCCAGTGACATCTAGTGCTAAGAAACTGAAATGCACTAGGAGCACAAAGTTCCTTCCGATTATTACCACATTAACTGCGTATTCTAAGATAGAAATATGTGGAATGCAAAAACATATTTTTCCTGTGATTGGAATCGCCAATTGTCAATTGTCTTCTAACCTTAAATTTGAAATATCTCAACCCACTGAGAAGATACACTTCTTTTGGTTTAGGGGAAGAAATCACTTTGTTCTCCAATTTTTTTTTGGGAGGGGGGGCGGGTGCTCGGCCTGCAGTTCCCAGGGCAGGGATTGAACTGGCAACACTGCAGTGACCAGAGCCACAGCAATGACAACACCGGATCCTTAACCCACTGAGCCACCAGGGAACTCCTAGTTTTTTTTTTGCTGGTTTTAAATGCAAATGTAGCTTTATTTACTAACAGCAGACTCTGTTGTTAGGAGAGTCTACAGACTTCTGTTAAATTTAACCAGAAAACACTCAGGCTTAATATAAGAATAAATAGGAGGCATTTATTCAAAACCAACTTCAAAAATCTCTGAAGGAGAATAATTTAAATGCAGATGAAGCCCATTTTAGAATGGTTTGCTGATTTAAAAATGCCATGGGCTAAATCTTGTCTCCAAATTTTACATATTAAAATTATATTCTAAGAGATGCAGGCTAGCCATGTTCTCTTTATCAAAGTAAAGCACCATTTTGGAATTAAGAATCAAGGCATTTGGAAACTATTTTAAAAGATAAGTAAGATATCATTAAAGAGCACTGGGTTAGGAGGGAAAAAAAGTCAGTATCTAGCCCTGGTTCAAACTCTGGAACTTCCAGACCAATTCATTTAATTTCTCTTGACTTCAAATTCTTCCTTTTAAAAAAAAAAGGTGAGATGAAGGAAGAGAGTCACCTCAATTTCTTCCTGGGCCCCTTGTCCTGACACTCTGCGTTCCATGAATAAGATGATCTTTAACATCTCTTTAAATGTTTTTTTTTCTTTAATTACTTAAACCACACATAATGACAGAGAACTTTAAGGAGAACAGACTAAGAGTCCACACAGGAGATCTGAATCGACATCGGTATGGAGTATATAAGGCTATCTTCAGGATGCTTAGATGATGCCCCCTGAGCTGGATCAAAGACACGTGTTAAATCGCATCCACCATGACCTTGTAAGTTTACAAACCATAAAGACTGCCAGAAGCCTTTTAATTAAGATCTTCAGAAACTGTTTAATTTTCCTTTTTTTCTATTTTGGCCACCCCGCAAGAGATCAGGGATCAGATCTTAGCCACAGCTGTAACCTCTGCCAGAACTGCAGCAACACTGGATCCTTAACCCACTGTGCTGGGCCGGGGATCGAACCTGCATCCCAGCGCTCCAGAGATCCTGGAGTGCCACAGCAGGAATTCCAGAAGCCATGTAATGTAAGCCGGCTTGGTCACTGAACCAGGGTATTCATAAACATTTTGGGCAGGTGAGGTTTTGCTTCCAGAATAGGTTTAAGTCTTTTAGTTTACACAGAATGTTTATCGAAAAGCCTTTCTAAGATGAGGAAGGAGATCTAAGGGATTTCAAATCTGCTAGAGCTTCCTACTACAATTATGGTCATCACTCTCTCACTCTGAAGTAAGAAAGCTGAACCAGAAAAAAGCAACAGCAATGGCTCAGAAGAGCTAAAGAGAGACCTTGGGTGGGGAGACCAGAAGGAGTCAAACTTGACATAGACAGGAAAGGAGGTAAGTTGAACCAGAAAGACCTACGAGGTTTGGGTGGATTCCAGATCACGACCCTGGTGTCCCCCAGGCATCTCAGGACCAGTGCCCCCTCCGCCCCCCATTATATGTGATGAGCTGGTGCCTGAATGAGTGACACCTCTCCAGGGTGACCAGGGAGCAAGTCTGTGCATCAAGGTGGGGGGGCTAGGGTGTACCCGTGACAGGGGACAGGAAACACCAGGACAAACCACTTGATAACAAGGTCTGAGGTGAAGCCACTTAAAAATGAGGCTAACTAAAAATAATGGTAATTGGTGTTCCCGTTGCGGCTCAGTGATTAACGAACTCGACTAGAATCCATGAGGACATGGGTTCAATCCCTGGCCTCGCTCAGTGGGTTAATGATCTGGTGTTGCCGTGAGCTGTGGTGTAGGTTGCAGACGTGGCTCGGATCTGGCATTGCTGTGGCTGTGGTATAGGCCAGTGGCTACAGCTCCAACTGAATCCCTAAGCCTGGGAACCTCCATATGCCACGGGTACGGCCCTAAAAAGAAAAAAAAAAGATTTTTTTACCATCAGGAAATAGAAGACAGAACTATGATGCGATAGCATTACACACCCAACAAAAATGGCCAACAACAAAAGGTGGAAAACAGCAAGTGTTGGGGAACAGGTGGAACACCTGAGCCTCTCACCTGTGGCAGGTGGGAATGTAAATGGTACAAGCACTTCAGAAAACTATTTTCAGTACCTGCTAAGGTAGAGCGGATACCTGCTCTATGACCCAGCAATTCTACATCCTGTGTTCATACATCAGAGCATGTAAAAGAAGGTTCGAAGCAGCACTATTTCTCACTACTCAAACCAGGAAACAACCCGAATTCAAAGAAGAATAAACAGACTGTAATATAGCCACACTATGTAACAGTACGCAACCATGAAAATAAACACAACTATGTGCAAAAACACAGCCAGATCTCACAAGAATAATGCTAAACAAATGAAGCCAGTCACCGGAAAAAAAAAAAATTCTGTACAATTTTGTATGTATAAAAGTTTAAAAGCAATCAATGTGATGATTTATGTACACCTATAATTGAAATAAAATTCATTAATTTAAAAAAAAATAAAATATGTGTAGAACATTAAAAAAAAGAAAAGTTTAAAAGCAGGACAGACAAAGCTAGGCTTTTATGCTTTTGTTTTTTACAGCTACACGTACAGCATAGGCAAGTTCCCAGGCTAGGGGTTGAATCAGAGCTGCAGCTGCCGGCCTAAGCCACAACCACAATGCTAGATCCGAGCCACATCTGCAACCTACACCACAGCTCATAGCAATGCCGGATCCTGAACCCACTGGGCAAGGCCAGAGATCAAACCCACAGCCTCAGAGACACTATGTTAGGCTCTTAACCCACTGAGCCACAACGGGAACTCTAAAGCTATGCTTTTAGAGTCAAGCCAGACATCTTCCTTGGAGGCAGTAATGATTAAAAGGAGGCCCAGCAGGGACACTGGCGGGGAGCAGATCATACTGTTTCCTCACCTAGTCACGGGGTACCCGGGTGCATTTAGTTTATGAAAATCCATCGAGCAGGACACGATTCGAGTAATATTTTATATGTATGTAATAGAATGCCCAGAATGAGAAGAGCTCCCGGGGCACCTTCACAAAGGAAGAGTGGTCCCAACAAAGGTCATCCCACAGCAGGGGGCAAAAGGAAGCTGTCTGGGACCCCTGAGACAGAAGAAACAGGGCAGGGTCCCATGCCAAGATATGGGGTCACGGATAATTCTATGCAGCCTCTTGAGAAAGAACCCTAGTCCTCAAATAGAGAGACTCCGGAGAGCTCCCCTTACCAGCCCTCCTGGTCATGACTGAAAAACTGAGTCAGCGAAAGAGAGAGAAAATCATCTGATCAAAGTCATGCAACCAGTTAGGCATAAGTCCAAGTGTAAAAGCCAGGTCACCTCAGGTAACACAACTTAACTAACTAGAAAACAGTCAAGATATTTTGAAAGAACGAATTAGGCACCGCCCCGTAGATTGTGTAAGGACATTGAAGGACAACTCGAGGAAGGACATAGCCTTTGTCTGTTCCATTCGAATGAGAGAAGCAGAGCGAGGTCACAGGCACACACAACATCTAATGACAGAAGTGGGGACACAGAAAGGGTAGGAGAAGGCAGTCTTGCAGACACTGGGAACATGGCACACTGGCAGGGGACGAAACAGAGCAAAGCTACCCACCACTGTACCTATGCGCTCCCTTCCTTCACGTGCAGCATCAAACAATAACCCTTCGCATGTCTGGACCACTTTTCCCTGTCCAAGAGCACATTTCAGATCTCTGTTTTACAAACAGCCATCACTGTAATAAAGGGCAATAGAACAACCGCACAAAAGCAAGTCTCAGATGAAGTAAAATATTACCTACAAAGGTAGACAAGAACACACAGCTGGCCGGATAGATTTCAAAAAAAAAAAACAATCTGAAAGATGCTCAGAGAAATAATTCATATAAGAATGCATGTTAATTGCAGTTCTTATATAGTTCAGCAGAAAAGAACCAAGTAGTAACCATGAGGTTGCAGGTTCGACCCTTGGCCTTGATCAGTGGATTAAGGATCCGGCGTTACTGTGAGCTGTGTTGAGGGTCGCAGACTTGGCTCGGATCCTGCATGGCTGTGGCGTAGGCCAGTAGCTGTAGCTCCGATTCGAACCCAGCCTGGGAACCTCCATATACCATAGGTGCGGCCCTAAAAAGCAAAAAAAAAAAAGGTTAATAAAACATAAACATCAGGAAAAAATAATCAAGGCAAATATCATGACTATCTGCTGATTACAAACAAGCCAAAGCAAACGAAAGGACTACACGCAACCTCGGTGGAAATAAAACCAGCAGAGCCATGATTAAAGAAGGAGCATTACGGAAGGTCCCCTGTGGCCAAAGGACCCAGTGTTGCTACAGCTGTGGTGCAGGTTCAGTTCCCGGCCCGGAAACTTCCACGTGCTACGGCTGCGGCCTTAAATAAATAAATACAGAAAATAAAGAAAATAAAGCATTATAATCAAAACCCCAAAGGAAATCTGAGCTGTTATTTCACAGAAAGTAAATTCTGTCTTGACATTTATGGTGATAACAGAGCAGATGGTGCTTAAACACTGGTCACCATCTATGTTTCTAAAACACCGATGAACAACCAAATTCACAGCAAACGAAGTCTCTTTTTCAAACCATTTCTTTTCATCGATCTTTAAAACGTGAAAAAGCAAAAAAAAAAAAAAAAAGACAAGGGTCAGAGAAAGACAAAAAATGCCAATGAACTAGACTTTGAAAGAAAAAAGTTAGGTCAGTTTGGAACCATTAAGACCTAGACAGCACCGTGGGTCACCCGCTGATTTGGAGACAAGGATCAAATTCTGATGCCACCTACTCCTTCCTTAACTGAGTGCCCTCTGGGCCTCAGTCTCCTTGTCTGTAAAGTGGAAAAAAAAGATAAATACACACACACGTCCCTCATAAAGCTGCTGAAGAGAACGAATGAATCCATATGATACTTAAAACTGTGCTGTGCCGGGGCTACTGGACACCGGAGATGTGGCTACTGCAGTGGGAAAACTGAACTTTCAACTTGCAGGTTTAAATTTTTAAACTGCACTCAACTAAGTGACTGGAAAACTTTAAAAAAATGTTTGGAACACAGGCTGAATGAGAATCTACTTTCGAACCGTAAATTTTATAAAATCAAAATACAGATCAACTGGAGTTCCCTGGTAGCTCAACAGGTTAAGGATCTGGTGTGTCACTGCAGCAGCCTGAGTTTGATCTCTGGCCGGAGAACTTCCACATGCTGTGGGTGGAGCCAAAAAAAAAAAAAAAAAAGATCAAATGTATCCAGTGCAAATTTAGCACTGAATTGAGATGCACCCCAAACGTAAAATTTATGCCATGGCAAAAACATATTTAAAAATAAAAGATTATGTTCCTAATAATTTTTATATCGATTATGTCAAAATGGTAATTTTTTAATATAATGAGTTAAATAAAATGTACTCTTAAAATTAATTTCAGCTGCTTCTTTTTATTTATTTATTTATTTATTTTTGCCTTCTGTTGTTTTAGGGCCACACCCACGGCATGTGGAGGTTCCCAGGCTAGGGGTCTAATCAGAGCTATAGCCACCGGCCTACACCACAACCACAGCAACGCAGAATCCAAGTCGCATCTACAACCTACACCATAGCTCATGGCAACGCCAGATCCTTAACCCACTGAGTAAGGCCAGGGATCAAACCCGCAACCTCATGGTTCCTAGTCAGATTTGATAACCGCTGCGTCACAACGGGAACTCCATCAGCTGCTTCTTTTTAAATGTGGCTATTAGAAAATTTAAGTTCCCACATGTGGCTTGCATTGCATTTCTATTAAATAGTGCTGACTTAGAAAAATGCCTGGAGAGATTGGATTAAGATGGCGGAATAGAAGGACTGGAGCTAAACTTCTCTCCCAAAAAACAGCAAAACTACAAACAAATGCCGAGCAGCCTTCAACCAACTGGACTGTAAACTTCCAAAAAAGATATTCTACTCCAGAAGACAAAGAGGAGACCATATCAAGAGGTAGGAGGGGCGATTACGCAATAGAAGCAAACCCATACCTCCCGGGTGGGAAGCCCCACAGACTGGAAAGTAACTGCATCACAGAGACTTAGCTACAGGACTGAGAGTTCTGAGCCCCATGTCAAAACCCCACGCCTGGGGATCGGGCACAGGGAGAAAGAGCCCCCGGAGCATCTGGCATTGAAGGCCAGTGGGGCTTGTGTGCAGGAGCTCCACAGGACTGGGGGAAA
>PVHT021183543.1:31030002-31114363 GCA_004024745.2 Catagonus wagneri | reverse complement strand
GTGGAAACTAAAGAGACACAATGAACTTCTTTGAAGAACAGACAATGACTCACAGATTTTGGAAAACCTTGGTTTTTCAAATAAGACAATCTGGGGGGTGGGGGAATGCACTGTGGGTTTGGGACACAAAATCTATCGTATTGACTTATGATCTTTGTACACCTATAACTGAAATAAAATTCATTGTTAATATGAAAAATAAATAAATAAATAAAGCATAAAAAAAAAAACCCATCTAAATAAAAAAAGACTGCTTTCAAATCACAAAAAAAAAAAGAAAAGAAAAATGCCTGGTGCACAGTAAGAGTGCACTAAATATTATCCACTATCATTCCTATTAATATTATCGTTATTAATATCTAAATGCAAGGCAGTTTGAGAGGCTCCAGCAACAACTAAATCATGTCTCTATCTTCTGGACCTCAGAGTCCAGCAAAGGAAACACAGATATACCATAACAGTTTTTTTATACAAATTATTAAATATGTAGCTGTGAGAAAAAAGGATCTGCAGGGGGGAAAAAAAAAATTCACGGAGCATATTCAACCCACTGAAGATCGTCAAAACTGCTATTCTAAATGTCTCCAGAAACCAGAATTTGTGTTAACCACCCAATGAGACTATACCCAGATAAAAATAGAAACAAAAAAAAAAAAACTTACATGAGGAATCCACACAGACTAAAGGCAGCCACTGCTGCTGGTGGAACGGGAGGTCTGCTCCTGGTGGGTCCAGACCCGGTCCACTGGGGCAGGGGTCCTGCCTCACTCCCTCGGCCCAGCCCACGCAGACAGCCCGCTGGACGGGGAGTCAAGGAGGTGTGGGTTAGGGATGCTCTGATCTCGAACACTGTGCAGACACATGCAGGAGGAAAGCAAGCTGGAGCCAAGTCATCACCAGGATGAAAGCCAGAGAAGGGGGCCCAGCGAACGCACACGCCCAACACAACAGGCTCGAGTGTGTCCCCAGAAGCCCTGTTCATCATAACCAAAGGACTGGAAATGACAACCCAAATGGAGCTAAGCAACAGGGGAAGGGATCAGGTATGTGGTGAGGTTGCATAAGAAAGGAGAAACTGCTGTGGAACACAGCTCGGATGAGTCTCAAAGACAACAGGCTGCACCAAAGAAGCCAGAAATGAATACAGAACACACTGCAGGAAGCCCAGGAGCAGGCAAAGACTAACTCAGTGCCAGCTGTCAGAACAGCTCTGGGAACTGATGGGAGGGACGAGGGGGACCTCTGGGGAGCAGGAAATAGTCTGCATTTCTGTCTGGGTGGAGGTGACACGGGTGCACATCCAGAAAAACTCATGAGCTGGACACTTCAGATGTGTGTCCTTTACAGGTTCACCGAGTTGCCCACTTCAAATCTGCACTTTGTGTATGTTGGACCGCAATTAAAAAAATTAACTTCAATAGTTTTTTAGAAGGTCTTGTGAGGAGTTCCCGTCATGGCTCAGTGGTTAATGAACCTAACTAGTGCCCATGAGGACACAGGTTCAATCCCTGGCCTCGCTCAGTGGGTTAACGATCCAGCATTGCCGTGAGCTGTGGTGTAGGTTGCAGATGCAGGTCTTGTGGGACTTGTGGGGGAGTTCCCCTTGGTTAAGGATCCAGTGTTGCCTTGGAGCTGCGGTGTAGGTCATAGATGTGGCTCAGATCTGGCCTTGCTGTGGCTATGGTATAAGCCAGCAGCTGCAGCTCCAATTCAACCACTAGCCTGGAAACTTCCATATGCTGCACTTGAGGATCTAAAAAAGCAATAACAGTAATAATAATAAAAGGTCTTGGGGGAATTCCCATTGTGGCTCAGCAGGTTAAGAATTTGACTAGTATCCATGAGGATATGGGTTCAATCCTTGGCCTCACTCAGTGGGTTAAGGATCCCGCATTGCCATGGCTGTGGTGTAGGCTGGCAGGTACAGCTCCGATTTTACCCCTAGCCTGGGAACTTTCAAAGGCTGTGGATGCGGCCGTAAAAAGACAGCTAGCTAGATAAAAGGTCTTGTGAACAAATCCCTCTGCTTAACAAAAATAATCTATTTAGCCACATTTCTTTTCAAATGGCACCAGCCAATGTCTCCAAATGCTTGTGTGAGTGTACAATTTGGGGACTACAAAGCATCACAAGAAGTTTCAAGCACCATTTTTTCAGGAGCCTTCGCCCATGTGATAAGCGTGTGGAAATGTGCTTTAAGGGACAGACTTCCACATGCTTAGGGCTGTGGGTCCCAAGCCCCGTGAGGCTCGGGGCACTTGTTTACAGACAGAGATCTGGGGAGGGCAGTACCATCCCCAACAATTCTCCTTCCACAACTCTGCAGAGCCCCGAAAAGACTCCAGGGAATTCTGAGCAGAAACCCCTTCCATGTGGAAAAGCAATGTCTATGACACACAGGGTAAGCGGTATTTAGGTAGCTTTGGATGAAAAACCGGACTTAGCAACTTAAAAGAATAGCATAGCAAGTTCTGTTGCTTGATTTCAGTCCAATCTGCTAGAAATGCCAGTATAATTTTTACTTTCCTAGCAAGGACAGGAAAGGTTTAAATATAATACATTAACAAAGAGCAGCTAAGATCTAGAAGAAAATGAGCATCTTCAGTGACATTCGTGTTGTTAGATTCTTTCAAGGAGAAATCACTGGTTGTGACCTAACTTCTCATGTATGATGCACAGACAACTTGCTCAGGAAGGCTGTTTTCAGATGGTAAAGCTGGCCCCATAAAATATTACATAGATGGTGGAAATTTACAACCACCCCTCCCCGCTAAAATCAGAATATTCTGGTAATATATATTCACATGCAACCTAGGTCTATATCTGTTTTTCGATAGTTGTCCATTCATTGCTAATTATCCTGACTTAAATACCTACATACTTCTTAAGCCACCACTTTTGCTAAGAGACTCTACCGCCTGGAATTGAGAGAAACGAACGTCATCCTTAAACAATACAAAGGCAAAAACCAACCCGGATGCTAAGGAAGAGTAATCTCCTAAAACCTGCTGCTGAGTAACAAACAGAGAGCAGGGCCAACTCACCACTCACAGCAACTGTTGCTAGGCAGATCGGGCTGGGAAATATCAAGCTAAAGCGGTCAGTGGGAAATTAAGCCAAATTCAAAACCACATCCGAAAAGCGGAAGAAGGGAGCACGCACTCATTTAGAGCTCATTTCAAATCACATAATCAGTCTGACCAAGGTGAGAGAAATGTGTTTAAATACAGGGAACTCACCGGGTACCATCCTTCAATTCTAACACCAGAAAAGAGCCATTTTTTCCTTATGGAAGCTCTCTACCACAATATAGATATTCAGGGGCACTCTGACACGCTCTTCCAGCTGACACGGGACTTCTGAGTCACAAAGGAAGTATCTGAAAATATTTTCTCTTAAGAAATAAACCTTTTATTTTCTTTGCAATAAAGAAAACCAAGTTCCATCTTCTGTTTGCCTTGAATATAATTTACACGACGCTAAGTGACCAGGTTCTATTCTTTTTTTTGGGGGGGCACACCCACAGCATATGGCAGTTCTCCAGGCTAGGGGTCAAACAGGAGCTGCAACTGCTGGCCTACACCACAGCCACAGAAACGTGGGATCCGAGCCACATCTGTGACTTACACCAAAGCTTGAGGCAACGCCAGGTCCTTAACGCACTGAATGAGGCCCGGGATGGAACCAGCATCCTCACGGACACTGGGTTCTTAACCCGCTGAGGCACAATGGGAAATCCCAGGTCCTAGTCTTCAGTGGAAAACGCTGACAGCATCACCAAGGTTCACCCACTCCCTGTGGGTGTGGCCCTGACTTCAGCCTAGCTCTAAAGGGGGGCCTGGTTCATCTCATCCGATCAGGGTAACCCATTCTCTTATCATAGCGACTGGTGTACACAACTCAAGTCTAAGCCAGTCAGCCCGCTGCCCCAGGGAACTGACTCACAAACGCATCGATCATTCAGGGCAAAGCTCAGAATTTTGCTGGAAACTCTAAAACCCACACCCTTTGAATTTAGACGGTGTAGCAGGTAAATATAAAGCTATAACTGCCGCTCTCAGTTTGCCATCCTTGAGAGCCTGAAGATGATGTCTTTACACCAAAAAAGGCGAAACGAAACACAGTCCCAGAGCACAAGAGCCAGTGCCCTGATCAAACCTTGCCTAAATTCCACCCTACCTCCAGACCACTGCTCTTCTGTGAGCTAATTAACCCCTTCACCATTTAAGCCAGTTTGGAATTGGGTTGTCTGTTATTTGAAATTAGCGAACATAAAATACTATATGATAAAAAGTCTGATAAGTAATACCCTGTTATAGTTGTATAAAACCATAGTTTAAAAGTCTGCATACACATAATTTCTGTTTTTTTACCCAAATAAGAAGACACATTAGTCTATGGCCATACCACCCTAAACGTGCCCAATCTCGTCTGATCTCGGAAGCTAAGCAGGGTCGGGCCTGGTTGGTACTTGGATGGGAGACGACACACATTATTGTCAAGTCTAGTTTACATATAAGAGGATGGATTCGGAGAAAATAAAGCAAGAATGAAAACATGGTGAATTATACGTGAAGTCTAAAACAAAACAAAACAAAACAAAAAACACCCCTAAGCTCAAAGATACAAAGAACAGACTGGAGGTTGCCAGAGGGAGGGGAGAGGAATGTAAAATGAAATGGGTGAAGGGGGTCAAAAGGTACAAACTTCCAGATATAAAATAAATAAGTTCTGGGGATGTAATGTAGAGTATAGTTAATCATACTTTCTGCATATGTGAAAGCTGCTAAGACAGTAGATCTGAAAAGTTCTCATCACATGATTGTTCTCATTATGTTGATGAACAATGTTAACTAGGCTATTTTGGTGATTACTGCACAATATACACAAATATTGATCCCGTTATGCTGTACACCTCAAACAAATCTAATGTTAGCTGTCACTAATACCTCCATCAGAAGAAAAAGGAAAAACTGGACAACATTACTGAATGCTTCCAACACCGACAACCTGCCAGACACTGTTCTAGGCATTTCACACCTGCTCCTTTCTCACTTTAAAGGGCAGGTACTGTTACTGTCGGCCTCTTACAGTGAGGTTCTGTGACACAGAAAGGTCAAAGGGACCAAGGTCAAACACGCACAGACACAAACCACCTTCCCACTTTCCTAGGCTCTCCCCAGCTCCACCCACTCCTCTCCAGGTGAGTTAAGAGCGTTCCTCAGTCGGACATGAACAATAAACTGATCAGACCGTGACATGGTTGCTTCCTATGCTTTTCTGCCAAGGAAACCCAGTCCCCACGTGCTGGCACCCCCAAGGAATTCAGGTGCACACAGAGCACCCTTCCATGTGACCAGGCAATCTTTTCCTCCCTGACTGTGGCAAAAAAAAAAAAATGCAGTAAGAGCCCATCAGTGCACATGCCTCACTGCAAAAGATCAGAAGGCAAATCTGGTTATGTATTCAAAATAATCTATGACACGGCTCCAACATTTTAACGGGGCACATTTGATTTATTTCTGAGCCTTTTGCTCCAGAAACGTTACTCAAAAGTAAGAACCAACATATACGTGCAATACCTTTATTTATGAGCAGCTCCCTCAAGATGAAAACTGCCATGGAAAATAAGGTAGGCCTGGCATTCTTAACGGCATCAGTTCACCCTGAGAATAGCTCGCTTACCCTCTGACCCTGCCAAGTTCTTGGTCAGCCTCCAGTGCGGTGGGGCTGACAGTCACTTCCCCAGTTAATTATTAAATCTCAGGTTCAGAGAACAGCAACCTTTATTACTGCGCCTTTCATCTTAAAAACACAGTCGCAAGAGCAGAACTTCAGAAAGGAAAGAACACAAACAGCTGATAGAAATTAACAGCCAGAGTCTGACTTGAATGAGAAGTTGACAATCTAACGACCACATACTACATTAAGTGCAAGGAACATCTTTTTCCCTTTGTTTCACATCAAGAGCGAGCCAATGGGACAGGATGTGTGAATGCACTCAAAACAGATAAAGGGCTCTGCACATGGGGGTACCAAGGGTGGCTTTTGTTCAGACACGAAGTCATGCACATCAGTCTGCATGTTAAAGCAGCAAGACAAATAATTTCTTGCAAAGCTGTAAACAGTATGAATGATTCTCTAAGGTCAGAAATTTGAACCATCGAAGGCCCTAAGAGTTGCTAATAAAGAAGTGACCTATGGTCGAAAGAAAGGTCTCCTTAATCCAAAATCTGAGTAAAGTCAACATCCATAAAGAGAATTCCAGGAGTTCCTGTTGTGGTTCAGCAGGTTAAGAACCTGAATCCATGAGGACACAGTTTTGATTCCTGGCCTCGCTCAGTGGATTAAGGATCTGATGTTGCCACAAGCTGTAGTGTAGGTCACAGATGTGGCTCCGATCCGGTGTTGCGTGGCTGTGGTGGAGACTGGCAGCTGCGATTTGACCCCTGGCCCGGGAACTTTCCCTATGCCGTAGGTGCCACCCTAAAAAGAAAAAGAGAGAGAGAGAAAGAACACTACCCTTGAGCTACCGCCAGGTTCAACACTTGTACCAAGAGGAGGTCAAGATTAACTGATCCTAAAGGAGACAGAGGCACCAATAATGTCACCTCTCCACAGCTTTGTCCGTAGGTCACCTAGAAATCAGAACATCCAGTGCCCTGGGCAGCAGAATCCCAGGGACCGGCGACCTGGATGGCCACGAGCCCACTGAGCAACAACAGCCCGTTATCAGTGCAGCTTCCAAGTCCATTATACTCCCCAACACACGTCTTCTGCATGAAACGGAAAACTGCAGACAGCAGGAAGAAATTCTTTTATAGGCTGCCATAATCTTCTCGAGACAAAAGTTCGGCTGATTGATTCTATCATAAAGCAGAAATAAGTTGGTTTAAACTATGCCTCTCCGTGAAGTTCAAGCTCAGAAAACTGTAAGCCAGTAAAAGACCCCCATTTCATTTTACTATACTTCTTATCAGTCAAAACATTCTGAAAGAGTAAAAATATTTTCTTCTATCACCGTGCTGCCCACTCCTGCCCTGGGCTTGTGGTACCCACTTCTTCCACACCCCAGAGATGGAATATTAAGACACCAGCACTATTTACTTATTTATTTTGTAACAGATCTTGATCTGTAAGAAGGCCTATTTATTTATTTATTTTTAATATATTTCCTTGGGCATGGCTAGGGCATGTGAAAGTGCCCGGGCCAGGGATCGAACCCACGCCACAGCAGTGACAACACTGGCTCCTTAACCACTAGGCCACCCAGGAACTTCACCAGCACAATTTAAGCTTAAATCATCTGCATTAGGAACCCATCATCACATAGATTCAAATATGTACCATGCTCCAAATTCAATTCAACCAGCACTGTTTACCATAGGGGGAAAAAATCCATATAATTAATGTCTGGAAATAAAAGTCCAACACTTTAGTCCAACTCACACTTGCACAAATCGCTCCTTTCCAAGGACAAGCCTCTCCAGTAACAGCCTCTGCAGGGGCGAGGCATGCTTCCGGGCCCCACACCCTGTGCTAAGCCATAGTCAGGATGCCCACACAGGGCAATGAACACACAAGTGCAAGTCAGGCATTGGCATAATCCAAGAATGTGTTTTCGGTGAGGACGCCACCCTATTATTGAAAACCGGGAAGAATGACCAACGCTGGAGGGATGCAAGCAGAGGCCTTTCGAGCACCACTTTGCAGCCCGGCTCTGAACGGACTCTGCGCACAGCCCGTGGTCCCTTCTGCCGCGCCATCTGTCAGACCCAGGAGAGCTGGTCGCTGCGGTCCAGACAGGCTGTGATCTATCCCGGGGCACAGAGCTCAAGAAGTTCTTTGGAAGTCAGATAACTTACTGCTGAGCATTTCATCTTGATTGTTTAGAAAACGCTAGAACAAAGAAACCAAAACATGTACAGAGTAGACACATGAAAAAGATGCCCATGGGGTGAGGGGCGAAAGCAGGAGTGAGGGGACAAAGAACAGGGGAATTCCTCGTGGCCTGAACACATTCATCAGCAGTAAGTTACTAGGGATTTATAAAAAGCCAAAAGGGAATCAGCTTAATCAGTAAACGTACTTTTTTTTTTTCCATCAGTTAATATACTCTTCTTATTGGTTTCTCTCTCATGTCTTAGAACGCTGCCCCAAAGTGTTTTTCATCCTGGCTGAGTTTGTCTTAAAATGCGATCACTGTTGGGTCTTGGAACTTAGTGTTGTGCTAAAGCTAGCTTCTCTTTAATCCCTTTTGAGTTTATTTTTGTGCATGGTGTTAGGAAGTGTTCTAGTTTCATTCTTTTACAGGTAGCTGCCCAGTTATCCCAGCACCACTTATTGAAGAGGCTGTCTTTTGTCCAATGTATATTCTTGCCTCCTTTATCATAGATTAGTTGACTATAGATGCATGGATTTAATTCTGGGCTTTCTATTCTGTTCCACTGATCTTTATTTCTGTCTTTGTGCCAGTATCATACGGTTTTGATGACTGTAGCTTTGTAGTAGAGTCTGAAGTCAGGGAGCCTGATTCTTCTGGCTCCATTTTTCTTTTTCAGGATGTCTTTGGCTATTCTGGGTTTTTTGTGTTTCCAGACAAACTTTAAACTATTTTGTTCTAGTTCTGTGAAAAAGGTCCTTGATAGGGATTGCGTTGAATGGTCCTTGATAGGGATTGCGTTGAATGTGTAGATTGCCTTGGGTAGTATAGTCATTTTGATAATATTGACTCTTCCAAAAATAAACTCAAAATGGATTAAAGATCTAGATATAAGACCAGATACTATAAAACTCTTAGAGGAAAACATAGGCCAAACACTCTCTCACATAAATGATAGTAACATTTTCTCAGATACATGTGTCAGAGTAAGGACAATAAAAAGAAAAATAAACAAATGGGACTTCATTAAACTTCAAAGTTTCTGCACAGCTAAGGAAACTCTAAACAAAACTAAAAGACAACCCACAGAATGGGAGAAAACATCTGGAAATGATTCAACTGACAAGGGATTAATTTCCAAAATTTACAAACACCTCCTACAGATCAACACCAAAGAAACAAACAACCCCATCAAAAAATGGACAGAGGATCTAGGCAGACAGTTCTCCAGACAAGACACGCAGATGGCAAATAAACATATGAAAAGATGTTCAACATCGCTCCTCATTAGAGAAATGCAAATCAAAACCACTATGAGGTACCACCTTACACCAGCCAGAATGGCCATCATCAAAAAGTCTACAAACAATAAGTGCTGGAGAGGGTGTGGGGAAAAAGGATCCCTATTACACTGTTGGTGGGAATGCAAATTGGTGCAACCACTGTGGAAAACAGTATGGAGATTCCTCAGAAAACTCAAAATAGAATTACCATTTGATCCAGCAATCCCACTCCTGGGCATCTATCCAGCAGAAACCATGACTCGAAAAGACACATGACTCCAGTGTTCATTGCAGCACTCTATGCAATAGCCAGGTCATGGAAACAACCTAAATGCCCATCGACAGAGGAGTGGATAGGCAAGATAGGATACATACACACAATGGAATATTACTCAGCCATTAAAAGGAACGAATTACCAACATTTATAGCAACATGGATGGACCTAGAAATTATCATGCGAAGTGAAACCAGTCAGACAACTGGACAGCAACACCCAATGCTACCGCTTACATATGGAAACTAAAAAGACACAATGAACCTCTCTGCAGAACAGACAATGACTCACAGACTTTGGAAAACCTTGGTTTTTCAAATAAGACAATCTGGGGGGTGGGGGGATGCACTGGGGGTATGGGACACAAAATCTATCAAATTGACTTGTGATGATTTATGTACACCTATAATTGAAATAAAATCCATTAAGAGATGTAAAAAAAAATAATAATTATGCTTATATGTAATGTGATATGCTTATGCTATTAGATCAAGTGACAAACACTAGGTAAAAACTGAATATACAGCCAGTTAGGAAACTAAGTTAAATTGCACAGAAAAATATTTTTTAAAAGCAATAAAATATTAGCAGCTCTCAAAAAAATAAAATAAAATAAAATAAAGTAAAATAAATCTAGCTTCTCTGAGGCCTGGGATCCACGCATTCCTGAATCCTCAGTTCTCCTATCCCACGGCTTCTATACGGCACTGACGGCTTAGTGTTTGTAAAAATCACCATTTAATACCCATCTGTGTCCCTTCTGGGGAAAACAATTTTGTTTTGGGATGTGGGAGAGAAGCGATTAAGAGCTTCACGGTGGATTCCGACGGCCCAGGAAGGGAAGCATCTCAAACGATGGAGCACCACGGGCAAAGGCCAGGAGACACCCTGAAACCCAACGCCTGGGGACATGGGGACCAGCAAGATGAGGCCAGGGGAACTGTGATGGGACACAGGGAGACCAGTGCCTCTGCGAGCCGGGCAAGGGACTTGGAGCTTTAATTTCTAGAAAATGACGATAATGAAAATGAGGAAGGTGGGTTAAGGGGCAAGAGAGCGGATGCACAGCGAAGACTGTGGAGGATGACGAAGCCCTCGTTACCCGCCTGCCCCCACAACCAGCATGCTGCCATCATCAGCTGCTTGTGTCTTAACCCCGAGCACTCTGTCACCTCTCACCCATGACCCAGATAGAAGGAAGGGGCTGCCATGCACCAACCTCCACGCTGGAGACGCAGGTAGGTGACACTGGGTAAGTGCCACAATCAGTGACTCAGAGAGAGAATGAGCCTGAGATGGAGACTGCGCAGACCAAAGCCGAGACTCGTGTGTCAGCACCGTAGCGCCACCAGCTCGGAAACAGAAGGTACCGTCTGTCTGTGCACCTGTCACCCCCGCTTCACCTCCGTTCAACACACCTGGCGCTTCCCTCGTCCTCAGCGAGGACAGCCACAGACCAGACTGCAAAGAAGGGAACAAAGCCACTCCTTGATGGCTGAGTATCTAAGGGCCCGGGATCAAGAGATTTCCAGGGAAATCAGGGGACTTCTGAGAGTAATTCTGACCTAAGGGACATCTGCCTTACACAGCGACTTGAGATGCCTACCAGGCATGGGAAGGGCCCCCGCAGTTCCCCGGGACTGACAGACCCGCGTCAGCCCTCGCAGCTGGAACAGGACGTACCAGCACGAAGCACAGTCAGATGAACAAAAACAATGGAGATTATTCTAAGGGCTGAGAGGACAGGTCAAACATTTTTCCTTCGTCCTCCCTTCAAGCGATACCTGCGAGACTCCTCTGACATGTCTCAAGGAAGCTGGGCGAGAAAAACCAACGAGGCCGATGCCGGCCGTGCCAACAGGCACCAGATGCCCACGCGTCTCCTTCCATCCCCTGGGTGGCCTGACTCTCGGTCTTCTCCTCAGAGGCTTCTTCTTGGATGCTCACGACTCGGGGCTTGGAAGAGATGGTACTTGACAAGCTGGCAGAGTCAACAGCTGTGTCCCGATGATGAAGATAATCCTGGGAATTTACCTCTTCACTGCACCTGTCTCTACAAAGTGGGCAAATGCAGCAGAAGAACAAGTTCCCAGAATGTAAAGATTCACATTTTAACAGGGGCTGGTGCCAACGAAACCACTGATCTCAAAGCAGATTTAAACATTCACAGCCTGGCTCTGGCCTTATGGTGGGAAAACACGCTTCTTTCCCCTTGACCTTCTGTTCAGCCCACTGACTTGCTCTGCTTCCAAGCAGAGGCTGGAAGTGTGCTTGCAGGACCATGCACGTATGCCCTGGCCATGACCATGAGAAGATCATGCCCCGGACAGCCAGCTGGTCAAAGAGGATGAGAGACCTGGAACCTGCTCGCAGCCTGGATCCAAGCACAGCAAACCAGCCCGGCCAACCCCCAGCCAGTGGGACGCACAGGAGAAAGATAACTGCTGTTGCAGCCACTGGGCTGGAGTGGGTTCTGTGCAGCATCATTGGAACAAAAGCTGACCGAGGGGACAGTCAGGCAGCAGAAACACAGGAGAGAACTACACAAACCACAGAGATGACCTCATCGAGAAACGATCTCTTTCCCCATCAATTTCCAAAGACTGTTTTCAAAAACATTTGAGTAGCCCTCTTCTTCACCTCAGCCCGCAGGCACTGTCTTCCAGGAAGAGCTGAAAATGGCTCTTAAAATATCAAACGAGAGCAAAAAACAACGACAGATTTAAAACACAAATACCAGCAGAGAGAGCTATCTAAAAAGGGCTTCAAGGTCAAAGAAGGGGAAAAGCTGAAATATCATCCGCCTTGCTCATAACCTTTAACACCCAGAACACAACTCCTTTCTATTCCCCTCGCTTCAAGTTATAAAAAATAAAAATAATAAGATGTGTGAAAAACAGAACAGGAATTGGAGGAGGATTTAGCTTCGGGGCCCGGAATAACCGTAAAAGAAAAAGCAACAGAAAAAGCTCAGGGGTTCACCCTGGTGACCCTCAGAGTGGATACTTCTACAAGGCTGATATAAAACCCCTACCACAGTGACAAGGAGACCCAGCCCAGGAGATGGGCTGAAACCTCCCCATGCACGGCCGCGTGCCTCCCGTGCTAAAGAGCGCTGGGTATACTAGTGACTTTTCAGCTAACTATTTGATCTCTCTTTTCCTTACATGCCGAAGATTTTAGTCCTTTTAGGCAAATATGCTGAGGAAAGTATCCATCGTGCCATGAGTGGTCCAATGACTGGGCTTCTACTTCTTCAGCTTGATGCAACATAAACAATAAAAAAAATATCCGCATCTTTGCTGGTGCCGATTCCACACCTGACTGTTCAGAAATGCAACTGGAGTCTTTGCTGAGTTCTCTGCATGAGAAACCTCTCAACCAGTGCTGAGGAAGGACCTCAAAACGACGCGACATTATCACTGCCACCGGGAAGAAAGAGAAGTCTGGATGCAGAAGCCTCACTTACTGCCAGGCTTTCTGTAACTGGGAAGAATGCCTCTGGGACAGTCACAACTCACGGCCACCCCCTGCGGTCCGCCCTCTGCTCAGGAGCAACAGCCTTTCCAACGCCCAGAGGGAGAGGCCAAGACACCCACATGGTACAAGGAAACCTGACATTATACGATGCTGACCCCACTCTCAGAGTAACTCCATGGCTACTCCAGGACCTCAAAAGTTTCCCCTGTGAAATGGTAACCAGATGCCCTGTCTTCAGGTGAATGGGGTGCAAGTCGGGGTTCTGCCAAGACACACAGCTAAGGCTCATCTCTCCAGCCTCCCAAGAGTATAGTGAGATTTTGGTCCTTTGCGAAATTTCTATCTGAACAGACCTCAAAAACCAGCCTAGGGGAGTTCCCGTCATGGCTCAGCAGGTTAAGAACCCAACTAGTATCCATGAGGATGCAGGTTCAATCCCTGGCCTCGCCCAGCAAGTGGGTTAAGGATCTAGCATTGCCACAGCTGCAGTATAGGTCACAGATGTGGCTCCGATCCAGTGTCGCTGTGTCTGTGGTGCAGAGCAGAGGATCCAGTTCGACCCCTAGCCTGGGAACTCCTACATGCCGCAGGCGCAGCCCTGAAAAAAAAAAAAGAAACCAACCTAGGATTCTGTAATCACCCCCAAATTGCCTTCTCTCATGTATAAAACAGATGCTATCAAAGCATAAAATTCCAGTCTAAACCTCACACCTGATGTAACTGACCCCCAACAGAAGACACAAGATTCCTACCAACTCAGCAAAAAATGGAACCACAAAGAAAAATGTATTTTGAAGCACAGAGTGTGAGAAACGGAGGCCGTTACTGACAGCTTTTCACAATGAGTCCTGCCAAAAATGCAGCCCAGCCATTGAGACACACAGAAAAAAAAATCCCAATAGGAAATCACTAGCTGAGACATTTCTGAAGCCTAGCCATGCTACGCACACATACTCCACCATATTGCCATGGGAAGTACTGTTTTTCATTTCATATATCGCTTTTATACTGGGTTTAACAAAAGCAGAAAAGCAAAGTGGGTGGCCTTGAATGTTAAATGGAGTTTAAGATGTGCTGAGTCGAAAATGGAAAATGGCAAAACCCCAAGAGTGAGAGCAAATACCTTAAGTATCAGCATTGTCTCTAAGTGCACACAGCTTCAGTGACTGCTAGCTCCCTTTCCTGTTTCTTCAAAACCAAACCAGAGTCCCAGCCTCCCAAAAAGGCACTCATCATTTCCACTGATCTCACCTTAAGCAAAGCACACAATTGCCAGAGTTGAGGGAGAAAGAAAAAAAGTTGTACCTACTTACGCCAGCACAGTAAGATTACAACACCTTTTTATGGTCCTTACTTTCAAAATATTTTGAGTTTCATTCCACTTATTTGTCCATTCCTTGGTCAATTCTTGAACCTAAAAGGAAACATATATATGTGTCACAATTCCTTTGGGAAAAAAAAAAAAAGTTATTATGATTTACCTCTAGCAAGTTTCCAAACTCTTAAAGATTATGGTAGGATATACTCTATATTTTTAAAATTAGGTGGCAATTGCTGTGCTTCGAAGAACCACAATCAAATACAAATCAAACAAGCTGACCTCATCCTATAAGCTACATGATGGCAAAGGAAAGAAGTGGAAAAAAACATTGTCAAATTGCCTAGAGTTTTACAAGCAGGCTCTTTCATGGTGTACTTAAAACCTGCTTCCCTGGATATTAACCAAAATTACACGTTCAGGGATGACAATGTCCCATTAGAGGGGTTAATTTTTTTTCCTGATTATACTTTCAGTCTTAAGAAACTGTGATTTACTTTTCTAATTAGATGTGATGATTAAATCACCTTGGATGCTGCAGTTTTCCTCTAGAAGATAATCTGCTTTTGTAGCTAATTAATTGGGTTTATAAATCTCATTCTATCTTAAAGAAAAAAAAAGGTGGTTCTTTAATTGACTCTTAGTAGAAGCAAAAAACTTTTGATAACAATCAGCTTCCTTCCAGTCTGTGGTAACTCAGGAGAGAAAATATCCCCTATTGTCGGACACAGCAAGTTGGAAACTGTTTCTCCGCATTAATGAAAACATTCTGCTAGTTCTATACATTTTTTAAATGACCTTAGTGAGTGATTCGTTAAGAAGCAGAGAGCGATACCTGATTAAGAGACAGGAAAAAAAAAAAAAAAAGAAGAATTCGGTAAATAGGAGTTTAATTAGGGCTAAAAGAGAGGGACCTCCCCGGGGCAGGGGCGGGGGGAGGGGGACGGATGCGTCCTTTCAAAGCCTTTTCACTCTGTCCCTCAGCAACCCTGCCACCTCCCCACCCAACTGCAGACTCCATCCCACTTCAACTGGCAGGTCTCCCACAGGGAGGTGATCCTATTTAACCAGGGCAGAGTGAAGGCACAGAACACACTAGATTATTCTCGCACTCCTAAGAGGAAAGTACTTTCCACGCGCCATTAAGTAAATGAAACGGAAGGGGTGTGAGCCGGCAACCTTCACAAGAGACAGTGTTTGTTAATTCCAAGAAATGGAGGAACTGGAGTGATGGTTTATCCAAGAGCAAAACCAGAATCTCTCTCTCCCACCAGGATGCATTCAGGTGTCGTGCATTCTACCCCTCAATAGGCCTCAAACAGGACGGCAGGGGTTCTAAGTTAACATCTTCTAGAAGTAACATAGCTTTTTTACTAGTTACTAATGTTAAGTCTATCACCTTCTTTGTAAAAAGTGAAAGATACAGGACTGGGCCTCCCTCACGCTACTTCCGGCTCGTTTTTCCTGTCAGATGAGACCGTCCTGATCTCTGTGGACTGCGCACAGGCAGGCCTTCATGTCATCGCCTGTGTGAGGCCAGCCCCATGGTCTCCACCGATAGCCAGAGAGGTCATGGGACTTTTAGTTCTGGAAAAGATTCAGAGAGGGAATATTCCTATGCCTTCTCTCCCTACAGAAGGAGGAAAATTAGGGTGATGGTTTACTAATTTATAATAATCAGTTATGGATTTCCTGTTGTGACTCAGAGGGTTAAGAACCCAACACTGTCTTTGCAAGAAACTGGGTTCAATCTGTGGCCTCACTCCGCGGGTTGAGGATCTGGCTTTGCCGCAAGCTGCGGTGTAGGTCACAGATGCGGCTCAGATCCTGCATTGCTGTGGCTCTGGTGTAGGCCTGTAGCTGCAGCTCCGATTCAACCCCCTAGCCTGAGAACTTCCATATGCCACAGGTGCAGCCCTAAAAAGAAAAAAATAGAAAAAAAGTTTAAAAAATATAATCAGGAAGTTTCCATGTGGCTAGGCAGTAATGAGCCCAACTAGTATCCATGAGGATGAGGGTTCGATTCCTGGCCTCGCTCAGTGGGTTAAGGATCCGGCACTGTCTTGAGCTGTGGTGTAGGTGGCAGATGAGGCTCGGATCCCACGTTGCTGTGGCTGTGGTGCAGGGCAGCAGCTGCAGCTCCAATTCAACCCCTAGCCAGGGAAACACTGTATGCTGCAGGTGCTGCCTTAAAAGGCAAAAATAAATCGATAAATAAATATAACTAGTCAGTTAACAGATTCTCACTGCAATTTATCTGGGAAACACAGAAGCATTTAACAATAAATGCTTCTGTGTTTCACCAACAGGTAAGTTCTCCCTAAAGAAAAGTAAGCCAATCAATCTTTTTACAATTCAATCAAATATTTCTAACTTTTCAACAAATTATAAGTATGCCTTGGGTTTATTTTACTACTGAATTTAAACCAAATAATCTTCATTTATAAAATTAAGAAAAAAATGCAGTCTTATGCCACCTCTGACTATGTGACCAGGACATAAGGTCTACAGCCAAGCAGATGGCAAACAACTAGATGAAAATTTAGAAAATAATGTGAACAAGAGGGGTAGTCATTTCTGTCCCAGCATGTATAATGCATTCAAATTAAAATGTTTATTGGTTTCTATTAACTTGCTAGGTAATTCCTGAAAACTATTAGTAACAAACAATTTAAGACTATATCCAGACATTTCAAAGCAGTCAAAATGAGAATCTGAAGTATTAAAATATAAAATGTCAAGAGAAAAATACAGGTTAAGAATTTAATGTTTTCACTAACACTATTATCAGCAAATTAATCAGCATAATTACCCAGGGAGCTATCAACAGGTTCTTCACCACAACCCAATTTATATCTTCAATACTGTGTATTCTTGAAAGAGCTTTATCAACAGAATCCAATTTACCTTCTCAATGTTTTAAGCATTCAGCACAGTGAACAAAATTCAGTGCACAAATGTCCTTAATGCCTATTTCTCCTTTCACAGTTTTTTTTAAAAAAAAACAGAAATAGTACAGAACTAGATCAGCCATGAAACTAGCTTTCAGAAAGCACCAGCAGGAATTCCCGTTGTAGCTCAGCGGTAACGAACCCAACTAGTATCCATCAGGACTCAGGATCAATGCCTGGCCTCGCTCACCGGGTTAAGGATCCAGCGTTGCCGTGAGCTGTGGTGTGGGGTCACAGCTCAAATCTCACATTGCTATGGCTGTGGTGCAGGCTGGCAGCTGCAGCTCCAATTCAATCTCTAGCCTAGAAAATTCCATATACCACAAGGCGTGGTCCTAAAAAAGCAAAATGAAAAGGAAGAAAAAAAAAAAAAAACCCAGCATACAGAACACTGGCTTTAACCCAGAACACTCCCCTCCTGCCTTAAGTCCCACCTCACTTAAAAGCAACTAAACGTCTACCCAGAGCTGCAGTTCCTGCTGGAAAGTGACAGCAATGACCAGAAACAGCAGTGGTCACGGTAAAGCCGTGGGGACTAGCACTGCAAACTCGGCCTCCCTCCACTGTCAACTCTGAAGGCCTGGGTGGCCTCACTGCCTCATAGCACAGCCCATGTGTGGATTTCGGTCGCAGTTAACCATCATGTGCCTGACAAATCCCATGTATTAAGTCACACAGAACATGAGACGATAGAAAGTCAACTAATGCGAGTCTTTACAAATGGGGTGGTAGACTTCCCAATGGGGTGGAGGTTAAAAATCTTCCATAGCTCAGGTTGCTATGGAGGTGCAGGTTTGATCCCCAGCTCCACGCAGTGAGTTAAAGGATCCAGTGTTGCCGCCGCTGCGGCTCAGATTCAATCCCTGGCCCCGGGAACTTCTACATGCCCTGGGTGTGACCATAGATTTTTAAAAAATAGATAAATAATTTTTTTGAAATTTTAAATGGGATGGGGTGGGGTAGCTCCTTGGTGGCTCATTTGGTTAAGGACCTGGTGGTGTCACGGCTGTGGCTCGGGTCCATTCCCTGGCCCAGGAACTTTTATGTGCAGTGGATGAGGCCAAAAAAAAAATAAAAATAAAAACACCAAAATGGTGTGGGGGCAGAGGGAGTGCTGTCACGAAGAAAAAAGAAAAATGAGTCTCAAACAGCAAATACCAAAAAGTATGCACTTAAAACAGTGAAAGTTAAGATTTAAAAAAAAAAGTCAATGCATCACTTACTCTTGCTTCATTCTGCTGAAGTTTTTCCTCCATACTTAAGGCTGTGGGCGAGTCTAAGAGGGCAATCTGCAATTTAAACCAGAAGGAGAGCTATAATTAGTGAACATCAACACTGCAGAGGAAGGATCTGTCCATGTTATTGTAAGTTACCAAAAACTGACAAACTACTAAACAGAGGTAGAAAGTATTGCCCCACATCCCCTCCGAAAGTGTCAAGCATCACTAAGTCGTTAATCCTTGGCGTATGTATCTCGTAATATTCAAAACCATGGCATCCTGGGAATGCTACATCTGCAACACAAATCAGCAAAGAGAGGGAAAAAGACAAACATGTAACATGCTGACATTTTAACAAAAATCAAACACAGTCTAAATCCCGAGATCCCAGAGGATTTGTCTGTTGTGAATGCGCACAAAGCATAAATGCAAAAGTAGGAAGCGTATAAAGTCTTGCTCAACCACAGGCTTTTGAGGTTCATCCACGTACAAATGAAACTCATCTATCGTCACTGCGGGACCACGTTCCCCTGTAACCATTTCCTCATCTGTGCTGCCGAGATGTAAAGACGGACGTGAGAATGAACAATAAACACCAAATTCAGCCTCTCCCTGGAGGGGGACAGGGCAGGCACAGAGTGGAGAGGCAAAGGCAGGCAGGTGAGGCACGCGGGGGCTCCGACTGCAATTCGTATCTCATAACCCGAGAGGCAGAGACACGGGACCCTGGAAGATGTCACCAGAAAGAAGAAAGGGGGTCTCCCTTCCTCCCCTTCCCACAGGCAACCTCTCCGACCCGATCTGCTATGAAATGTGATGTTATTCAGGTCATATGCAAGCATGTGTCTGTTTTTGTTTTTTTTTAAAACATAAATAGCATGAATAGTTCTCTTAATATTGCCTTTTTGACTCTATCTTGGAGAAAGTTCAGCACAGACAAATCTACTTCAGTCTTTCTAACAATTCCATTTCCACCGTACAGTATTCCACTGTGCGGATTTTCTACGATTTAACGTCTGCACTTTCCTATTAACGGACATGTAGTTTTTCCTCATCTTCTGCTTTGGCAGTGATGCCCCAGTGACTATCTCACACAGTTGCTACAGCATGGGTGGCTGTATCATCAACAGAATAAATTCCTAGAAGGGAATTTGTGAGTCATCTATGCGTATTTTTCTTTAAATTGCCAAAGTGACCTCTCCAGAGACTGTCACCTTTTTTTTTCTTTCCTTTTTTTTTTTTTTGGTCTTTTTAGGGCCACATGCCAGGCATATGGAAGTTCCCAGACTAGGGGTAGAACTGCTACACCACAGCCAAAACCATGTGGGATCCGGGCCGAATCTGCGGCCTACGCCCCAGCTCATGGCAACACCGGATCCTTAACTCACTGAGAAAAGCCAGGGATCGAACCCACATCTTCACGGATACTAGCTGGGTTTGTTACCACTGATCCATGATGGGAACCCCCATTATGATTTACTTTTCAATTTCTATTCAAACAAGTATAACCCACAAGGTGGTCTTCTCAGGTTCACTTAAACATTCAGACTGACAAGCAACCGTGGGCTACGCTTGGCCTCTGCCTGCTGGACAGGAAGCAGAGCCAGGAACAGGGAGCATGAAGTCCAAGTGCAGTCTCTGCCTCTGCTGCACTGCAGCCCAGGAGCACTGTCTTTGGCCCTCTTGAGGGGCCTACACTGAAATGTGCAGGTAGTACCACCTTAGCTGAGCAGCCCAGCCCTACAGGAAGCAACATCTCTTGCAACGACACCAGAAGCACCTCCAGAGACACAGCCAGCTATGAGTGTCCCTGCACTCAGGGAAACCGAGAGCCTCGACTTTCCGCAGGCATTTAGGGTTTACACAGAGTTCATCCTAGTCCAGCTGCAATTCATCTCTTACGGGTCACTGTCATCCTTAGAGCTGTTGCCTGGTCATAAGGCTGGCATCTCACTCTTATCTGGTTTATAGAGAAGGAAGCCAGCCTTTACCTTTCGGAAAGGAAAGCATCCTCAGTGAAGGAGAGGAGCTGTTAACTCATTACGACAATGCATCCCCACCCCGCTGCACCATGCCTGCTGTCTTGCACACAGGTGGTGCTCAATAAATACTTTCCATTGAAGAAATACTAGTGGCAGGTGTTATTATGACTTCATTGTTTATTATACGGTTGACAATTTTATTTTTTTTGTCTTTTTGCCTTATCTAGAGCCGCACCTGTGGCATATGGAGGTTCCCAGGCTAGGGGTCTAACAGGAGCTGTACCCGCCAGCCTGCCCACAGCCACAGCAACGCGGGATCCGAGCCGCATCTGCAACCTTCACCATAGCTCACGGCAACGCCGGATCCTTAACCCACTGAGCAAGGCCAGGGATCGAACCTGCAACCTCATGGTTCTTAGTCGGATTCGTTAACCACTGAGCGATGACAGGAACTCCTGGTTGACAATTTTCAAAACAACCAGTAACCCCTTTATAGCACGGCTAACTGTATGGACGCGATAGCTAGAGTTTTTCATCTGTAGTCAGCACGGAAACATTCCTACCATATCATCAACTCAGGAGATAAATCACCGACTGCACACACACACGCAGCTACTACTTCAGAGCATGTGTAAAGAAAGATCTAAGTCTTTTTTAAAAGACATCTTTGAAAAAACCAAACAATTTTTAATTAAGTTATTCCTTACAAGGTAACTGTTTAGAAGAGAAATGCTCAGTTATTAAATGATACTCAGATGACGTTCCTGTGCTAAACCAAGAGTAAGACCGCATCAAAACTGCAGCAACGTCAGTTCCACTGACAGGCAGGCACCTTGCGCCTCCCTCCTGGAACCACACACTGCGTGGTCAGCGTTGTTATCTTTGTCCAGCCGATCGGTAAAAAGGACATCCCTTGGCCTTTTAAGAACTGAGAAGTATAACATCCATGCAGTAAAATACGCAGCTTGACAGCTCTCTCTGGATCCACTTACGGATCCAGTCCCCATTCTTCACGGCTGCACTGACCATGTTACAAATGAAGGCGAGCACATGTTCATATACTGAGAAGCCATAGCAAATTCTTTTCTATGAACTGGGCTCAAATTCTTTGGTCATTTTTCTGTCAGGTTGTCATTTTATTTTTGTGGTGTTGTTTTAGGGCCCCACCTGCGGCATGTGGAGGTTCTCAAGCTAGGAGTTGAATCTGAGCTACAGCCACTGGTCTCTGCCACAGCCACAGCCACGCCAGGGCCAAGCGCATGCTTGCGACCTACAGCACAGCTCATGGCAACGGCAGATCCTTAACCCACTGAGCGAGGCCAGGGACTGAACCTGCGTCCTCAGGGATCATAGTCAGATTTGTTTCCACTGAGCCGCAGCGGGAACTCCCTCATAACAGAAGCTCTTTGCATAAGGAGGAAAACAGTCTTTGCCTGAGCCAGAAATCTTTTGCCTACTTTCTACTGATCACAGCAAATTTTCACAATGTCCTGTAAAGACATTCTGTCCTTACTTTTGTACCTGTGACCGCTCACGAAATAAGAGGACTTAAGGTTCCCTGTGGCGAGTGTGCATGTGGCTCTGTCACCTGCCGTTCCCCACAGTCTTTCTTCTTTTATGAAAGCGGACTTCATGTTTGATTTTAATTATGAATTACACTTTCTGTCACGATAAGCACTTGTTTTAGGCTCACATAAGGCTGTTTTTGCACTGCTTTCTTCCCCTGTGAAGTACGTGGCAGGCTTTTGCCCATTCTCACAGATACCATATAGCCTAGTTTTACTCTGTGCCCCCCTATGAGATGTGTTTATCTTAAAAACTTAAACATGATGGCATTGCTATGATCCAGCTATTATTTAAAACATATCTGTGACTCCAGCTGCACAAATAAGAAATCCATCCTACTTTCATCTTTTCTTACTCATGGTCTTCTTTGCTTCCTGGACTCTCCTTGCTCATTTCCTTTCTACACTGTTTAATTTTCCTGTTATCTTCGGCTACGGTCAAGAGAGAAGAGTTCACAGACACTTTTCTCTCTGCAAAATTCAAAGCAGGAGTCCGAAAATATGCTTTCAATATAACCAAAGGGAACATGTGAAAAGACAAGATGTCCAAATGCTCAACTTCACTATTTGAGAAGCCCAAACTTAAAATCATTCTGTGACACATTGTATCCATCCGAATGGTTACAGCGAAAAATAGATCACAAGAGATGATACTAAGTGTTGGCCAGGACCTGCAGCAGATAGAACTGGCACTGTCATAAACGTGTGGTGGAATGCATGCTGGGATAACAACTTTTAAAAAACTGTTTGGCAGTATCTCCTACACCTTTGGACACACCAATTCCACTCTTGGGTATTAACCTAGCAGAAATGCATCTGTAACGTTCATGAAAAGACATGGAGAAGAAAGTCCAGGGTGGCACTAAGAGCCCCCAAAAGGAACTCCCTAAAGTCCATCAAAAATAGAATGGATGAGCCGGGCCTTATCTGTAGGATGCAGTACCACACAGTGATGACAATGCATGGATCTACAACTTCTTAGGCCAACGCAGAGGACTGGACAAAGGGTCTCGGATGTGAGTTGTTCACTGTTATTCAATGCATAGCACATGCCCACCGGCTCAGGAAAGGACCCTCGAGTTGTCATTTGTTCTCACTTCTGTCTTTTGCCCTTTGCCCTTCAACCCTGCTGCCTATACCCCGTCACCGCCCTATCCCATCATAGGCTGGCACTCTGGTTTATCCGCAACCTTATAAAGTGGGCTTTGTTTTGTATACCTACATTTTTAAATCCCACAAATTTGATCTCATGGAAAAGACCAAAAGAGTTTATGCTGTGTGATTACGTTTATACAAAGAACAAAAATAGGCAAAACTAAAAACGAATCTCCGCCTTTAGAAGTCAGGAGAGCGGCTCCCCTTGAGGGAAGGGCAGGCGGTCCCGGAACAGAAACAGGAGGGGAGATTCCAGCGCCCTGGTTCTCTTCTGTTTCCGGATGGAATGCAGATTAGATGGGTGGATCCAGCTTGTGAAAATCCACTGATGTGTATACTGACGACACCTGCAGTTCTTCCGCAAAGAGTTCACATACATGCATATACACATATACACGTGTATCTGTACACCACTACACATCTATCTGTACCTCTGTGCGATAAGAGAAGCAAATATATGTCAGAATCTTTTGCTGTATTTAAATCATGCCTGTGAAACTCTGATACACGTGGCATTTTGCCTTGGCAAATACATAAAATTATTAAAAGGAGGAGTTTTTATTTGGCTGGACTGAAACAAATAACCCGGCAACAGCACTCTGACTTGAGCAACATTTTCAATGAACCTTGGCAGCATCCGGAACAGACTATTGTGGGAACAGAGTGATGTCTTCAGAAAAATTTATACAGAAATATTTAACTGATACTTAAGAATACCTGCTTAGTTTACTTGGAAGTACAAATTATTTTTGGATAAGCCTATACCATCTCACAATTTATAGCTTAACGGTGTGACAAATTATTTTAAATTGGACTCATTTTTGTTATAATGTATTAAGGTTATCAAAGAATTTTATCTTCACTGTATCCTAAAATAGACAGCTATCTTTTCCATCCTCACCCCCAAAACTACTTGAACAGAAATAGCCTTTAATTACTGCAGTGGTCTTTGGCCATGAAAGAAACAAGACATGGAAGATCACAAAATATAAGGCAAATGGCTTATACAACACCTCTGGAGACATACTTCAGAGAGAATTTGTAAAAGTTTTAACAAAGTTTTCTGTCCATGTAATAAGGCTCTTTTTGAGGATTTCCTTAGTTTAATTTCAAAAGGCTGATCTTTCTTTTCCTTCATTCTCATAACTCTGTAACTTGTGAAGTACAAGAAATTACACCAAGAATTTTCCAGGTACTTCCCTTCACAATAGTTTGAGTGATTCTATCCAATCATCCTGAAATATTTACTTCAGATCAAATGTTTTTTTAAAAACACTGAAAAAAGATCCCAATAACACAGGTGTATAAATGAAAGTGACGATTGTGGTTCATGTCAAAAGTGATGATGTGAGCCTGTTAACATCTGGTGCAGCTGGACCAGTGGTTCTGATAGCTTCCTTTCACACACGGGAAAGCTCCACATCAAACAGGAAAATGTACGTGGAGATATTTTTAAGCACAGAGCAACTCCTGGTCCACTGTGGTCTGTCAGCTTCTGGGGAAGCACCGTCAGGTGGGCTTCAGGCCAAGAAACTCAGGGAAGTTCTCAGCCTGCTGATATTTTCACAGGTCAAACCACTTATGAGATGTCAGGGGCTTCAAGCGTCATGCATCCCTGGCTGGAAAGTTGCTCTACAGAAAGCACTACGCATTTAAAGAAAAGTCGTCTTTTTTCTTTTTAAACGATATATCCCAGAAATCCATTTATAGGTTAAGTAACGGGAAGAAAACTATCTTTGTTTATTTCTAACTCCAATTTACCTTGAATGTTTTCAAAATCTATCCTCGATTTTCTGGCACGACAGTATTTAAGCCTATCCGCCCCAACCACGATACCATCACAGAAGGAAGCTGTGTACTCCATGTACCATGCAGGTTATAAGGGAGTTTACTGTGGAAAACCCAAAAGGACCAGGCTCCTTCACTAAAACCCCAAAAGATCCTGCAGGGAGGCCGTGTCCACCATCAAGCAAGGGCCCCCATATGTCACGCATGTCCCTGTATCTATCTACAAAACCAGAAATTCAGAAAGGTGTTCAAACGAGTCGCCTTCTGTCAAGACACATTTTCAAGTCATAAAACGCATGGGTAGGATTTTAAATACTATTCCAAGCACCTCGATTTCCTTCCACTAATGGCGATTATACTACTAATTCTATCACAAGCTAAATTTCCATCCATAACTGATAACTATTAGATAGTTAATCATTTCGGGTTTAGTGGATAAAACCTTAACACACAGAGCCTGTAATGCATGCAAAGGCCAACGGGAAGGTGACGCGAGGAGAGACCGGCTACCTCGTTCAAAGCTTTACTTAGCACTTATTTACTCAAATCAACACAACGAGGGAGATAAGTACCTCATTAGGATGTAGAAATAGATGCCATTACTCAAAGAAAATTATCCATGAATCTCAAGAAAAATCCAACCTGATTCCCTTGAGCGAGCAGCGTTTTCAGCCTGGCTATCTCGGCTCGCAGCTCACGGATGAGCTTGACGTTGGCATCCTCGTTAATAGTGGGCTTGTTGATGATGTTTTTGGCTCTATTTGCATAGCGAAGAGTACTTAGGGTTTCTCCGTAATTGACATCAGCAGGTGAAATGGCTGTGAAGAATGAATTCAGATGATCATTTATCCAGCACTCTGTTTCATTTAACACCAAGTTGGCTGGCAATTTAAAAGTCAGATTAACTCCAGGTCACTGGATAGACTAAACAGTCGTTGCCACAAGAATGAATATTAAAAATTATCTAAGACTCATAGGAAAGGTGCTCACTACACCAAATTAAACGCCATTTTTTTCGCTCTTCTTCAGTTTAGAATCAGCCATTTGACCAAACTGAAAATAAAGATCGTAGATATGCCACTGTGGTTTACTGTTGAAAATACACAGAGAGGATTTCAAGACTATCTCCACTTCTCAATACAAAATAGAAATTAAAATACTGTTTAAAGTTCTAGCAAAAAGTATGACCAGTAAAAATCCAGAGCATGACCATTTTTGATTTGTTTGTTTGTTTTTGTCTTCTTGCCTTATCTAGGACCGCACCCGTGGCATATGGAGGTTCCCAGGCTAGGGGTCTAACAGGAGCTGTAGCCGCCGGCCTTCGCCACAGCCACAGCAACGCGGGATCCGAGCCACGTCTGCAACCTACACCACAGCTCACGGCAACGCCGGATCCTTAACTCACTGAGCGAGGCCAGGGATCGAACCCGCAACCTCATGGTTCCTAGTCGGATTCGTTAACCACTGAGCCACGACGGGAACTCCATCATGACCATTTTTGAAAAGAACCAGTGGATCAGCTAATTCTTTTCCACCTGAAGCTTTGGCTCACTGCCACCCCTCACCCCCACCCCATCCCACCCCCTCCTCCTTTAAGCCTTAGGTGACTGCCTCCAGTTACTTCATGACATGAGGGATGGGGAGACCTGGAGATGAGAAAGGGGGTGAGGGATGAGGGGCGGGCTTGAGGTGGGACAGTGTGGGGGGGAACAGGTTTTAAGTTCTCCCTGGCATTTTATCTCTTCCCCTCTGTTCTGTTTCTTCCAGTTAATTAGTGAAAGCGTATTACTGTTACCACTATTTTCTATATTTACTGTTGTTTTTCTTCTTCTCAATTCTTAATTTTAAATTCCACATTTACTGCTTTAAAACAGAAAGATAAAGTTGGGTTATTTTTATCTGATATCCCTGCGATGAGTTCCTCCTTTGAGTCAACAGAGTTAGAAGTTTCTATCCTGCACTTGAAACAAGGAAAAGCTGAGAATCGGTCTGTATGTACCGAGCTTAGCTGACCAAGAACAGGGCAAGTTTATAAAACTAGGAAGAGGGAAAAGTGTTAATAATAAAATGCCAGAGACTGGATCACAGTTGGTGCTTTTCCACAAAACAGAAAAACAGTTTTTTTTAAAAAAAATCAAAAGGTGCTGTCTCCTAATGAGACAATTTTTTTTTCCCCCAATGACTACAACAGTGTCATATGGAAGTTCCCAGGCCAGAGATTGAATCTGAACTGCAGCTTTGGCCTACACTGTAGCTGGGGCAACACTAGAACCTTGAACCACTGCCCCAGGCAAGGGATTGAACCTGTATCTCTGCAGTGACCTGAGCTGCTGCAGTCAGGTTCTTAACCCACTATGCCACAGCAGGAACTCCCCTAATGAGACAATTTAAACTTAAACATTTATAGTCAATTCACATCAAACCCTGTATGTTGAGGAGAAAAACTTAGAAATTCTTACTGGCAATCATGATAGTTTTAGAGTTTCCTCCAAGGCTATCTTTCAACAGCCAAGTCAAGACAGAATCCCTATAAGGCACAAACACTTGCTTCTTCTTTACAAGAGGGTTTGCTGCATCCTGAGATAAATCAGCTGTGGAGAGAAAGAAAAACAGGGGAGAAAAAAAGTTAAAGACAATTATTAACATTTTTACTTTGACTCAGCTTCAAAAAACCTTCCTTGAGGCTATTACTTCGGTTTATAAACTAAAAATAGGGTTGCCATATGATCCAGCAATTCCATTCCTGGGCATATATATCCAGACAAAACTATAATTCGAAAAGATACTTGCACCCCTGTGTTCACAGCAGCACTATTCACAACAGTCAAAACACCAAAGATAGCTAAGAAGATTTCCATTCATATGTTGATAGACAGTTGTTGATGTCTTGGCTATATATACTGTGTGTGTGTGTGTGTGTGTGTGTGTGTGTGTGTGTGTGTGTGCCCTTAAAAAGAATATTAATCAGCCATTAAAAAGAATGAAATAATGCCACTTGCAGCACAATGGATGAACCTACAAATTATCATACTAAGCAAGTAAGTCAGAAAGAGAAAGACAGAGTTCCCTTTGTGGCTCAGCAGTCAACACACCCGACTAGGATCCATGAGGATGCCGGTTCAATCCCTGGCCTCACTCAGTGGGTTAAGGATCCAGCATTGCCGTGAGCTGTGGCCCAAGTCACAGACACGGCTTGGATCCCGCATTGTTGTGGCTATGGCATAGGCAAGCAGCTACAGCTCCGATTCGACCCCTAGCCTGGGAACTTCCGTATGCCCTCAAAAGCAAAAGAAAGAAAAAAGAAAAGAAAGAGACAAATGTATGATAGATATCACTTGCATGTGAAATCTAAAATATGGCACAAGTGAACTTATCTACAAAACAGAAACAGATTCACAGACATAGAAAACAGACTTGAGGTTGCCAAGGAGGAGGGGGGAGCAATGGGAGTTGGAGATTAGCAGATGCAAACGAGTATAATTAGGATGGAGAAGGTCCATCTTATAGCACAGGGAACTAGATTCAACATCCTGTGATAAACCGTAATGGAAAACATGAAAAAGAATGTGTATGCGCGCATGTGTGTGTAACTGAGTCACTTTGCTGTAGAGCAGAACATTGTAAACCAACTACACAAAATTTTTTTAAAAAATTACTTTGGTTTGTGACACAAACATTAAACACAAGTGCTTCGGGCCACTGCGGCCCCACCAGGAACAAGAGGAGGCAGGCAAGGGGCGCGAACCTACCTAAGGCAGAAATGACATTCCCCAGGGTCACGAGGGACTTGTTGATGTTCCCCCCCTCCTTCAGCCGGACCCCGGTGGCGCCAGTGGCATCCGCCCGCTCGCTGCCGGCAAGATCGACCAGGTGGATCTTACTCACGGTTTCACACGGCATTTCAGAGTCAAATCTGGCCTATGGCGAAACACAAACGCAAAGCAAGTGGTTTCAGGAGCCCCACTGTTGTTCATAACACGAATTCTAATTATTTTTTATTCTTCACTGTGGTCTCTCAGGGTAACTTTTTTTTTTTTAATTTGGTCGTTTCAGTGGCTTTCTTAACAGATTACAAAAATTAAATCGAATACAATAAAAGCTGACCATATGCAGCTTTTTAAACTTTCTGAAGGACTACGGATTCCATTACTCAAACCACTCAGTCACTCTTGGAATTCCCTGGTGGCTCAGGAGATTAAAAATCTGGCACTGTTCACTGGTGTGGGACAGGTTTGATCTTTAACCCAGGAACCTGAACAGGCTGCAGACGCAGCCAAAATGAAAACAAAAACAAACTACTCAGTCATTCTCAAAAAAGGCCAAGTCTGATGGTGGCAGAATAGGAAACTAGGCCTAAAGGGCCCTCAACAAAGAAAAATGTCATTAAACGAATAATTAGTTTTGTTTTCATCTAAAATTTTCAACATTATAAGCACAGTGGCTTTCTAAAATATGACAAATACAGACAACTGAGTGAAAGATCATCCAACCACTACTCAACGTTAAAATTCTGTTTCATAATTATAAAATGGTGAAAATCTTAAATACGGTATTCCTTGATTCTGAATTCTACCAAAAATTTTCCTTTCCCAAAGACTTTTAACCTACATGTTACAGGCTGAACCAAGATGCCAAGAAGAAATTACCATATTTTGATAAAAAATCATGTCTCTTAGAAACTAGGGGGAGTTCCCTTCGTGGCTCGGTGGTTAACGAATCCGACTAGGAACCATGAGATTGCGGGTTCGATCCCTGGCCTTGCTCAGTGGGTTAAGGATCCGGCGCTGCCATGAGCTGTGGTGAAGGTTGCAGATGTGGCTCGGATCCCGCGTTGCTGTGGCTGTGGCGCAGGCCGGCAGCTACAGCTCCTGTTAGACCCCTAGCCTGGGAACCTCCATATGCCATAGGTGCGGCTCTAGATAAGGCAAAAAGACAAAAAAAAAAGAAAAAGAAAGAAAGAAACTAGGGATGGCCACATCCTAAACTCCATTAACCAGAAAACAAGGAAAAAAAAAAACCCATCAGCTATAGAAAATTGAGAGAAAGGTCTACCAAAATGCAGATTTGTAGAGAATTTATCAGGAGTGGTTCCAAGCGACCTTAGACAATGTTTTCGTTTTCTTTGCTCTCTGATCTCCCCCACTAACGAAATCTATCTTACGTGTTCAATAGTTACTACAGCCAGGGAAAACTTCCCCAAACCCCTGACACGTGCTTAAGCGCTACAGGTTCATCTGCTCCACCATCCATGGTGTTAACATGTTTACCCCGAGTCATTTCCACACAGATTCAAAATGCTCTCCGCCTCTAGATCAGAATGAATCCCTACATTGATACTTAAAAATGTCCCTTGTCAGAGCCCGTCATGGGTCAGCAGAGATGAATCTGACTAGCATACGTAAGGATGCAGGTTTGATCCCTGGCCTCGCTCAGGAGGTTGGGGATGCGGCATTGCCATGAGCTGTGGTGTGGGTCACAGACGCGGCTCGGAGCCCACGTTGCTGTGGCTGTGGAGTAGACCGGTAGCCACAGCTCCGACTCAACCCCTGTCTTTTTCCTAAGGCCGCACTTGCGGCATATGGAGGTTCCCAGGCCAGGGGTCTAATCGGAGCTACAGCTGCCGGCCGACGCCACAGCCACAGCAACACGGGATCCGAGCCACATCTGCAACTTACACCACAGCTCACGGCAACGCCGGATCCTTAACCCACTGAGCAAGGCCAGGGATCGAACCTGCAACCTCAACGTTCCTAGTCAGATTCGTTAACCACTGAGCCACGATGGAACTCCCCTTTAATAAGGTTCTAATCATCACAATCAGCATTGCGGGGCGAGTGCCAGGGAGTGGGTGATGCACCACGATGAGTTACCTTGGCTTCCAGCTTGTCTGACTGGCAACCCATTATTTCCCACAGAGCTTGCAACAAGGAAAACTTGGCATAATTAAGCGCAGAGCAAGTTTTCTGAGTGTTTTTTACGTCTGGAACAGGGCAGAAGCCTGCCAAATATTTCTTAAGGGTATACATCAGGATGTTTCAAATGATTGTGATTGTAACCGCAGTGACACTCAGCACATGTTCGACTCTAATTAACAAGAAGATAGTGGTGGACCCCTCCACCTGCCACTGCTCCTAGCTCAATGGGATCGGTCCCCCGCAGGCGCTAATCAGCAAGTACGGCCCACGGGGAAGGAGCCCGCAGGCCCCCCACTGCCCTCACCTGCGTGAACTTGATGGTGAAGATGGCGTGGGACCTGCTGCTGACATCATTCATCCCCGTGGCCGCCGTGGTCCGATTGATATTTCCTGCATCCATAAGCTCTTCGACGTCACTGTAATTCTGTACTAAATGTTTGGATAAATCTGGAAAAAAAAAAAAGACAGAGAGAAATAGAGAAGGTGAAGAAATCTTCCCGGTATATAGTACATGGAAAAAGAATACACGGAAAAAGAAATGAACCTCTAAGAAACAACACACGATGGAACAAATCTGCTGCCTTGTTTAAAAGACCTTTCTTGTTCCTCCAGTGGGGTGGTTTACACTGCAGACTCAGGAGCTGGGCTGTCTGGGTCAAGTCCCAGCTCAGCAGCAGACAAGGCGACTTATCTGATTGTGAACGAGTCACAACCTCACTAAGCCTCGGTCACCTCGCCCAATAATGCGTACCTATCACGTTCAATATTTAGGGTAACCGTGAGCTATTCTCAACCTCATCAGCACTAATCATAGCCAGGGAAGTATAAACGCTACCTCCATGCAAAACTCCAAAGCATTCTTTGAAATCCTTTTTATTCACTTTTCTAGAAACATTCCTATGGTTTTAAAGTCAAAGGCTACAAAAAGTATAAAGCATAAAAGCGTAAAGGGTCTCCCCCTTCCCCATCCAATAACCATCCCCGCTTTCCTCTTCTGTCCGGAAACCCAAAGTTATTAGTTTCTCCAGACCCTTCCAGAAATAACCTATACAGGCAATTACATACACATTAAACCATCTTTCTCCACCCTGCCTTTTATACATGGTAGCATACCATAAATATTGTCTCACATCCTTTTTTCTGTGTCAGAATACATAGAAGAGTATTCTGTATCAATTAAAGTGACACTTCATTCATTTGTATAGCTTCAGAGCACTACAATTACATGCATCAATTGTATACAAGTACAATAACAAATTTAACAGCCTCCTATTGAGACAATAGAGTTTGTTTAGAGTTTGTTTCCAGTACAAGTAATGCTGCTACAAAATAATCTTGTACACAGGTTTTTACAAATACCTGTGACTATTTCTACAAATTCTTAAGAGGTGGAATTGCTAGGTCAAAGCACATTTGAAATTTTGACAGATGCTGCAAAACTGTCCTCTATAGAAAGCAGTTTACACCCAGCAGCGATAACGTTTAAGACGGCCTGTCTCCTAACACTGTCTCATCAAGTTTCCTCACATCTGCAGGAAAACAGGTAACATGTTATCTTGAAGACTTTTTATTTTGCTTTTCCTTTGATTAGGAGTGAGGTGGAGCGTTCTTTTCTCCATTTTAAAATCTAGTCCCATCTTTTGTCCACTTTTCTCCTTGGGGTTAGAGCTGTTCTTATTAGCTTCTAGGAGCTCTTTATATATTAGGAAGACAAGTCCTTTGTCTGAAATTTGAACTGAAAATATTCTCTCCACATGGTAAACTGAATGTTTACGCTGCTTATGGTGTCTCTGCCAAGTATAAAGTTGGGTTTTTTGTTTTGCTTTACTCTTTCAAATCTAACACTTTTATTCCATGGTTTCTGGATTTTAAAGTAAAAAAAAAAAAAATTTAGGCCTTCCTTTCTCCAAATTTCTAGAAAAAAGTAACCCAGGGTTTCTTGCAGTCATTCTGTCCCTTTTTAGATTTGAATCTTTTATCCATGTGCCATTTACCAAAGTTTAAAACCTGAGTTCTGGTACTAATTTTTGTTTTCTTTTCTCCTCCCAAACAGCTTAATAGCCCACATTCCCCCAATGTCTGAACAACAAGTGTATTAGAAACAAAATCCCCATTAAGTATCTATAGCAGCTTCTGTATGTTTCACCCTGCTAGATTATTCTGTCTCTCCACAGACCAGCTTTATAATGTTACAAATGTTACCTGTTTGTAATATGAAGGCACAGCTAGGCTAAAAACTATTAACAAGAGTAGTTATCCTATGCTCCACCAAACAAATACACACCTCGCTTTGGCATAAAGGGCAAAAACTTCAATTGAAAATGTACTAAAGTATTTGGGGTCCTGTTGGTGCACCTGTTACCTCCAGGTAAAAATGACAGGGGAAACAGGAATATCTTTAAACCCACAGCAAGCACTCAGCCTCACCTCTAGGGACACAGGAAGGACAATAACCACAGGAAAGCCCTCTGTGTGCAAGTCCCATGGGCCCAGCTGTGACTCAGCTGCCACGTGCAGAGGAAATGCTCAGAGCTAACTATTCTGGTCCAAGGACAGCCTTCAATACAGCCTAGCTGTAAAATAATTAGCAAAGGCCAGCCCTTTACCCATCACTCCTCGGGACATTCTTCACAATGGACTGTGACGCAGCTGTTCATCACAACACAAATGCCGAGAACCTCACACAGGAAACTGCAAATACTCTTCCCAAAGGAGAGGGTCTCAGAATCTCGCTACAGTCATGTTACCATGAAGGCTAGTAAAAACATACCAGTAAAGCCGTTTAACAAGACCACTAAAGCCATTTAACAAGACCATTTAAAGAGACAGGTTGGAGGATTGCTTATCTTGCCTTTCAAAGCTTTGGAAAACAGATTTCTGGAGTTCTTAAGGCCAGAGGAAAGCTACTTGCAAGCCCCGCAAAAATCAGTGAAAGCCCAGTGAAGCATAAATGCATTCCATGAATACTGTACAGTGACAGCATGCATTATTTTTACTACAGTACAAATCCAAAAGTAAATTTCTTAAATCTCTCCATTACCCTACATTTTTTTTTCTCTGATGCTACTACTTCTTACAAAAGTTCCCAAGAAGAACAGAGCTCTTACCCTCAACATAAGGTCCTTCTTTTGGATGCTCACGGACTCTCAAGTTGAAGGTTTTGGATGACTTCCGTCTCAGCAGATCTCTCACCCGTTCGTTATAAATTTCTAAGTAGCTAAAAATTTTAAATGAGTTGAATTTAGTAAAAGGATTTCAGACAGCAACAACAATAATAACAGCAGCCACATACACATGCAGGTGGTAACCATGTGCCAGGCACAGCACTTTATGTGGATTATTTAATCCCTATAATAGCCTAGAGATAGGTACAACGACTATCCCCATTTTACAGGTTAGACAGTGGAGACTTAAGGTGATCGAAACAACTTGTCTGCGGCCGCATAGCTACTGGGAGGCCAGGCAGCCAGGAGAACTCTTGATCAGTATGTCTGTCCTCAAACCATGGATGAAACTGCCTCCCCACACACGTTTAAGTTTAAGGGGGTGGGACCTCAACCGACTCAATTTATTTAAAGATTAGATTTAGGAGTTTCTGCTGTGGTTCAGTGGGTTAGGAACCCAACTATTATCCATGAGGATTCGGATTGGATCCCTGGCCTCACTCAGTGGGTTAAGAATCTGGCATTGCTGCAAGCAGCAGGGTAGTTTACAGATGCACCTCGGATCCTGCATTGCTGTGGCGTAGGCCAGCAGCTGCAGCTCCAATTGGACCCCTAGCTTGGGAACCTCCATGTGCCACAGGTACAGCCCTAAAAAGCAAAAAAAAAAAAAAAAAAAAAAAAAAAAAAAAAAAAAAAAAAAAAAAAAAAAAAAAAAAAAAAAAAAAAAAAATATATATATATATATATATATATATATATGCATTAGATTTATAATGATCCTACCCACATAAAGAATAATACAAATCTGGGAGTTCCCATTATGGCTCAGCAGTAACACACCAGACTAGTATCCATGAGGATGCAGGTTCAATCCCTGGCCTCGCTCAGTGGGTTAAGGATCTGGCATTGCCATGAGCTGTCGTGTAGGTCAGACACAGCTTGGATCTGGCATTGCTGTGGCTGTGGCATAGCCTGGCAGGTGCAGATCCGATTCAACCCCTAGCCTGGGAGCTTCCATATACCACAAGTGCGGCCCAAAAAAAAAGAATAACACGAATCTGATTCAGCTTAAAGAATAAGGCAAGGAGACAAACACCAAGAAGTAAAAAGCTCACTCCACTTGAGATGAGCATCCTATGCTAGTTTCTGACCAAGCCAGTCACCTCGACCAGCCTCCAAAAGCCCTAATCCAAACAGTACCCAGGAAAGTCACTGAACGTATATGCGCTTCAAGCTTTACCTCTAACTAGCAAAGCAAAGGAGGGGTAAAGGCAGACCCTCCCCTTAGGAATCCAAAAGCTCGATCCATTCCTTCAGGCCTTAGGTAGAGCTCACACTCAAGTGACTCAGGTCACAGGCCCTACCTGACTTCAGTTCGGAAAGAGGCTTCATCCCATCTGGTGGTTTCACTGATCCCACTGAAAAGCCCTTCGCAGATCCGGGGTATTAAGCCAGAATCGCCCTGCGGTGACAAAGAGGGACGTCTCTGCCATCACTTGAAATAAAAACAACCGATGATTATATCTGCAATTTGCTGGAGCGGCCTTAGACTCCGGGGGGGTCTCCAGACCGACCCCAGGGCTCGGGGCTCACCACTCCGTCCCTCCAAGACTTTCTAATATCTGCATGCCGGGGCCACGGTAATAAACGGTTGTCAGCTGTCAGCCGGCTAAGCCAGGGCCTGCAAACATGAAAACTCACTCTCTGGCTTTCAGACAAGAGCGTCTACCTTGTCTGATAAATGTTAAAAATCTGATATGGTCAAAGGACAAAAAAAGTTGAAATGTACAATGAGCAGAAAAGAAACATCAATGAAATCTTGGTAAGTCCTCAAAGGAGCGAATGATGTCTTAAATTCTAGGTGACAGCCACCTTAAAAGATGCAGTATATCGCTCCCTCGATGCGCTAACCCCTCCACTGGCCTCCCCAGCAGGAGGATTTAAACACATCCTATTACTTGTGCAGCATGGGCACAATCGGTAACAACCACGTGTCAGCACTGACAAGCTGATCCATTTCGGGAGGTACTGAAGACCAAGCAAGGAAGTTTCCCTGTGGCGCAGTGGTCTGGCGTTGCTGCAGGCCACAACTGGGATTCGTGTTCGATCCCTGGCCCAGGAAATTCCTACACTGTGGATGCAGCCAAAGACATAATAAAAACAAGGCAAAACATTCTCATTGGGAAGCCAGACTTCAGAGCTTCGATGTTTCCTTCTGCAGTTTCTCCTTACTTTCACCCCATCTCCCTTCCAAAATGTTTGCAAAAATATCATCACAAGTTCAGGGAAATTTTTTTTTTCTTTATACCATTAAATCAGTACCAATTCAGAGTTCCTGTTGTGGTGCAGCAGAAACAAATTCGACTAGTATCCATGAGGATGCAGGTTCCATCCCTGGCCTCGCTCAGTAGGTTAAGTATGTGGCCTTGTCGTGAGCTGTGGTATAGGTCACAGACACAGATCAGATCCATGTGGCTGTGGCTGTGGTGTAGGCCTGCAGCTGCAGCTCCCATTCAACCCCCTAGCCTGGGAACTTCCATATGCTTCAGGTGAGGCCCTTAAAAAAAAAAAAAAATCAGTACAATTCCTTGATGTGACTTTTTGGTGTGGATTCGATCCCTGGTTTGGGAACTTGCACGTACCCCAGGCATGGTCAAAAAGTACAAAAAAGAGAAATCAGTACCAATTCTTGTAAAGAAAAGTTGAGGTTTTCACATTTCTTATTCTCACTTAAAAAAAAAAAGAGAGAGACAGAGTTCCTGCTGTGTGGCACAGTGGGTTAAAAATCTAACTGCAGTGGCTCAGGTCACTGTGGAGGTACAGGTTCGATCCCAGGCCCAGTCCAGTGGGTTAAAGGAGCCAGCATTGCCGTAGCTGTGGCTTAGATACAATCCCTGGCCCAGGAATTTCCATATGCCATAGGTGCGGCCATAAAAAAAATAAAAAAGAATACCCAAACAGTACTCAACTACAAGGTCAGAGAAAAACAGCTGTGATCTATGACTGGTTTATAAATGTTGCACTTACATAAAATAGCTTAGAGGGAACCAACATGCAGACTTCATTTTTAGAGAAGACTTTTTTCCCCCAAAGGCACCGTGGGAAAGAAAGAAGAGAAGAGTAGCAGCAAAAGGAAATCAGAAACTCTTGAAACTGTTCCAATTCTGGCTTACTTTACAGCAATGAGGGTTTACAGCCCAGCATTCACCTACTTCTCGTGCGAGGAAAAGCCTGGCTTTAAAATGCCAGGATAAGCAAAAAAAAAAAAGATAGAAAAGAATAAGGATTTCCCATCACGGTCCAGCAGTAACACACCCTGCTAGTATCCGTGAGGATGCAGGCTTGATCCCTGGCCCTGCTCAGTAGGTTGGGGATCTGGTGTTGCCATAAGCTGTGGCGTAGGCTGAAGCTGAAGCTCTGATTAGACCCCTAGCCTGGGAACTTCCATATGCTGCAAGTGCGGCCCTAAAGAGCAAAGAAAAAAAAAGAAAAAAGAAGCCAGGACACATGCACTGAAAGGCTTGCACCTGACAAGACCTCCTCTCCTTTACTGCCTTACTTCTTCCGCCACACCTTTAGCTTGGAAGGCACCAGGAAGCCTGCCAGCGGGAAGGCCTGCCACCATCTGTCACATCCAGAACAGGCCACGGCTCTGAGAGTCAGTGAGCAGAGGTTTCGCCACGTCATTAGAAAACTAAGTTCACTTAAGGATCCGGCGTTGCCGTGAGCTGTGGTGTAGGTTGCAGACGCGGCTCGGATCCCGCGTTGCTGTGGCTGTGGCGAAGGCCGGCGGCTACAGCTCCTGTTAGACCCCTAGCCTGGGAACCTCCATATGCCGCGGGTGCGGCCCTAAAATGACAAAAGGCAAAAAAATAAAAGAAAATAAAAATAAAGCCCACAAGCACTGTCCAGGTCCGGAGAGAAGGGAGAATGGGATAAGGTCCTGCCATCAAGGCTAGCTTTCCCTCCGCCACGTTCCAGGGCAAGCAGAACATGAATATCTGTTCATGTCCAGCGTAACTACGAATCTACATGCTCTGTTTACAACGAAGTAGACTCTGTAATGGCATGATTCTAACGCTTTTCATACAGTTGCTGGATTTATGCAGTACCTTTCCACCAAAGAGATTTTTTTTAACGTTTTTCATACAGAAAAACCTTTTGAATAATTGTAAAAAAGAACAGAGTTCAGTAATTTTATTCAAACCGTTGGGCTGGCAGAAAAGAGGAATAAATTACTTGTGGGCCCGGCACACTTTTCTGATAAGATTATAAAGCCTTTAAAAACAGAAAATGAACTGAGATTCCCATCCATTATTCATGCTCATAAACTTAAAACTATTTCTAATTTAAAATCTCTCACAGGAGATCCCATCCAACTTATTACTGAGTTTCATCTGACGGCTAAAAAATGATCAGAACATGAAAAGCAAGTTAGTTCAGACCACGCAAATGAGAGAGAGATTTATCAATCCAAAGAGAGATTAACTGGAAATATGCCTCCCCTACAGGGTAAACAACGTACAGAATCGCCCATCATAGTGTACGACTTTCCTGATCCAGTCTGCCCGTAGGCGAAAACACAAGCGTTATAACCTTCAAATGCAGACTTCACGACATCTGTGCCGAGGGTTTTGAAAACCTGGATGCAAAAACAAACACACAAAAGATACAATTACCATGGAGGTTAATAAAAGCCCCTTCAGTGTGGATGGCATGCCTGAAGGCTACTTTCACCTTTTTTTTTTTTTTTTTTTGCTTTAAAGCCGCACATGCAGCATATGGAGGATCCCAGGCTAGGAGTCCAATCGGAGCTACAACTGCCGGGCACAGCCACAGCCACAACAGATCCGAGCCTCGTCTGCGACCTACGACACAGCTCACGTCAATGCCGGAACCTTAACCCGCTGAGCAAGGCGAGGGATCGAACCTGCATCCTCACGGATCCTAGTCCAGTTCATTAACCGCTGAGCCACGAGGGGAACTCCTATTTTCATCTTACCAAGATTACAGCCTATAAATAAATCACTGCAGAGCTGTTAACAGAATACGTGTGAGTACCCCAGTTTTTAATTAAAGGGAAACGTTTTAAGGAAGCAATAAAACAACTCCATCCTTTTTCCCACTTAACAAAAAAGTCCCCTGAAATATAATAATGTAAACAAGGCAAAGTGACATGTATAGGAGCAAAGATGATTTTAAAGAATGATGATTTACCATTTCAGAATTTAGAAAAATTAAAAGGTGATTCATTCTCTCAGAACTTCTAGAGACTCAAAACCCCCAAGTCACAGCAGCCAGAAGTTATGGCTCAAACCACATCAAGCCAATGTCATCATTTTAAGGGTGTGGCTATTCGTCAGTCAAAGCTGGTCTTGGAGGCTCAGAGCACGGAGTGGTGGGTGGTGGGTGGGAGTGGACACGGGTGAGGCTGGGATGACTGGGCTCCCAAGTCAGCCCAGATGCCTCTTCCCGTGTGGGAATTTGCCCAGGACAAAGAGGGCAGGAAGGTGAGTTGTGTGGGGCCTGGGGTGGCAGGTACATGGCCTGAGTCCGTGTCCATGGACTGCAATGGGACGCCCTGAGGAATGCCAGGGGACCAAGGACAAATACTTCACCCACGCAGTGTTAAGGAGGCAAACCAGGATGCCTGGCCACCTCCTCAGTTCCAGCAAGAGAAGGGGTCAAGCAAGACTCCCAAACCCCACAGAGCCTTCCCGCCACCCCTGGCCCTCAGACCGGTGCACTCGGCACACAGAACACCTCCCTCCTCCCAAAACAGGGCCCACCTGGAGTTCCTGTTGTGGCTCAGCGGGTTATGAACCTGAGCATGTGGGTTCAATTCCTGGCCTTGCTCAGTGGGTTAAGATTAAGCTGTGGCTGTGGTGTAGGCCGGCAGCTGCAGCTCTGATTCAATCCCTTGCCTGGGAACCTCCATGTGCTGCAGGTTCGGCTCTAAAAAGACAAAAAAAGCAAACAACAAAAAAATGGCCCACCAGCAGCTGAGGAGACAGTGGAGAGAAGCAAGCAGGTTCTCAGTCAGAGTCAGGAAAGGTGTGGGGTCCCCAGGGTCCAGGGCCGGGCCCTCAGCCCCTCAGGAGGTTCAGCCTCCACGAGCGATGCCCACAGGGAGCTCCCCTCTGGCCAGACACCTCCCCAGGGGTCTGATGACCACCACGGGCCATGTCACTCTCCCCTCCCACGCCCCCCACGACAAACATCCCGGCCAAGAACGAGCCTGTGATCCACACGCACTTCAGGCACCATCTCCCCACCCTCTCGCCTGGACCTGATCCCCTCGGTGTCATCAGAGTCACAGGCCATCCTTCCATGCGAGCCGTCAACACAGACGACCACTCGCATCACTTTCCTTCCGTCTGAGCTGCTTTTCACACGTGGCAGCTTTATGAGGGGATCTTTCCTGATCTGATTCTCAACATCGGACGACTTGCTCAGGTTTCGACTACAAGGGCAGCTCGCCCTACGCTCGGGACCCGTCGTCAGGGTGAGAAGTGTGGTCAGAGCCACTTTCCGGGGAAGGGGGGTGTCAGGACGGGCACATCAAGTGGCAGGGCGGGATGTGACACCAAGGCTGGGCTTTGCTTCTGAAGGCCTCACGGCGGAGTCGTCTTCCCCCGTCTCTGACGTGGAGGCTCCAACTCTACCTGGAAGGCTGTGTGCCTGTCTCCCTCTCCCTCTCACACACCCTCTGTGAAGAAGCAAAACCAGGAATCATGGGGGACTCTGGGCTCCAGACTAACTGTCTGGGGTCCATTTTCACCCCTGCACATGGTACAGGAAGAAAGCTCTAAATATTCCCTTTTTTGGTGTCTTTATTTATTTATTTATTTTTTGCCTTTTCTAGCGCCGCATCTGCGGCATATGGAGGTTCCCAGGCTAGCGGTCGAACTGGAACTGTAGCTGCCGGTCTACACCACAGCCACAGCAACACAGGATCTGAGCCATGTCTGCAACCTACACCACAGCTCACAGCAATGCCGGATCCTTAACCCACTGAGCAAGGCCCGGTATCGAACCTGCAACCTCATGGTTCCTAGTCGGATTCGTTAACAACTGAGCCATGACAGGAACTCCTTTTTTGGTGTTGTTTTTTACTTTTCAGGGCCACACCTGCAGCTGCCACCCTACACCACAGCCACAGCAACACCAGATCCGTAATCCACTGAGCGAGGCCAGGGATCAAACCCACATCCTCATGCATACTAGTCAGGTTCTTAACCCGATGAGCCACAACAGGAACTCCCTCTAAATCTTCCTTTCTTTCTGATCAGACAAAAAACAAAAGGCAAAGATCATTTTGACCTTTTCACAGAGGTCCACTGGAGAGGAAGAAGAGCCTTCCAAAAACAAACCAAAGAATAAAGCAGGGTTTTTTTCTCAAACTTTTGTCTGGGGCCAAAACAAAGTCACGGAAAATATCATATTTAAAACAAACCTCCAAAGTTCTCAAAATGAAATTCTTCCCCAGGGTTAAAACCCACTTCCCATTCTCTAGGAAGTTAACACAACTGGGGCTCCGAGAGCGGGTGGGGGCGGGGGGGCCATGACCGCACAACCGGCCTAGAAGATGCAGGTCTGGAGGTGCCGAGACCCAGGCCTGGCTCAGTCCTGGCTTCAGGTCGGCGGGGGACCCAGGGAAGCGCGGGACAGTGCCCACATCTCAGGGGATCCTGCCCAGGAAAACCGGCTGCCCCATCGCCATCTCCCACAAAGGACATGTTAGCATCATTCACCAAACCCAGGTGGGGAAGGAAGGGTTGCCTGAGGGGGCAGATGTCCCACCCTCCTCCAGGGTACGCTGAAACCCCACTGATGCTCGCTCTGGCCAGAGTCCTGGAGATCCACCTGGCTGCGCTCTCTCTGATTTACTGCAAAGCTGCCTCCCAGTGCAAAAGAAGGCATCTCGGGGCCGCACGGGGGACCTGCCCACAAGGGGGCGCTGTTAAAACAAGATTCTCCGGTCCAGCCGTACAACTGGGAGACTTTAGGTTTCAAGTTGGTCCAGGGCTGAATCAAGGAACAGTCTGTGTGAGATCAAAGTCTCCCTCTGGAGTCTGAAGAACCATGAAGAAAATTAGACCGCATTTAATGGCCTTTCATCAACACAAGCAGGGATAAAATGCTGATTTTTTTTTTCTAAATCTAAAATTAATTTGGAAGGAAGAAACATGAACCGGTTGTCTTACTTGGAATTTAACATTATAGGAAACTTGAACGATAGTAATAGTTATGATATGTGATGCCTTTACAGTCACACGATTTTAAAAAAGAAGAAAAAGACAAGGGCCCACATTGCACCAAGCCTGGGTCTCCCCCCACCAACTGTTTACAGCAGGGGTGCGAGATGTATCAGCTCAGCTCCTAACACTGGATCCAGCAGCATGAAAACCTTAGCCAATACGACACCAGCCATTAAAATTAGGGATGAAAAATCAAATAAATTAGGGATGAAGATGATTACTTTCTTTTGACGAGCGTCTAAAAAAATAGGTATTTCCTCTGTCTCTGCTGGTTTTATTAACACGTGGTTCTACTAGGAAGCAGTTTACTAACATGTCTCAAAAGCTTTTTTAGTTTTGAAATGAACATATCAATAACTCCAGACTGTTCCAGAGTCAAAGCAGCCAAAGCCTCTGAAACAGAACCGTCTCCTCCTCCGCTGAAAATTCTTCACCCATCTCAAACTTCTGAACTCTGGGTGGGTGTGTCCAACTTGCAGAAGAGCTCAGCGTCATCCTTCTCCCATGACCTTGGCTCGCCGATCCCCGCAAGTGTCATCTGTTCCCGTAAAGGGACCGCGAGGCCTCCTGGTCAGCGGACGTCTGCTGGGCATCCCTAGCGAGCCGGCCTGGCTGTCAGTGCCTCCATGGCCCTGTCCCCAGGTCCTCGGCACAGCCCTCTGTCCCCAGAAGCCCTCACACCCAGCTTGAACAGGGGAACTCTAGCAGCTCATTGGGTAAGCTAGGAGGGAGACCTTGGTGGCCCTTCATTTAGCCTCTGGTGAAGGAGTTCTGAGGACCCTGCCGTGAACTGGCTTTTCCCTAAAGGCCCTTGTACCGGCCACTTCAATCCACCGCTGTCTGAAAGCCCAAACCTGGATGCCATGAGCAGTCACATTCTATTGCTCCTGAGACTCCTGGCCAACAACGCTGACGAGTCCCCTTAGGTGAGCACCAGTCATCTCCGCTCACTCGCTCATGCATTTTTCATCATTCACCAGGGCCGGCTGATCCACCAGTCACTGAGGACGCACCAACTCCTTCCCTTATACCCTTAAGACCTTCCAGCAGCATCTCTACCACCCTACCCATCAGCCCCCAGGGTCTCAACTCCACTACTAGAAGTGGATTAGATCTGTGGACTGAAGCAAGTTATTTAAGCTCTCCGAGTCTCTTTGATAAAGAAAAACGGAGCTCACGTTAACCTCACTTGGTTCTCATGAGGATTAAAGCACACATGACCACCGACGGAGCAGCATTTCTGACCCCAGTGCAAACTCCAGCAAGACTAGTCCCCCTTCTTCTCCTGGCCCTTCATCTCTCCTTATGGCCCCCGTTCCTACTGCTGTTATCCTTTCTATGCTTCCCTGATAGTCAATCAACATTTCCAGACACCGTCACTCCAGGACTCTCCCTGGAACGTCTTCTCCACGTTCACAAGTACATCTCCCCAGAAAGCCAGTCTCCTCCACAAACCAGTTCTAAACCAATGACGTTTCTCAAATGCTAAGGAATATGCAAATCACCCCCAGGACCTTGCTGAAAAATGCAGTTGGATGCAGGAAGTCTGGAATCATTCCTGAAATTCTGCATTTCTAATGCTTCCCCAGGCAACGCTGATGATTCTGGTGCCTGGACACGCCAAGGTACAAGAAACCAGACGATGAGCCCACTTCAGGATGTCATCGCATGGGTGACAACCCCAGGCGGATGGGACAGGAATTCTCATCCTCGTTTTAACACCTGGAGACCTGAAGGAGTATCTCCAAAGAAGCTATTAACAAGCCAGGAAGGGGAGTTGCCTTCATGGCTCAGCAGTTAATGAATCTGACTAGTATCCATGAGGATGTGGGTTTGAACCCTGACCTCGCTCGGTGGCTGTGGCTGTGGCACAGGCAGGCAGCTGCAGGTCTGATTCGACCTCTAGCCTGGGAACTTCCATATGCTGTGGGTGTGGCCCTAAGAAGCAAAAAAAAAACCAAGCCAGGAAGAAGCCCCACTGTGCAGCCACACAACTCCCCCCACCCTGTGCTTGCCTGTAACCCACTCTGCTCTGACACCGCGCCTGTCCCACCCAGAGAAATGCACTTGTCCTGGTCACACAACCAACATGGGACAGTCTCCTGGGAGGGGCTTCGGGTCTGTTCTCATTTGCCCATGTCACGTGTACATTTCAGACCACCAAAGCCTACAGCACAGGGTCTCTGGACAAGTTCCAGCTTCATTCCAGGTTCTAGAACGATTCTGGACAAGATGCTCTTTCTTTCTAGAATCCTTTTTTCTTGGACCTACGGTGATCCACCCAAGCAGGGGAAACGTGCCTTGGGTTTGAAATCTACCTCCCAAAGCTCTGCATAAAAGCAGGACTCGAGGCCGAGTGAGTTATCCACCAGGCTCAGCAGCATACACAGGCAGACCTCAGAGATACTGCGGGCCCAGTGAAGCGACGCATCACAGCAAAGCGAGTCACACTGATATTCTGGATCCCTGTGCATCTAACAGTTATGTTCATACTACAACGGGCTCTACTGAGTATGTGGTAGCTTCATGTCTTAAAAAACAAAAAATGATATCCATACTTAAAAAAACACTTCCTTGCTAAAAAATGCTATCATGTGAGATTTCGACAAGTAGTAATCTTTTTTGCAACAGTAACATGACAGGTCACTGATCAAATATAATAATGACAAAGTTTGAAACATTGTGAGAATTACCAAAACGTGACACAGAGACAAGAAGTGAACAAATGCTATTGGAAAAATGGTATTGACAGACCCACACAACGTAAGGTTACCACAACTTTCAATGCGTAAAAAACGCAGTATCTGCAAAGTACAATAAGCAAAGCTCAGTCATGAAGTATGCCTGTTAACATCCCTCCAAAAATACTTTATTTGCAGAGCTCCTTTAAAAAAAGTAGTCACTGCCAAGTTTTGATACAAAAATTATGACCATCATGCTCAGAAGTGGGGGGAAAAAAATCAACCTTTTGGGGATTAAATTCTTCTCAGGCTTAAGATAAATGGTGCTATGTAACACCCAAAAAGCTAAGTTAGCAAAGGCTAATTTTATGTGAGTCGCATTCAGAAAAAAACTTAGCGAGACGGTTAAAGAGTTTTAGTGTAGGCATGTTTTTCTCAATATGAAAATAAACCAAAAGAGAGATTTTGAAAATACCATACCATTTCTTGTGAAACATAATCCGGACTTTTTGTATCAGCAGAATAAAAAGAAAAGTCATAGGTGAAGGTCTTGGTCCGTTCTCTTCCTGAGTCCCCAGTCCCTCCTTCTGGTATCTGGAGAGAGATGATGATGACGATGTAAGAGAAAAATAATAATAATGTAAAGAGCACTGTCAACTGACAAGTAATCCATCTAATTCAAGACAAAAAAAAAGCTTCATAAAAAATACACAACAATCACCATTTTCCATTATTTATTCCCTCTTACTTAATTTTTCCTGGCCACTTCTTGAATGAATCAATGAATCAATGAACAAAGAAGCAAATCTAAACTCCTCCCAGCAACTCAGCTGCTCCACGATATGAACCACGGCTATTCTTCTGGACTTTTTAATCATGACTACCTTACATGAACCTGACACTCCAGACAGATTCTATGTTTTTCCAGCTTCAATGCATTTTTTTTTTTTTTTTTTTACTGTTCCTTTCACCCCAAACCACCAGAGCCGGAGTCTGCCCGACACCAGGGGGTGCTGTTCACACAAATCAAAATGTAACCTCGGTTGTGTGATTCTGTGGTCCCAGTGAAAACTCCAGGTCAGATGCTTCCTCTTGCATAAAGCTTCCCTTGGGCCCTCCTTCCAGAAGCAATCAGCACCCGCCCACCGCGGCCCCCACACACATACCCAACCTGTTCTCCCTGGACAGATCTTACATACATCTCGTCTCACTGTACACCGACACCAAATCAAAAACCATGTTTAAAAATCTTCATATGGGAGTTCCCGTCATGGCTCAAAGGAAACAAATCTGACCAGGATCCACTGGGATATAGGTTCGATCCTTGGCCTTGCTTAGTGGGTTAAGAATCCTGTATTGCTGTGAGCTGTCGTATAGGTGGCAGATGTGGCTCAGATCTGGCGTTGCTACGGTGTAGGCCAGCAGGTAAAGCTCCAATTCGACCCCTAGCCTGGCAACCTCCATATGCCACAGGTGCAGCCCTAAAAAGAAAAAAAAAAATCTTCATATGCCACCAAAGCCTCACATAGTTCCCAGGACATACACTGAATACACTGAATAAGCATGATATTTTCCAACACAACTCAGATACTATAAAGAAAAAAATGTAAGGTTACTACTTCAAAACATTAAAAAGCTGGTCCTCTATTCTATCAGATGAGGAAATGTCTGTAAACCTAAAAAGCAACAGAGTGGCAATGAGGTCCTACTGTACAGCACAGGGAACTCTATCCAATCTTTTGGGATTGAACATGAGAGAGGACAGTATGAGAAAAAGAATGCCTGTGTGTGTGGACTGTGTGCGTGCATATGACTGTGTCACTATACTGTACAGCAGAAATTGGCACAACACTGCAAATCGACTACACTTTAACTTTTAAAACTACATTAAAATAAATAAAATAAAGCACATGTAAAACAATAAAAAAAATAAAAAAGCAACAGAGACATCAAGGAAAACAGATTCCCTAACACACAAAGAAAGGAGACTCAGCCAAGCCCGGAGTCTCCCCAATCAGTTTTGGCAAACACGGTTTTTGATCCAGCTTTGACCACAGCACTCTGAGCACGGGAGAGGCAGGAAGCAGCGCCAAGCGAAGGTAACTGACAGCAGAGAACAGAATGGGCGAATACGAGCAAGGTGAGAAAAGATAGGAGGTCAGAAGAGGAGAAGCCAGGTGTGGGTCAAACAGAACCACAGGCACTAGCACGGCGAGAAATAAGCCATTCCACTGGAAGATGCCTCAGGCCAGAGAAGGCCCCTCGGATCACCCAGAACCAGCCCAGCTGGAAGACGGGGCAGGCCCCTCAGCTTCCACAGCTTCCACCACGGGAGATCAAGTTGCATGGCTTTCAACTGAATTTCAAAGCCTCTGTTCCCTGGAGCCAGGAATTAACAGAAATCCAACCAGAGACAGATCTGCACTTGGCCGTGGGCCCAACCCGTGAGCAAATGACAAAGATCCAAGAAGAATGAGGTTGAGCCCACAGAGCACGTGATTTCTTTATTATTGATTCTACACTTTTATTTTTGCCCTAAGGGAAATGTATTCAGGATGTTTAACAAATTCACCGACCAGGAAAAAAAAAAAAAAAAAACAGAATATTTTAAGTGCCAAAGAACTTGTCATCTTAGAAAATTCTGGGTTTTTTTTTTTCCAGAAAAAAATTTCAGGTATTTTGATTTTTCATTCCAAGTTATGAATACCACCAGCTCCTCTTGCAAAGTTTACAAACTCAATTGTTTTAGGGAGTTCCCTGGTGGCCTAGCCATTAAAGGATGCAGCATTGTCATTGCTGTGGCTCAGGTTCGATTCCTGGCCTAGGAACTTACGCATGCTGAAGGCATGACTAAAAAATATTTTGATTATCTTCATTAAAAATGAAAATAGGAGTTCCGGAGTTCCCATTGTGGCTCAGTGGAAACGAATCTGACTAGGAACCATGGGAACGCACGTTCGATCCCTGGCCTTGCTCAGTGGGTTAAGGATCAGTTTTGCCGTGAGCTGTGATGTAGGTCACAGACTCAGCTGGGATCCTAGGTTGCTGTGGCTGTGGTGCAGGCCGGCAGCTACAGCTCTGACTTGACCCCTAGCCTGGGAACCTCCATATGCCTCAGGTATAGCCCTAAAAAGACAAAAAGAAAAAAAAAAGAAAACAAATCTAGGGCCAGAGCTTATATAAGGGCCCACAATAAGCCAGTCCTGAGGATAAGAATCCACCAAGGACCCAGGATAAAAATGCCTGGGTCGGGGCTAAACCCACAAGCTCACACGCCAGAGCTTCAGCTCAGGCCTGGCTCCTCGATCAACGAAATCAGGGACCAGGGACGGGAGAGGAGACAGAGCAACAGCCCTTCCGCTTAGTGAAGGAACCCAGGCCAAGTGCAAGTTGCCATGGTTAACTGAGCTGGGAAAGGAGGCTGGGGAAAGGACAGACGTGCTGTAGGTACCCTCAAACCATCTGACGCTAAAACATACGCAGAACTCACGGAACTGGAGCCAGGCCAGGTCACTACTTGCCTTTAAGTTTGTGATTGTTGTTTTGCTTTTCTCCATTTGAATGATGAACTTGGCTTCCAAGTCCTTCTCCCTACAATACAGATAAATTCAATACTGGTTAGGAAAGAAGAGGTTCGTTTTCCCAGTGTTTGCAGTCTTATACTTTTTACCTACAGCGGTTTGTTTCTAAACGGCAGGTGCACCACAATCTCCAACACTCCTCCTCCCAGTCCCTCACTCGCGTAAACACGAAGACGCACAAAACAGGTGCCACCATCAAAGACCGAAAACACGGTGTTGGCGAACCCCTGGAAGAAGGTCTACCTAGGAGCCAAAAGGACCGCAAAAGAAAAATGACAGAAACCGTGAAGGCTGCGCCACCCCCGGCAGAGAGCACCCCACCACCTGGTACAGAAGAAAGTCGCCTTATCCCTCCATCCAGGATGAGGACCGGAGAAGAAAATGCAAATGAGCAGTCACGACCAAGGGCTGCTTCCAGAAGCTGCCAGAGCACCACCTCCTCCCCCTGCCGTCTTTCTACATCCATTCAGAAACTGTCACTCCTAGAAAACACGAGAACTAGGAAATTAAGAGAACTCCTAAAACGTATAGTTCTCTAGAATAAATGAGCAAAGACCTACACGGTGGGGTGTGATGTCCCTGGTTTTCCACGTAATGAGGAAGTTCTCCACGTGCCTCTGTGGACAGGGACCCGGGCATGTTAAGTAGGGAATACGAGGTGGAGAAAGGAGACACAGAATTGCTACCCACTGGACTCAAAGATAAAACGGACAGCCTATTTATTTTTCAAAAGGTTACCTACGCAGGAAGAAGACGATGGAATGGAAGAGGCAGGGAGAGAAGCTAGATTTCTACAAAAACACCTCAATCTGGAGATCAGCCTTAGAATGATGAAAATAACTTATGCAGAAAACAAAATTACTTTTTAATAACCTAAAACACAAAAATAAGTTGAAGCAAATGCCACACACGGTGAGAGAAGATTTCAGTTGTGACTGCAGGAGGAGTCTGGTCCAAGGAGAAAAAGAACCACAAAGCAATCTTAAAGCTTCTTCGGGAATTTTTTATTTTATTGGAATAAACCTAAAATGTTGTATTAGTATCAGGTGTACAGCAAAGTGAATCCATCATACATATAAATATATCCAGTTCTTTTTTCTCATACAGGTTATCACGGACTATAGAGTAGATTTCCCTGTGCTGTACAGTAAGTCCTCGTTAATCATTATTTTGTACAGTAGCGTGTACGTGTTATTCCCACACTCCCAATTCTTCCTTCCTCTCCAGAGGAATCGTATTTTTGGTGATAAAATAAGTGTGGTTATTCTGGGACTTCTGTTTGTGTATTGCAGGGTAATACATGAGTAATTATGTTTCTGTCACTGAGAACCCAGGTTTTTGGGGTTTTGTCTTTTTAGGGCTGCACCTGTGGCATACGGAGGTTCCAAGGCTATGGGTCAAATCAGAGCTGTAGCTGCCAGTCTATCCCAGAGCCACATGAACGCAGGATCTGAACCGTGTCTGAGACTCAAATGTATCTCTTAAATAATAAGACCAAAAATCAGGAGTTCCTGTCGTGGCTCAGCGGAAACGAATCTGACTAGGAACCATGAGGTTGCGGGTTTAATCCCTGGCCTCGCTCAGTGGGTTAAGGTTCTGGCGTTGCCTTGAGCTGTGGTGTAGGTTGCAGATGCATCTCGAATCCCGCATTGCTCTGGCTGTGGTGTAGGCCGGCAGCTGTAGCTCCAATTAGACCCCTAGCCTGGGAACCTCCACGTGCCGTAGGTGTTGCCCTAAAAAAATGACAAAAGACAAAAAAAAAAAGTATGATATGTGAAAATTACCAAAACATGACACAGAAACATGAAGTGAGCTGATGCCCCCTTTGCAGAATCAAAGAAACGGCCTCAATATTTTGAAAACCAGTAAATAAAGGGAAAGAATCAAGCACTTACCCTGCATTTCCTAAACAATCTGCACTCCAACCTAACCAAAGAATTGTCTGAGCAAGTTTCTGTTAGAGGAATTCTACTTCACAAAGGAAGACAGACAAGATGAATGGACTAAGAAGATGTGGTACATATACAATGGAATACTACTCAGCCATAAAAAAGAACAACTTAATGCCATTTGCAGTAACATGGATGTAACCAGAGACTCTCATACTGAGGTAAGTCAGAAAGAGAAAGACAAATACCGTATGATATCACTCATATCTGGAATCTAATATACAGCACAAATGAACCTTTCCATAGAAAAAAAATTCATGGACTTAGAGAACAGACTTGTGGTTGCCAAGGGGGAGGAGGAGGGAGTGGGATGGACAGGGAATCTGGGGTTAGGAGATGCAAACTATTGCATTTGGAGTGGATAAGCAATGAGATCCTGCTGTATGGCACTGGGAACTGTATCTAGTCACCAGCGATGAAGCATGATGGAGGATCATGTGAGAAAAAGAATGTGTATGTACGTGTGTGTGAGAGAGAGACAGAGAGACTGGATCACTTTGCTGTAGAGAAGAAAATTTATGGAACACTCTAAACCAACCATAATGGAAGAAATAAAAATCATTATTTAAAAAAAAGGAAGAAGGAACAATCGGATTAGAATATCGGCTGTCATTTCGCAGCCTAGTTAACTAATGGCTCCAGGAAGTGGCCATCAGTAAGCGCTAACTTCAGCCACTGGAACACCAGACAAGCTGTGTATCTGAAATGAAGGACAAACAGCATTGCCCCATAAATCCTGCCCCTTCTCCATCTAAAAGGCCTGACTCTGATCTAGATCTGATGTCAGGGCAGTCAACCACCAAGGAATACAGGGGGCGGGGGAACGTGTCAAATAATGTCGGGCTGGGGGCGGCGATGGGCAAAATCCAGCCTCTGGGAAGGACAGCTAACAAGTGACCCAGCTTATTCAGTAACTAGAACCACCAACTACAGGGAATATAAAGATGGACATGGAACCGAGAGATTTAAAAAGACTTTAAAGACATAGCAACCAGCTGGACTTTCCATTCAAACAGAAAAGGCACTTTTAGAAATTATAAGATATGTAGGACACGTTACCACTGACTAGATATTGGATGATACTAAGGAATTATTGTTACTGTTTTAGGTGCAGTGATGGTACCGTGATGATTTTTAAAAGGTCTTAACCATCCAGAGAGGCATACTGAAATACTTACAAACGAAATGATATGCTGTCTGGGATTTATTTTGAAACAATCCTGGGGGAGTTGGGGGTGGGGGGTGGAGCCAGATGGGGGTAGCACCTGGCTACCTCAGAATAAACACCAGCCAGAGCAATTAAGCTCAAAGAGTACGTTGCAAGAAAACACCATTCAAGAACAACAGGGGATCCCCATGACCTTCTTAAACTTTTCCAAGACAATTTTTGAGGAAGTGCAGGGCTGAGGGAACAGAACACTGGCTCAGGGACAAATAAATGCCATCCATCCCACAAGGGGGAAGCTTCCACTCCACCCTCCGGGTCATGGGCAGCTCCACTCTGGACCCAAAAGTGAGAACTGCCTCAGGGACACTCCAAGTTCACGTGGCCAGTAAACAAACACCTCGCATAGTTACCCCTGTGCACAGCATTCGACCTCCAAAGACACAATTCTGCCTGCCCAGGGAGTCACACGGATTCACGCTGTTAATGCTACTGAAGGGCACGGCTCGGTCCCTCCCATTTTCCCTGGGGGCATTTCTCAGCCAATCACCAGCCTACTGTGTCTACATCCTTCCCTTTAAATCCAGTGGTATTGTCATCAAATGCCTGCTGGGAGCAGAAAACTATCCAGGGATCTCAGAGGATGGGCTGTGGCCACGACAGGTACTCCCACCACCTGCAAAATTCTTACTTAGAAGACAAGAAGGAATGCAGGACACAGCACACACACACACACCCCAGAGATTAAAGAACTCCAGGCTCTGAGCCTTACACCTCAGGAGCAGCTGGGTTTAAAGGGTCCTCCCCACGATCATTTATTCCAACCTGTAGCTTACAATGACAGTACCTTCCTGGCTTTACATTAACATCCACTCCAGAAAAATAGCAGGAAAGGAGTTCCTGTTGTGGCTCAGTGGGTTAAGAACCCAACATAGTATCCACGAGGATGCAGGTTCGATCCCTGGCCTCACTCATTGGGTTAAGCATCCGTCCTTGCTATGAGTTGCGGTGTAGGTCACAGATGTGGCTCAGATCCATCGTTGCTGTGGCTGTGGTGTAAGCCTCAGCTGCAGCTCTAATTTGATCCCTAGCCTGGGAACTTCCATATGCCACAGGTTCGGCCCTTAAAAAAAAAAGAAAAAATTCCAGGAAAGATACTGGATGAAATGCTGTTACGTGACATGAGTGCCTTTTCTATTAGTCACTTCCAAAATTAAAATGGAAGATGCCCAATGGATTTTAAGGGGTTCACACCCTTGAACTGGTACATATGCACTGGGGTGGGGAAGGGGGCGTGGGCAGGCTCGCTGTCCTGAGGGCTCATAGTCTCCTCAGCTTGGCCAAGAGCTCTGAACCCCAAAGGATGAGAACCCCAGCTCAGACCTTTGTTGTTCAAAGGGCAGTCCAGGACGTGATAGAGTCCTAACTGGCCTCACGGTCACTCTCGTGAAACAAATGCCACCATGTTATCAACTTCATACACTGGAAGACGCACTAACCTTATACTTTGACCTTGAGCCTCTGTGAGATTGCATGATAGAACTGGATATGACCTAATTCAGCTGACACTGTCCATAGTCTTTGCTCTTAAGTTGGTGGCTTCTGACCAAGAGCAATAAGCGTCTAACATCACCCAATTTAATCTGAGTACCGTGACCTCCAGGTTCCCTCTTCCTTAGCACCCTGCCAAGCTTCTAGCCCTTTCTATACCCAGACAGTTTCCCAGAGTCAATGCAAGGCTACTGCCAACTCCTTAAAGTCATTTTAAGAAACAGGAGTTCCCGTCATGGCACAGCGGAAATGAATCTGACTAGGAACCATGAGGTTGAGGGTTCGATCCCTGGCCTCACTCAGTGGGTTAAGGATCTGGCGTTGCCGTGAGCTGTGGTGTAGGTCGCAGATGCAGCTCGGACCTCACGTTGCGGTGGCTGTGGCGTAGGCTGGCGGCTATAGCTCCAATTGCACCCCTAGCCTGGGAACCTCCATATGCTGCGGGGGCGGCCGTAAAAAAAAAATAAAAGACAAAAAATAATCACAGGTCATCAGGATTAATACAAAAGCCATCTGCTCCAGCAAGGAAATTTCACAGATAACCACTTCCTAGATCACCTCCTTCTTAAACATAAAAACTAAAACTGTAAGGAAAGGATGTATCTTGACCCTGAAAAAAATCCCTAAAGTATAGTATTAAACAGAGAAGCTAGCTAGAGATTTAGCCACAGACCGCAAATCTCAGCATAGTTCTGAAAATACTGACGCAAAAGCCAGTGTAATCTCCATGAAGCGCTTATGACGGCTGGAGTGATTCGATGCTGAAACAAACCCTCTGGTGCATTCAGCCCTGGCCGATTCCAGGAGGCTGTCAAACTTCCAGGTAGTTCAGAGATGGAAGAAAGGAAGGCGGCCCCAGACTTCCTTCTCCCTCCACGCCCTGCTCACCTGTCCCGCTCAGGCCCCTTGTCCTCTGGGGACCGGCTTCTGCTCTCGGCCTCTGCACCCCAGGGCCTCCATGAAGGCGACCTCAAGGTCCATGTCACACTCTCCCCACCCAGCAGCCTTACCTGCTGCCCCCCTGCCCCGACCCAGCGGTCAGCTACGCAGTCCCATCCCATCTACGGCCAGGCTGCTCTCCCCACCACACAGCCACTGGCCCAGATGGGGCCGCCACCACCTGGTCTCTCTCTCTCTCTCTGGCCACCACCACTCTAGTCTCTGCCTGCAGCCATGTCCCCTCCCATCCACCCTCCACGCTGCTGTCAGAGGGCTTCTTTCCTGATACGCATGGCACCACGGAGCTCCCAGCTTTACGCGCCCTCAGCCACTACTCCCATATACCATGCGCGAGGCCACAGCCACACCAGATCCGAACCACATCTGCGACCTACACCACGGCTCATGGCAATGCTGGATCCTTAACCCACCAAGCGAGGCCAGGGATTGAACCTTCAGCCTCATGGATGCTAGTCGGGTTCGTTACCCACTGCGCTACAACGGGAACATTGAATGTGATGGACCAACTGATCAAAGAGTCAAACGGATGCTCTCCCCGCTGCAGCCTACGCTTGACCCCCGACCTGGGTCATCCCGCCACCAGCCACTCAGCACCCCAACATCTGGTTTTCCCACCCAGGCTCTCGAGCAAGGCCTGGCCCAGGTCAGTCTGACTCGCCCACCTGCGGATTTTCAGAAACGCCTACCCCACTCCCCGCCACACACACGGGCTCCAGCCCTGCTGGTGTCGTCTCCTCAGCTGGTCCAGAGGGCCTCAGGGAAGCGAGACCCCAGGGTCCTCTTCACCCCACAACCTGAGCCTCTGGGCACAAGGGTGACCCTCGCAATCACCTCTGGGTGCTCTGTCCTTCAGCTGAAAGCAGCGGACACCAGGCACCGAGCCGTCCCAGCCTCAGGTCAATATCCTCTGACATTTACAAAACACGGGGAATAAATCTTGACGTTGAGGAAAATATTGAGGAAAATAAATAATCCTAAAATTATTTGAACATTGATTCGATAATAGAGCAAAATGAACTATGTGTCTCCCTGGCCACTTTGGGGAATTGGGTTTCTCAAGCGCAAAGTCAATTACGGTCCACTCATATAAATAAGTAATTTATTTGAAAGGTCTGGAAACTAGATCATAAGATGCTACAAATGAACCCGCTGGAGTAAATACGCTGAGTTATAGATCAACGGGGGATATAAATATCCAATCAGAGAAAGAGAGGAGTTATGCCAGCCCTCAGATTGAGAGGAGGCGGCTTATCAGAAAACAGAGCCCTCTGCTAAGGTGAATATTTTGAAAATGGTTTAAAATCAGTCAGTCATTCAGACCAACTCCACTGGTGCGGCTGATGGGGTTCAGTCAGTCCGCCTTGAGAGCTGGACTGGAGGACACTGAGACCTCCAAACCGGGCCATCGGTCTGGAAAAGTCTGAAAAGTGGCTTGTTCACCCCAAGTCCTGAAGTGAACCAGCCTCCCCAATCTTACCTTGAAAGTTAACCAATATTTTTTTTTTTGTCTTTTTTGCCTTTATGTAGAGCCGCACTAGCGGCATATGGAGGTTCCCAGGCTAGGGGTCTAACAGGAGCTGTAGCCGCCGGCCTTCGCCACAGCCACAGCCACGCGGGATCCGAGCCGCGTCTGCAACCTACACCACAGCTCACAGCAACGCCGGATCCTTAACCCACTGAGCAAGGCCAGGGATCGAACCCGCAACCTCATGGTTCCTAGTCGGATTCGTTAACCACTGAACCACAACGGGAACTCCTAAAGTTAACCAATATTTTACTTCCTCCGTCTTGGTGGTGGGACACTCGACGGCCACACCCATGGCATATGGAAGTTCCCAGGCCAGGGGTTGAATCAGAGCTGCAGTCTATGCCACAGCCACAGCCACACTGGATCCAAGCCGCGTCTGCAACCTATGCCCCAGCTTTTGGCAACACTGGATCCTTAACTTACTAAGCAAGGCCAGGGACCGAACCCACATCTTCACGGACACTCTGTCAGGTTCTTAATCTGCTAAGCTGCAATGGGAACTCTTAACTATTTTTAAAAAAGAAGGCACGTGCCTAGCCTTTAAAAACTGTGAATCAGGGGAGTTCCCTTTGTGGCTCAGTGGTTAACGAACCCAACTAGTATCCATGAGGACATGGGTTCGATCCCATGTCCCTGCAGGAAATTATTTCATTACAGTAAGTTTAGTGAATGAGGAGTTCCCATCGTGGCTCAGTGTTTAATGATCCAACTAGCATCCATGAGGATGTAGGTTTGATCCCTGGCCTGGCTCGGTGGGTTAGGGATCTGGTGTGATCATGAGCTGTGGTGTAGGTGCAGACATGGCTCGGATCCCGTGTTGCTGTGGCATAGGCTGGTGGCTACAGCTCCAACTGGACCCCTAGCCTGGGAACCTCCACAAGCCCTGGGTGCGACTCTTAAAAAATAAGTAAGTTTAGTGAATTAAAGGGCCAAAAGCCCCTGATTCTAAGCCTTGGCTGGCTCAATGCCCAGGAGTGAATCCAGGTCCCTCCAGGGAGTGGAAAAGAGGGGGCTCCCTGCTCTCCCCTCCTGACTGTGCAGCCACACAGAAGGCGGCTCACCTTGGCCTTGCCTCATCCTCCCGGACCGCCTGGTCTGCACGGCCAGCTCCTCACCCCTCTGGGCAAAAAGGCACCAGACATTCAAAACCAGCTCAGGTTCCCCCTCTTTCAGGAAGCAGTCCTGCTCCCTAAAATGTTCTGTAACAGATCAGTCCCTGCGCTCTACTCAGTGGTACCTCTTTTTCCTTTTATTAGAGCTCCAGACGAAATACAGGAAAATCCAGTCAAATCTGAATCTCAGATTAACAATTTCTGAGTAAAGCTGTATCCCAAATATCGCCTGAGACCTACTCGGACCTGACTTCCACTTGCGAACATGACACCACTGTGGCCCGGGGCTCACCCAGCGGGCTCCTCCAGGTCCACCACACGTCCGGCCTCCCTCCCCCAACCCAGGGGGCAAGCGAGTCGGGCCTTAAGTGACGCTCAAGCCTCAGCACCCAGAGGAGGAGGGGGGGCTCCATCAAGACGTGTCGCCTTGCCCCTGCCAAAGCGTGAACACAAACTCAGGGCGGGCCACCCTCTCGCCCTGGGCTACTCCTGAACCTTCCCGGCCCGTTCTGAGCACTCAAAGATCTTGCTGACTTCCCTGAACCGCTGTCCATAAAATCAGACAGCCTCCAGCTCATATTTTGAAGAAAACCCAGGGGAGGTACGACACTGAAATTCTGGAGTGAGTTTTTCAGGCCGTCGCCCTGCCTGCATTTCGGAACAGGCCTCAGCACACAGCAGGCAGCTGGAGGTCGGCAGCACCATGACCTGCACCCTGATGCCCAGCGCCAGCCGGAGAGGCGTCTGCACGGCCTCCTCCGCTCCCCAGCCTCGGGCGGTGGTGCCGTCCCGTCTCAGACGCAGGGGGCACCGCGGGCCATGTGGAATCCTTGCTGACCCCTGCCGCTCTGGGACCGACGGGCTATCAGACTGCGCCTTGTACTCTCTTCCCTGACCTGGACAGGGTGTGATACCCCTGGAAGGTTAGCAAAGTGTCAAGTGCTCGGGGCTGGGCTCCCAAGAACTGGACGCTCTGAGGGGGTCCGGCGGGCACACGGTGGGGCTGGTCCTGGGGAGGGAGGAGAGGGCAGCGGGACGGGGATGCAGGCCCAAGGGCTGTTCTGCAGCCACAAGGGGCCTCTGCCACCCCCACGCCGCACCATCAGGGACCAGGACCACTGGCTGCCCGGGAAAGGGCCCCAACCTTGGGCTCCTGAGGGCCTGACACTCGAAGCCATGTGGACAGAGCTCCGGCAGCGAAGGAGGCTCTGGGCATCGCACACGGGGTCCAGGCCCCCAAGTCCCCTCGAATCAAGACAGCAGGCGGGGCTGACGAGCCGACTCATCACGGGCCCCAACTTCCCAGCAGAAAGCGAGGGAGGAGCTGGGGCTACGGGACCAGAAAGAAGGCAGATACTTGCTTTGAGTTTTCTTGAAGGAAGGACAGCCTAAGCACCAGAGGCACCTCAATACAAAAGGAACTGCCCTGAGATGTGCAGACTCATCAGCGAGGAGGCTTAGCCCGAGGCCGGCAGATCCTAATCCTGGAGGGGGGGGAGGTTACTGTATTCATTCAGTCCACAAACATTTAATAAGACCTTCGAAAGCCCAACAGCCCTCTCTATGCAGGGATAAATGGTAAATAAAGGGAAAGAGTTCTGTCAGGAGCCTTCCTTTTAGTGCGGCTCTTAATAAAAAACAAACATAGTACCATTTTAGATGCTGGCAAGTGCTGGAAAGAAGTGACAGGGTATTAGAGGCTACGACTGCAGGCGGAGGCAAGCAGTCTGAGACAAGCCCTCTAAGGGGTGGCGTGTGAGCAAAAGGGCTGACGAGAGCGAGGCGCAGCGCTGGGAAGGGCATTCATTCCAGGTAAAGGGAGCAGCAGGTGCAGCGGCCCCGCAGCAGGGACCGGCCGGGGAGGAGGCGAGAAGGTTGGCGTGACGACGAGCGAGAAGCGGCAACGCGAGATGAGGTCAGAAAGGGCGATGGAGCCACATGACAGCAGGCCTCACAGGCCCTGGTTCAACAGCCGAGACCTGAGAACTCAGACGTGAGAGGAAGCCAAGACATATGCACAGGGGTTGGCAAAATGCTTTGATTTTTTTTTTTTTTTTAGGGGCACACCAGTGGCATATGGAGGTTCCCAGGTAAGGGTCCTGTCAGAGCTGTAGCCGCCAGCCTACACCACAGCCACAGCAACTTGGGATAGGAGCTGCATCTGTGACCTACACCACAGCTCCCAGCAACACCGGACCCTTAACCCACTGAGCGAGGCCAGGGATCGAACCTGCATCCTCATGGATACTAGTCGGGCTTCTTAACCGCTAAGCCACTAAGGGAACTCCTGTTTTGATGTTTTTAAACGATCCCTCTTGACTCTAGGAGCAGGGAGGGGAGGACAAGGAGACCAGTGAGGAGGCCAACACAGGCCACACAGGAGCTGTCAGGCCCTGAGAGCAGACGGGTCCAAAAGGCAGTGGGGACGGATCTGGGTTCCCAAGACCTGCTGGGCAACAGCATCTTCTAAGAGCCCAACCCGGGCCTCTAAGTGAGGGTCTCCGATGCGGACCAGGCACTTGCACACTTAACCTCCTAGCCCCTACCGATGAGCAGGATGGTACGGCAGCCACCGCCCTGTGACAGCGTGCTCATCTCTGAGAAGCCAGGATTCTACAGGGTGTGGAAGCTCGACTGCCTTTCAGCTCCTTCTGAGACGGCGTCTTCCTCAGTGGCTCCCATCCCTTGCTTTGAACCCCGAACTCCACAACAAAAGTCCAGAGCAGGGCTCTCTACCTTCCGGGTTATAGCTGCTGGCTTCCAGTTCAAGCTTCTCTTGTGAGGTCTATTTTCTTTTTTTTTCTTTTTACAGCCACACCTGAAGCATATGGAAGCTCCCAGGCTAAGGGTCGCATTAGAGCCAGAGCTGGAGCCTATGTCACAGTCAAAGCAACACCAAATCTGAGCCTCATCTGCAAGCTATGCTACAACTTGCAGAAATGCTGGATCCTTCACCCACTGAGCCAGGCCAAGGAGAAAAGCCACAACCTCACAGAGACAACATCGGGTCCTTGACCCGCGAAGCCACCACAGGAACCCCCTCTTCTGGAATCTAGAATACCAAAGGGTTGAGAAACACTGGCACGTGGAGAAAAAGAGCAAGGAGCAGAAAAGCATGAAAACTATGGTCCTATTTGCAGTAAAAAAGAAAGAAGGGAAGAGAAGAGAAGGAAAAATACATGTATGCCCACTGAGTAACTATTTCCCCAGTTCCCCTAAAGAAGGCACCTATCTAGGTCTATTCTAGAAGCACAAGAAGCAAAGTTAATTCCTTACAGAAAACGGGCGGCTTACTCCAGGCAATAGACTTCAATCTGTCATGGAACCCTGGTCCCAATTGAGAAAAGCCGAGCAAAAGCTCAATAATCTCGTACCCTACAAAACTGAAGCCCTAAACCATGAAGGACTAAAGTTTGCTTGACAACGAAGACAACAATGACACTTTCACAGGGAATTTGGGACTCTCATCATGGAGAACACCTGGGGCCAAGGTGCTGCAGGCTTGAGAAATGAGGCCCTGGAAGTGGAGCTGACAAGGAGAGGGGGCTCAGAAGAGAGGACGAGACCGAGCCCACCACCTGGTCCCACCCAGAGAGAAACTGGGCTCTGGAGGTCAGAGGACCGGCTCAAAGCTGTTTCCAGAGTCAGGATGGGGAGAGGTTAGAGAACTAGGCCATAGAGATCTGCTGGGGGCAAGCTGGCACCCCTAACTTGATTTCAGCCACACCCTCCAGAAGGCAGGAGTTCCAGAAGCTCAGGACCCCACGGGATCCCAGTGGGCAGGTCAGCACATGTAAGCGACCCACACAAAGATTAGTCTAAACAGGGTGCAGGTCGCCAGCTGCATCAGGCCCATCCAGTCCCACCACCCGCCCCCACCTGCCGCCCAAGCTCCCCCACATTCCAAACTATGGACTCACAAAGCCCCTCATGCTGGTCCCTCTGCGTGGAAGGTAACTTTCTCCTCCGGCGCTCTTAATCCTTCCAAACCCTTAAAGATGTCTCCTCCCCCAGGCTTTCCCAGAATACCCCTGGCCAATATCTTCTGTGTGGTAACTGACAACACACCACACCTGCAGAGTGACAGCCCACACACAGCACAGCAATTTCCACTTTCCACCCAGGTGCTGCTGGGCAACTCTGTTCCGTCTTCCCCACCAGTCCAGATGCTTCCTGAAGGCAGGGATAATCCCCTGCTTTTTAATACATCCCACGGTACCTGCCCTGTCCTTATATACAGCAAGCACTCAGGTGGATGAATCAATGAATGGATGAATAAGCAAAGGAAAGAATGAAGACACAGCTGAACTGCAAACAAGATCCTTTTCTTAAACTCAAGCTCTAAAGTGAGGTAAACGCTTCCAAGTTTTTTTTGCACGTTTTCTCCCCTATAAATACCAGTTAACTCCAACGGCAAACCCGCAGCTGCGACTGACTCCAAGACCGAGGCCGAGGGACCTGCTGTCTCTTCGGAGTCACGGGAAAGAGGAACACAAGGATGTGCCTCTGGCCAGCTTTCTTCCAGCAACTTCTCCAAAAGAGATAAGCATCATATTCATAAACAAAAAGTGGAAGCTTAAAAGAGGCAGTGTGGTACAATATCAAGAACATAACATTCACTAAGCAGTTCCCGCTCTGGCTCTGCGGTAACAAACCCGACTAGCATCCATGAGGACCCGGGTTCAATCCCTGGCCTCGCTCCGTGGGTTAAGGATCCAGCGTCGTCGTGAGCTGTGGTGTAGGTTGCAGGCGACACTTGGATCCTCAGCTGCTGTGGCTGTGGCGTCGGCCGGCAGCTGTAGCTCGGATTCGACCCCTAGCCTGGGAAACCCCACATCTATTATTACTTCTGTTTTCCCACATGCAGACATTAAATCAACTATGGAAACCACGAAGATATCCTAGTTTAGTGCTGCTGCTCCATGAAATACGAAGAAATGAGTTTCCTCTGCTCTTTGCCCACACAACCCTACCACGCTCCTTCCAGATTTCTACTTTAGAAAAATGTTCTCGGTGGCAGCTTTTGAAAGAAAAAAAAAAAAAAATACAATCGCTGGCCTGTAAAAAGAAGATTGATTCCTTTTACAACATTGGCAGCTAAACATACTAGAGATAGAAAGGTGTGCTGAGAAATACCAAATTGAAGGCCTTTTTCTTCAAAAGACTTCAGCTGGAGTCAAGAGTGGAATGAAATGCAATCTTGGTCTCTGGCAGCGTGTCCATCAAGCACAGCGTCTGATGTTGCCCAGCAGAGTGACCGAATAATTATGGGGGGGAGCACGGGGCTTCAAGCAGTTGGGTTACAATCCTAACTCTCAGTAGCTCTGTGACTTTGGCACTTGAACCTTGCCTAGCCCCGGTTTCCTCGCCTGTAAAAGGGCAGAATTAAAACCTTCACGCGCTAGAAAGTACTGATCGTGCAGCAATGCTGTGCGTGCTCGGCTGCCCTCGTGCGTAACTTTTGCTGGGAGATGTGACAAAGGAAAGCAGGCAGCACCAAGCCGGGCACCAGCGACAGCCAGTGTGCTCTCTCGTTTCCACCACAAACCCAAGATCCATCTGTTCATTCAACAAACGTTCAGGGTGCCTCCCCTGCCCTCTGGGAACTTACATTCTGGAGAAACGATTCACTTTAACAAAACCTTCCCGACCCTTTCCCGAATTAGACAGAAATGAAGGAAATCCAGCAAATATATTTTGCCAAATTTTCCAGCCAGATCTCACAAAAAGAAGGAACCACCATATAGCTTGACCGTCATAAATTTTGTTTATAGAATGGTTATCTTCATCAACACAATTGAGAGGCCATAGTTCCTTTTTTTTTTTTTAGGAGTTCCCATTGTGACTCAGCAAAAACAAATCTGACTAGCATCCATGAGAATACAGGTTTGATCCCTGGCCTTGCCCAGTGGGTTGAGGATCTGGCGTTGCTGTGAGCTGTGGTGTAGGTCAAAGACATGGCTCAGATGTGGCATTGCTGTGGCTCTGGTGCAGGCTGGCAGCTACAGCTCTAATTTGACCCCTAGCCTGGGAAAACCTCTACATGCTATGGGTGAGTCCCTATTAAAAAAATAAAAAATTATTTTAAGTAAATCAAAAAATAAAAAAGAATATTAGGAACACCAAAATCCTTTCACTTCATTTTTAAATGCTTGTGAATTGTCTGGTTACTCGGACTTCATATACTAACTGTCTTCATCTGAAGACAGGGGCGCACACCATGCCCGGCACCCCCCCCCTCCCCTGGGCAAGTGCAATGCTCATTTATATTTTAAATTAATGAGAGCAACAGCGCCGGAGGCAGGAGTAGGTCAACGGCCCAACACAGACGTCTTCCCTTGAGAAGGCTTTTTGGGGACACAGAGATGCCTAATCCCAGCCCTTGCCCTTCAAGGCCCCTGATCACCCCACACAGGCGAGAGAAAACAGGCTGTAAAAGCAAAACCAGCTTGGAACTTGGGCGAGTGGGTCACTCCGCCCTGGGTCAGGGAAGCCAGACCCAGGAGAGACCAGGCTTGGGCTGGCTAGTAAGTGAAACAAAGTCGATCCAGAAAGGAAGCCCAAACACTGCCTAAAGCAACCGTGGCATTTGTTTAGACTGGGAAAGAAGGGTTAGGTCACCAGCAAGTTCCTGTCCGGGACACTCTCTGAACAGCAAGCTGGGTCACACTGCAGGCCTGGGCTCTCGCCCCCCCCCACCCCAACCCCCACCACCACCCCCAGCCCTTTCCAGACCACGCGGGGCAGACAGGCAGAGACCAGCCCTCACCTGTGCTCCCCAAAGCAGTAAAGAACCACAACAGGAGGAAGGAGCCACAGGCCCCACTTTGCCACTGCTCCAGAAATGTCAGGATGAGGATGTAAGGCGTGCAGGCCGACCTCAGCCGGAGAGCGTGGTCCACCAAGCGCGTGCACTCAGCCACCTCCCGGCAAGGCCTCCTGCCCCAGAGGCTCCAGGGGGCTTTAGAGGCACTGCCACCCAGCTGCAGCCCATACTCCTTTTATCCCGCTCTCGGGGTGGGGGAGGAGCCTCAGCTGAGAGGGAGGCGGGGGTCCCCAGCTCCCAGGTTTCTCCGATTCCCGCTGCTGAATGTCTCTGAGGGACACACTGGGGCTCAGCCATAACCAGATGTCGCTACCAAAGCTCGCAAAGCAACACAAACCAGGCCTGGGCCCTCCAAGAAACCAGATGAGAGTGAGACACAAACCAAGCCGGCCACCAAAGCCCTGGAGAAAGGAGGAAACAACCCGCCCCGGGCCCTCCCTTGCAGGCAGGCAGCTTGCCCGGGGCTGCGGCAGCCAGGATGAGGCTCTGGATCTGTGACCAGCCGACGCCTTGACGGCCACTCAGCCTAGTCACTGTCCCTAAGACCTGCCTCCGAGAAGATGCAAGGTTCAGAGTGCGGACCCGATGCCCGTAGCAGGTGATCAAGCCACACGGGCACCGTCCTAACTGGGCACCACCAGCAGAGCCCGCAGCAGCTCCCTTAGGCGCTGTTTCTCCCAGGAGGCCCCCTCCACATCCCCTCTTTCCTGATCCTGGGGCAGCCAGAGAAGGAGCAGCGTCTCTCAGCACGCAGGGACACTCAATGCTGCTTGTGGCACAAGAGTGGGACCGCGGAAGGACACCAAGGACAACGCCTCCCCAGTGATGGGCAACACTGACACTGCAGGGAGGGCACACTGTCTCAAGTAAACAATGAATTTTAAATCAAACAAAGAAAGGAGGAAGTTTTGGGTTGCTGTTGTTGTTGTTGTTGTTGTTGTTTTTCTTTTTAGGGCCTCACCTGCGGCATACAGAAGTTCTCGGCTAGGGGCAGAATTGGAACTCCAGCTACTGGTCTTCACCACAGCCATAGCAACGCCGGATCCTTAACCCGCTGAGCGAGGTCAGGGATTAAACCCGCATCCTCATGGGTACCAGTCAGCCTCATTACCGCCTAGCCACAGCCACTAAGGAGGAAGATTTTTAAACCTGCACTCAAAATGGGAAGTTTTACCTTGGCACCGCCGGGCAAGGGCTGGTACACTCTGTTCTGAAACCCCTTTTCCAGGAAGGATAAATTAGGAGTTTGGGATTAGCAGGTACACACTACTATCTGTAAAAGAGATAAACAACAAGGACCTAGTGTACGGCACAGGGAACTCAATATCTTGTAATAACCTATCATGGGAAAGAATCTGAAAAAGCATATATCGCTGAATCATTTTGCTGTGTACCAGAAAATAACACAACCCTGTATATCAATTATACTTTGATACCAAAAAATTCTCTCTCCCCTTTTTTTTTTTGGCTTTTCAGGGCCACACCTTCAGCATATGGAAGTTCCTGGGCTAGAGGTCAATCAGAGCTGCAGCTGCCGGCCAACTCCACAGTTGACAGCAACGCCGGATCCTTAACCCACTGAGCGGGGCCGGGGATCAGACCCGCATCCTCATGGGTACTAGCTGGGTTCTTAACCGGAGCCGCAGCAGGAACTCCCCCAACAATTTAATTTATAGAAATTAAAGAAAACACCTTTAGTTAGTTGTATTTTAAAAATCAGGAGATTCTAAACACAAATCTGGCTTTCAGACTTCTTTGTAAGCACGGGACGTCACAGCACCCTGAGCCTGCACCTACAGGATAGCAGGGCCGGCTCCCCGAAGGGTCCCGCCAGCCTGCCCCCCCCAAAACTGCTCCCAGCCTGGCTCCCCAGAGACTTCACAGAAGGGACCATGCTTCTAACAGCAAAATCCATTTTTTTTTTAATGACAAACTGGCTGCCAATTCCAAGGATCTGATTATGGTTCTCAAACCTCATGTACTTTCTGCTGGAATTCATTATCTCCGCCCACCCATGGTGCCTCCACAGGACAGAGAGCCGTGAAGAAGCTGGCACAGGCAACAAAACTAATCAAGCTCACTTTTAACAAAATAAAATATGATTTCACCCGGCCAGGAGCAAATAAGGTTTGATGTGCTCAGGTACCGAGGATTTACTAAAGAAACCACAGCGAGCGGCTTTCTCTCTCATTTCCTTCTGTCTCTTCAGTGCCTTCAGTGTGGGCTGCATCCACCCCAATTCTCATTCCTCCTGGCTCCTTGACCGTATCTTCACCCTGTATCTTCACCCCGGATGTCCTCAAGGTATGCGCCTTTTGAAGAAGTGGCCCTTCCCCAACTGCTGTAACGCAGGTGTAGCTCCCAGGTCCTTAATTCAAGGAGTCATCTCAGATTCCCTGAAATTGAAAACACTCCCGCAAGGTACAGGGAGAAATAAAAGAGATCACCTTGTCATCAAGCCAGAAGGGCCTGGGGTAAGAAGGCCCTCTGATGCCACCATGCTTTTTGCAATAAAACAGAGACAGAGAGCAAAACAGGTCAGGCCTCATTTCTGTGGCCCAGTTGAGCCAAGACGCCACGCTCAATAAAGCAGCCCCTCTGAGGACAGCCAGGTGAGGTCTCAAGTTGCACCTAGCTAAGGCCTGCACCTCTAGTTTGTACGTCATTTCAGAGGCGGGGGGGAGGGGGAGGCTGGAGCCAGGCCGTCTTGTAATCTCACTTACTGTCTCAGGCCCAGAGGCGTCCTCTTGTGATAACAGGATGGCATCAAAGGAGCAGTTTCATTGCTGGTTCACTCACGTCCTCGCTCTCCAGTGGCGCCTTTCTGTTCTCTGATGACTAATCAGGCTTTTTTTTCTTTTTTAAGGCGCACTGGCAGCATATGAAAGTTCCCAGGCAAGGGGCTGAATTGGAGCTGCAGCTGCTGGCCTACAAAACAGCCACAGCAATGCCAGATCCTTAACCCACTAAGTGAGGCCAAGGATGGAACACACATCCTCATGGACACTAGTCAGGTTCATTACCGCTGAGTCACAACGGGAACTCCTAATCAGGCTTTTTAATTCAGACTTGGAGCCCCTCACATTTCCTGACTCTGCTGTTTGCATTTTCAAAGCCTGACAAACTGGAGTTCCTGTCACAGGAACAAGCCCGACTAGTATCCACGAGGACGTGGGTTCAATCCCTGGCCTCACTCAGTAGGTTAAAGGATCCAGCATTGCCGTGAGCTGTGGTGTAGGTCATAAACTCCGCTTGGATCTGGTGTGGCTGTGGCTGTGGTGTAGGCGGGCAGCTGCAGCTCTGATTTGACCCCTAGCCTGGGAACTTCCATAAGCCAAGGGTGTGGCCCTAAAAAAACAAAACAATACAAAAAAAAAAAAACATCAAAGCCTGACAAACCCAGTTCAGCATTTGACATACAAAGCTCTCCAACAGGAGCACAGAGAAGCACGGCCCTCGGCTTCGGAGTTACACAGGGGAGAGACTTGAGAAGAGCTGTGCGTGCCTCTGAGGTTAAACAGGGGGGTAAGATCGCATCAGGCTGAAGCCACGCAGAGAACGCAAACACTGGTATCTTTCTAGCAAATTCGACGTCAACATACAGCTCCTCTTGACCTCTGGGCCTCCATGTGCTGCTCCCTGCACCTGCTGCCCCAGTCCTCCCGGCCCACTGCAGGCCCAGCAGAGCCACTTCTCCCTCCGAGGCCCTTCCCCCCAGGTGCTCACCATGGGCTTCTTGCACCATAGCACCTGGTCCCACCAGGCAGAGCCTGTGCCTGGCTAGCGCCCTACCATATCCCCAACATGGTTTGGGGGGCTCTGTGAGGTCAAAACTATTTGCGTAATATCACCAGGACGTTTTTTTGCCTTTTCACTCTCCCAATAGCACAGTGAAGTCTTCGAGAGGCTACAAAATGTGTGCCGATGGGTCATTCTGATAGCTAAGGGGTCGTATGTGTGTATGTGTCTCTGTGTGTGTGTCTGTGCTCTAAAAAACATCTATTTTGGAGTTCCCGCTGTGGCACAATGGGATCGGCATTGTCTTGGAAGCACTGTGACTCAGGTTCGATCCCCAGGCCAGCACCAGTTAAGGATCTGGCATCGTAATGGTGGCTCAGATCGGATCCCTAGCCGGGAAACTCCCTATGTCACAGGGCAGCCAAAAATGAAAAAACAAACAAAAACGTCTGTTTTAATTTCTAATATGATAAAGACATTGATATAATACGCAAAAACAAAGGCTCTTCGGGGGTCTAACATAATTTTAAGGGATTCCCCCAAACATGGAGAACCGCTGGTCCAGCACAAGGCCTGGCACGCACGCAGCAACACTGACTTTGTGAATAATCAATCCACCCATCACAATCGATAATGAGGAGATGGATCCTCTTCCTATCACTAATGAAGTCTAGTCTGAAGTCTGTGACAGACAAAAGATGGAAAGAAGTACCCTGAGGTCAGTTCAAGCTCTCTCGGTTAAGAGGGGAAAGAACCAGATTTGGGGAACATCATGTGAGAAAGAGCCAGGACCGTGGTGGGCCCTACGGGTGACTCCCGGGCAGCACCCCCACAGGTCTCTCCAGCTTGCTATGGTGCCGTGAGCACTGCACTGTGAATTGCTGGCCAAAGACCGTGATTCCCAACCTATCCACCCCCATCCCACCCTCCCCACCTGGGAGTAGTCACCCATCCCCCAACCCACCAAACAGGTCAATTCCCAGCCTAGGGGTTGAATGAGAGCTACAGCCACTGGCCTGCGCCACAGCCACGGCAACGCCAGATCCGAGCTGCATCTATGACCTACACTGCAGCTTGCAGCAATGCTGGATCCTTTAACCCACTGATCAAGACCAGGGGTGGAACCTGCATCCTCATGGATACTAGCTGGGATTTCCACTGAGGAACTCCAAATCACTATTAACTCTTAAATCTCTTGAATCCTTCGGGCTTTAGCTCGACTCTCCTTCCTCCAGGAAGACCTCCCGGCCCCTTCCCCCTGGCCTGGATCAAGTCTATTTTATTATAGGTTCTTACTGAAGCTTTCTCCTTTTCTTCTAGAGCACATCCCTCAGCCGCTATATAAACACCCATTTTGTGGGATTTCACAGGTGTCTGTCTCCCCAACTAGATCGTAAGCGCCAGAAGAGCCAGACTGTGTTGGCTTTGCTGACTACAGAATCCCAAGCGACAAGCACAGAGCCTGGAGCAGCAGCAGGAGCTTAATGAATGTGGGTGGTGGGTGGCAGTGTAGTTGGTGGGTGGACTGAGTGGTGGGATTTGGGAAATTGTGAACTGAGACTCATAAAGATTCCATAAGATTCTTAGAAAAATTCACTTTTAGTACATTTTAGGACAGGAAAGTCTCTAGCAGGCTAATTGCTGTTGTAAATCACGTATCCTGGCTTTAGTTGGAATAAAGAAACCAGTCGCTACCAAAACGGCCAGGTGTTATTCTAAGATCGCGTGAAAGGCTGCACCAACAACATACGGAAGCTGTTGGGACAGGAACTGAAGCCAAGCCGCGGCCTCGGCAATGCCGAACCCTTTAATCTACTGCACCGGGTAGGGGATCGAACTCACACCTCCGCAGTCAGATTCTCAGCCCCCTGCTCCACGGCGGGAACTCCTGAAATTGTTTATTCTTGTTGAGTTCCTTTAAAATTCTGTATCTATTCAACATGTGAAAATTGTCAGCCACCCAGAATTCCCTACATGAAATCTCCAAGGTAATGTTCCATGTCTTTATCAAGGTCTTCTTAAAGGCTATTCAGCTATTATTCTCAAGGCTTATCTTTTACCTACTGCCTCCTATCCTGGGCTGAAGTGTTTTGTAGCCTTCTGACTGGGCAGGCAGCTGGTTGGCTGGGTAGGCAGATGGAGGGGTAGGTGAGGGCAGATGAGGGTGAGTGGTAATGAGGATGGCTGGCTGGCTGAACGCTGGCTGGTTGGCTGGTGGCAGAGCAGGGGAGTGGGAAAGTGGATCCACGCTAGCTGCAATGCACTAGTCCCTGCCCCTTTAAGTTCAGTCACACCTGGTGGCCTCCAAATCTGTCTGGCAGCTGTCAGTCTCACTGGCTGGCTTTCTTTTTTTTTGTTTTTTGTTTTTTTAGGGCTGTACTCACGGCATATGGAGGTTCCCAGGCTAGGGGTCGAATCGGAGCTACAGCTGCTGGCCTATGCCACAGCCACAGCAATGCCAGATCCGAGCCGCGTCTGCAAACTACACCACAGCTTACGGCAACATCGGATCGTTAACCCACTGAGCAATGCCAGGGATCGAACCTGTAACCTCATGGTTCCTAGTCGGATTCGTTAACCACTGTGCCACAAAATGACGCCACTGGCTGGCTTTCTAATACACAAATCTCATCATGTTATACCCCCATTTGGAAAATGGTTCCCATTACCTACAGAATCAGCTTTAGGTTAAATCATTTTATAACAGTGGATAGGAAGAAACTATGTAATAAAGTCACAGAGCACAACCCCCGTAATCTGGACCTCCCACCTCTCCACCCCAGCACTTCCCAGCCTTCTGAAGTTTCGGCCACGGCACAATATTCTACAGCCCCCCATCACACTCTTACCATTTAGGGCCTCTGTACACTTTCGGCTTAAAATGCCACTGTTCCTCTTGTCTGCTTAGCTGACTCATCCCACAGGGCCCTGCCCTCAGGCATGGAACCCTGGGGTGCTCCTCCAGCCCTGAGAAGGAGTGCCACCCAACACCTGTGCACCCCCACACGGCCACGTGAACACCATCACCCAGAGAAGCGGGGGCACACTACACTCTGTGTCAATAGATCAAGAGCTACTGGAGAGCAGGGATGGCGCCCTTGTTCATCTCCGACCAAAGCAAAAAGCCCAGTAAAAGCTCAATGGCCAGACAGATGCCAAGGTCTCCAGAAAAACACCTGCTCTTCACACTAAGTCCATGCGGACTTCAAAGCTCCACTTCTGCCATAACGTCTACCTGGACACTTGAGCTCACAATGATATCCCTTTCTCTAAAGCCTATTGCACTTTAATATTTACAGAGCAAAACCTAATACATGAGCGGATAAAGTCCACCTGTTATCGAGTTATGTAAAATTCTGCTCCATCATCATAATATTCATGTGAAATGTGAAGAGGTACGACACAAAATTATAAGTTACCACTGACTGTGCCTACTCTGTACAGCCCTTTACAGCCATTAACTCCTTGAGCCATTAAAATAACCTTACAAATAAGGTTATTGGCCCCACCGTACAGATGAGGAAAGAAGAGACCGAAGGCTTATCCTTTAGAAAACCATGCAGCTAATTAGTGGCAATGCCAGAAGGAAACCCTAGGACCATCTGCTTCACCTACCCTTCGACATCCAAGCTTCTGTCACACCTTCACTGTGCTGAGCATTGTGTGAAAGTCTGAGACTAAGGGGAGTGAGATTTCTGCCTCCTAACTGAATTAAGCCACAGTTCAAATCTCCTCTCCAAGAAAAAGCTCACACACCAAAACGCAGTTCCTGTTAAGCAGAAAACCTTTAATGTCGGCTGAAGGAAGTTATGAATGAGTAAGAAATGGCAAATCAATAACGACAAACACGCTCCCCGGCTAGAAAAGATGGTAGAATATAAATCAGATTTACTCCGGACTGATTATCAATAGCTGTCTCTCAAAAGTCAGAGCAGAATAAAAGGGAGAGAGGGAAAGAGGACAGAAGCAGAAACAACCACAAAGTCCTCTGACTCTTCAAAATCAAAAGAGGGAGGAATTCCAGCCAAGATCAACCTCGAGACAAGCAAATCAGTTCCAAAGCATTTATGTTCCAAGAAAGAAAGAATAAATTCCTCCCACTGATTCCTTAATCCATTTATTAGTCATCAAAAAGAACAGAAAATCAGAGAACTATTAGTAGAACATGCAAGCTAAGGTACTGCCAGAAATTAGGTTCTCCTGGGGAAACGTCTGCCTCTGGGGTGTTTCTACTTCCCGGCTCAGCATTCTCCTCCTCCCGACACCGCCCACCGACCTCATCACACACTGAGCATCAGCAGCCACCTCTGCAGCTCAGCTTCAGGGGCTGTCCTCTGCCAAGAGAACAAAGGCTGCTGACCTCAGTTCTGGAAGGATCAAAGTGTTGACTCTTTGGCCTGAAACTCTAGCGTGGTGATCAGCAGAGCCGAAAAACAAACAAACAGAAAAAAACAAAGCACAGCCAGGTGGCGTCACACCTGTGGCTTCACGCCTGCCTCCCTCACTGCTCCTCTCCCCAGCCCTTTTGCTGCGACCCAGCTAGTCACTCACTGGCGAGCTTGAACTTCCCGAGAGCAGAGACTGTGCCCTTTGGTGCCCCCGGTGCCCAGCACAAAGCTTGGCACTTCGGAGGTAGCCAGTGAATGCTCCCAGAGTGAGTGAGCACTTGAATAATCGTGGTCACACACCTACACCTGTCGCTCAAATTGTCCCACTTCTATTCTTGGCCCCTCGAGAGTCCATTCTCCGCCAGCAGCCCGAGTGACCTTCAGACACTCCCGCCCTCTCACCCGTACGCAAGCCCTGACCACACTTAGAATGAAGCCTACGGCCCCATCCTGGCTCTCTGGGTCCTCCGTGGTCACCACACGTCCCCTCCCTCACACACTGGGCCCTCAGCCTCCTGTATCCAGTGCACACTGCAGACGCACTCCTGCCTCAGGACCTCTGAACCGCTCTTCCTTCTGCTTAGAACATTCTCCCCAGATACCCCCACAGTTCGTCACCTTCTTTCACCTGCACAGAGTCCTTCCCTGACCACTGCTGTCTACAGTTACTCTGCTTTATTTTCTTCAGAGAACTTTTAACTACCTGCTATCACACATGATCCATCATGTACTCACTAGACCTGCGCTGCCTGAGATGGCAGCTCCCAGCCACATGCGGCTACTGAGCACTCGAAACGTGGCTCGTCCAAACTGAGTCGTGCTGTGGGTGCAAAACACACTCACATTTCAAAGACTTAGTACAAAAAGAAATAAATAAAAAGAGACTTCCATTTTGGCTCAACAGTAACAAACCTGACTAGTATCCACGAGGACGCACGTTCGATCCCTGGCCTCACTCAGCAGGTTAAGGATCTGGCATTGCTGTGAGCTGTGGTGTAGGTTGCAAACACGGCTCGGATCCGGTGTTGCTGTGGCTGTTGTGTAGGCCGGCAGCTGCAGCTCTGATTCAACCCCTAGCCTGGGAACTTCCATATGCCGAAAGTGTGGCCCTAAAGAGACAAAAAAAAAAAAAAGGAATAAAAATCAACGAACAGGGAAAATACAAAACAGGCAAGCTGTGATGTGCTGTAAAGAAAAAAAACAAAAAAAAATCATACACCAGAAGGTCATATGTGATACTTTCAATGAGACTACTGAGGAGGTACATCTGAGCAAAAACTCTAAGGAAAGAAGTGGGCTGTATAGACCCCTGGGTCTCCACACCTCCAGCAGAGGTCCTGAGCCGCATCGCCAGGTGGAAGCGGGCAGAGGGGGCAGTGGAAATAGACAGCTTCCCCTTTAAGGTATAGAACTGTCGCTGGAAGGTGGTTTTCCCAGCCAGGAACCACAGTTTCCAAGCTTCTTAGCATCCGGGTGCGGCCATGCGACCGAGCTGACACACCGCTTCCTCACTAAGAAGGCCGAGAGGTGGCTGCACCTTGCCTACCCTCTGGCTCCCTTCCTCGAGGTGGAGCAGGGGACAGTGAGGCCCCGGGGAATGGAGGCTCCACGAAATGGGAGGAAAGTCACCTGCCTCCCTGAGCAGAAGATAAGCTCCTTGGTAACTGCAGTGCTACGCCGCCAACACGTGCGGGGACAGGGCCCCTCCAGGCAGGACACCTCCCAGACTCGAAAGCTAAGAAGCTGTTTCCTTTCCCATCCTCTGTGCTCAGGGCTTGTCACGTGCATCACCACAGGCCTGCCAGGTCCCTGGGGGCACTGAGTGTGTGGTCCCTGTACAACAGCGGATTCAACCCATCACACCTAAAAGCAAGCCTGACACACCACGGGGATCAGCCTGCCTGGCTCATGCCAAACTCCAACCCCTCCCGCCCAGTCAAGGATTAAAGGTCCCCACCTGTCCTTTGCACTGACCTATGGAACTGAACGATTAATCCAACCTCAATCTTTTGAACGGACAGAGGTACGCCCGGGGGGAATTGACCTATTCTCAGCCTCGATTTATCAGTATAAACCACGTTGGCCCTAAGATCAAGAAAAGCTTAATCAAGAAGGAGGTGTTTTACAAAGCAACTATTTGCCTTGTGTGATCTGGGACCGAATCTTGGACCAGAGAAAAAGACACTCTGGGGGCAATGTGGGAAATGTGAATGAATCAGATCTGTAGATGATGCTGTATCAATGTCATTCGCCTGGTTTTTAATTCCACTACAGTTGTACAGGGCGATAACACTGGGGCAAGCTGGGTGAAAGACACATGAGAACTCTCACTACTTCTGCAACTTTTTCTCACTATTTCAAAGTGAAAAACTTTTTTAAAATTTAAAAAAAGAAGCCATCTCAATTGGATCATCCTCTATGAGCACCAGCCCAGGACTAGTGACATTTTTCTCACAGTTGCGCGTTTATCGGAGCAAGCAGAGACAGCGCCTAGAAAAACACTAACTTTAGGAAGAGAACAGACCAAAATCTGATAGTTTTAAAAGCTTTATCTCTGCAGCTTTTTTTCAACTTCTGAGCTAGTCTCCATCACCTTGAATCGTTTTATTTCTTGAAAGTTCCCTGGGGCACTTTAAATCCTGCTTAGAGGAGTCTCACAAAGTGACTTACCTGTGCCCCCAGTGCAGTCACTGTGACGGCTGAGACTGTTAATAAACCCCGAAAATAAGAATCAGTAGGTGCACCCAGCCAAGAGGCCACGGAGGCTTAAGAAAGAAAGCTCCCGAGAGTGGACACTCACGGTGGGCTCAGAACCCTAGACTCTTTGAAGTTTAAAATTCTCACTCTAAGCTTTACTTATTCTCGTGGCATCAGGAGCCCCACACCCACCCCTAGCTTCCAAGAGGAAACAGGATTCACTTTCTGACAGCATCCTAATTTCAACGTTCCCTTATGTTAAAAAATCAGATTTTGGGAGTTCCTGTCGTGACGCACTGGAAATGAATCTGACTAGGAACCATGAGGTTGCAGGTTCGATCCCTGGCCTTGCTCAGTGGGTTAAGGATCCGGTGTTGCCATGAGCTGTGGTGTAGGTCACAGACACGGCTTGGATCCAGCATTGCTGTGGCTGTGGCACAGGCCAACAGCTGTGGCCCAGGCTGGCAGCTATAGCTACGATTGGACTCGTAGCCTGGGAACCTCCATATGCCACGGGTGTGGCCCTAAAAAGGAAAAAAAAAAATCAGATTTTACCAAGTTCTGCTCTGAATAATAGATTCACTACACTAATATTTACAAACTGCCCATCATAAAGCCAGTTTAGTAGATAACAACTGTCTCTCTCTCTTTTTTTTTAATGACACAGTGGAGAGTAGAAAACATCAGATGTTGTGGGCTGATAAATGCCTTACGGCATATGTTTTAAGTGCATAGCCTGTACAGTCATCATCAGCCTTCCAAGGCAAAAGTGTCCTTCATTTTAAATGATTAATCCTTGTTTAATAAGTCAGAAGGAAAAAGATATTTCAAAGGAATCATATTCATAATAACTTCTACTAGAAAAATCTGAAATGTGTTCCACAGGCAAAAAAAAAAAATAATATTGTTGCAAACTGAAGTCAAAAACTTTTCCTGCAGAAGGTCCCCTGTGGGTGAAGCAGGTTAAAGATCCAGTGTCGCCACTGCAACAGCCTGCTGTGGTGCAGGTTCAGCCCCTGGCCCGGGAATTTCCACATGCCGAGGGTGCAGGAAAAAAAAAAAAAAACTTTTCCTGCAAAGTACTTTCCTCAGAGGTGTACTGATTACAAAGAGGAAAAAATACGACATTACAGTGGAGAAACCCAGCAGACACCACCTGTGACCAGGCGATCAAGGTCAACATCACCAGTAACAAGACAACCCCACCCCCCAAAATAAGGGGTGATGAAATGAAGGGCACAAGTCACTTATGGAGCATTCTCATTCAAACTGAGTAACTTTAATCATGATAAAAGGTCAGAGAAATCTGAATGGAGGGACAATCTACCAAGTAAACTGACTGGCACTCTTGTGAGGCTGAGAAACTGTCACCAACCAGAAGGGATTAAGGAGAAATGGCAACTACACGCAATGTGGGTTCCTGCACTAAATTCCTCCCAGAAGAGGATGCTCGCAGGAGAATCGAGTCCGGCTACTAGGGCAGCACCAGGTTCATTCCTTGGTTCCAACAACTTCACCCTGGTGACCTAAGATGTGTATGCTAGGGGAAGCTGGATGGAGCGTACATGAGAATCTTATTGTAAGTCTAAAATGATTTCAAAGTTCAAGAAAACTTTTTCTGAAGAAAGGAAAAAAAAACGTTCTGTCCCCTAAACTATACATCACTGACACAGTTCGTTTTACCTCCAAATCTCTAATCTTAAGAGATAAACATAAGGAGTATTTGATGTATAATTTGTGTGTAATTAACTTAATAAAAAGGGAAAGTCTGAAGCTGTCCCTCCTCATCCAGGCCTTTTCTAACTCCCTGTCCTCCTAATACCCAGAAGAAGGACCATCAAGATTCCCCTTCTGGGAGTTCCTGTTGAGGCGCAGTGGAAACTAATCCAACTAGGAACCAGGAGGCTGCAGGTTCGATCCCTGGCCTTGTTCAGTGGGTTAAGGATCCAGCGTTGCCATGAGCTGTGGTGTATGTTGCAGACGCGGCTCAGATCCTGCCTTGCTGTGGCTGTGGTATAGGCCAGCAGCTGTAGCTCCAATTAGACCCGTAGCCTGGGAACCTCCATATGCCGCAGGTGGGGCCCTAAAAAGCAAAAAAAAAAAAAATTCCCTTCTGGACAAATAGCCAAAATGCACATGTAAAGATCCTCAACAGCACTAATCATTACAGCAACACAAATCAAAACTACAATGAAGTATCACCACTCACCAGTCAGAATGGCCATCATCATCAAAAAATCTATGGACAATAAATGCTGGAGAGGGTGTGAAGAAGAGGGAACCCCCCTACACTGTTGGTGGGAATGTAAACTGGTGCAGCCACCATGTAGAACAGTATGGAGGTTCCTTAAAAAACTAAAAAGAACTACCACATGATCCAGAAATCCCACTCCTGGGCATCTATCTGTAGAAAACCATAATTTGAAAGAATACATGTACCCCAATGTTCATTGCAGCAACTATTTACAATAGCCAAGACAAGGAATCAACCTAAATACCCATCGACAGAGGAATGGATAAAGAAGGTGTAGTATAAATCTACAGTGGAATACTACTCAGCCATAAAAAAAGAATGTAATAATGCCACTTGGAGCAACACAGATGGACCTAGAAATTATCATACTAAGTAAAGTAACTCAGAAAGAGAAACAAAAATATCATATGAGATCACTAATATGGGGAATCTAATTTAGAAATGACACAAAAGAACTTATTCACAAAACAGAAATAGATCAAAGATTTCAAAACCACAGTTATGGTTACCAAAGAGAAAATAACGGGGGAGATATAAAATAGGAGGTTAGAACTGACATATACACACTGCAATATATGGAATGGATGGGTAACAAGGACCTACTGTATATCACAGGGAAATCTACTCAATACTGTGTGGTAAACTATATGGGAAAAGAACCTGAAAAGGAATGGATATATATACATGTCTATGTATAACTGATTCACTTTGCTATACACCTGAAACTAACACAACCTTGTAAGTCAACCAGACTCCAATAAAATTTAATTTAAAAAATAGTTTAAAAAAAAAAAAAGGATTGCCAAAGGGGGAGGGAGTGGGATGGACTGGGAGTTTGGGGTTACTAGATGCACAGTACTGCATTTGGAGTGGACAAGCAATGAGATCCTGCTGTATGGCACAAGGAACTATATCTATTCACTTGTGATGGAACATGATGGAGGATAATGTGAGAAAAAGAATGTACATATGTGTGTGTGTGTGTGTGTGTGTGTATAACAGGGTCACTGCTGCACAGCAGATATTGACAGAACTCTATAAATCAACTATCATAAAAAAATTTAAATTAAAAAAATAAAAGAAAAAGAAAAAAGATTCCTTTCTGCTCAGAGGGAACGATGTGAGACATCCCACAGATGCTGGGCCACGGATCCCTGACTGTGTATAAACATCCACAAAGCGAAAGACTGGGGAAGAGGTGACAGTTATTAACGCAACAACTATTTTCTGAGTACCCATCTCTGTCAGGCACATTCTAGGTCCCAGGGAAACAAAATTGACAAGGTTACTGGTTCTCACAGAGTCTCATGAAGAGATGCTAAACAAGAAAGCAAAAATCCTTCCATGTGCACACACACATACCTGCACACACACACATGCCTGCGCACAAACACATATATACACACACAAACTCAGTCACAGCAAATGCTGTGAAGCCAGAAAAGCAAAATAAGGTGATGAAGTCTTTTCAGAAGAAGTGATGATACGAGTCAGAACCTGATCCTTCTTCGATCCCCAGTTTCCTCATCCATGAAATGGACCTAAAAATATTCACTTCTGTGGGACTGCTGTCAAGAATTAAATTAGATAATGAGGGTATAAGAGTTAGCAGAGTTCCTAGTCAGTGAATGAGTGGCTAGAAAGTAACTGATGAAAACTACTTATCAACGTTATGGTGAAAGCACTTGCTCAATTGACCTTAAATTCTACACATCCCATTGAAATTTGCTCAAAGTGTCTAGGAGTAGATTGCTGATCACAGAACCAGCTATTGTAGCAACCATGAATAATGAAGGTACTTGGAAATGGACAAAGCAGGAAACACACTTGCTCAGCCCAGAGCAGGTCAGAGTAAAAGGAAGCCCCCAGGACCCAGAGCAGGTCAGACTAAAGGGAAGCCCCCAGGACCCAGAGCAGGTCAGAGTAAAGGGAAGCCCCAGGGCCCAGAGCAGTTCAGAGTAAAGGGAAGCCCCAGGGCCCAGAGCAGGTCAGAGTAAAGGGAAGCCCCAGGGCCCAGAGCAGGTCAGAGTAAAGGGAAGCCCCCAGGACCCAGAGCAGGTCAGAGTAAAGGGAAGCCCCAGGGCCCACCCCTGACCCCGCTCCCCGTCTCCTCCCCTGTGGCTGATGGGACTCACTGGGCCAAAGCCTCAGGAATGATTACTACCTTCTCAGGAAGGATTTTTCCATGATGGTCAATGTCACTGCAGCAGGACAAAAGGCAGTGACACCTTCAGGCCACCGAAAAGGCCAGGGGCTCCATCCGGTGGAAGGTGATGGGTGCTGGGAAGCACCATCACTCCTCCCCCAGGCCAGAGGTCTAACTATAACAGATTTTCTTTCACAAAACTGACTTTACAAGATTGCATCGCAGAGTTCCCACTGCAGCACAGAGGAAATGAATTCAACCATGAGGATTAAGGATCTGGCATTGCTGTGAGCTGCGGTGTAGGCTGCAGATGCGGCTCGGATCCCACGTTGCTGTGGCTGTGGTGTAGGCCGGCAGCTACAGCTCTGATTTGACCCCTCACCTGGGAACTTCATATGCCATGGGTACGGCCCTGAAGAGCACAAAAAAAAAAAAAGACTGCATTCCAATTCCTGAGTCCACAAAAATAGGAAAGACTGAAATAACTGATTATATATTGAAATAATTTAACTGATTATTTCAGTTATATCGAAACAACTGATTATATATTGAAATTAATCATGAGACGAGGATGTGCAAAGTAAGCCAGCTTCAGACCAAAATGCTATGGACCACACCACTGGACATTTCTTGACTCTGATCCTCCTCAGAGACAAGTCACGGCCACCACAGCTACTATCACCTTCAAGTGACCACCTCCAGATGTGCTTCCACAGAGCTGGTAACTCACCTGTATCACTACTTCCTGGATGGGCCACCAGCATCCTGAGCCAGCACCCAGACCAGCTCATCCTGCATCCTGACTTTGGGAAAGGTCATCCCTTCACCTAACAGGGCCCCAAACCGCTCAACATCTGACTCTTCACCTATGACCTATTTATTGGTCTTCAGAATGTCTCTTGCAAATGCAAAAAACAGCAAATGCAAATAACAGTTATAATTTATGCTGCTGCACCAACATGGAAAAAAAGACTAGATCCACATGCACCAAGACTAAAGAGGGGTCCTCTCTGGATCATGGAATTTATGGGCCATTTTTGATTTGATTTCTTCGGTACACTTTTCGGCACACTTTTTTTTTTTTTAATATAAACGTACATTATTTTCACAATCAGAAAATACCGTGAAAGCTGCTTCTTTGGGGTTTTTTTGTTGTTGTAAGTTTCATCCTTTTGACTCTGCCCTTTCCAGTTACTTACAACCCCATCCTAGTCCAGAACCCCACTGTCAGGGGTCGTACCTCGGTTCTCTGCAGGGTCTTCCTGCACAGGCCTCTGCCCATTCCCAGGACACCTGAGGCCTCGGCGTCAGGCATCCCAGAATACAGTGGGAAAGTGGGCGCGTCGGAGTTCCCATCGTGGCTCAGTGGTTAACAAATCCGACTAAGAATCCTGAGGTTGCAGATTCGATCCCTGGCCTTGCTCAGTGGGTTAAGGATCCGGCATTGCCGTGAGCTGTGGTGTAGGTCGTAGACGCGATTCAGATCCCACGTTGCTGTGGCTGTGGTGTAGGCCGGCAGCTACAGCTCCTGTTAAACCCCTAGCCTGGGAACCTCCACATGCCGCGGGTGCGGCCCTAGATAAAGCAAAAAGACAGAATAAAAAAAAAGAAAGTGGGCGCATCAGAGTGTGTAGAAGGCACCTGGCACAGCACTCAGAAAACTGTCAATAAACATTCGGTGTTGCCGGAGCTGGTAGTGTTCCTTCTCTGCTATTCCATGAAACTTCACTCGTCGGCTAATGACAACCCTGTTTTAAAGCCATCAGTAGCTCCCGGTGCCCAATAATAATAGCCAGGATCTACAGCACCCTTACTTTGGGCCGATACTGGTAGCAAATGTTACTTCATTCCATCACCGTCTCCCCCAACCAGGGGGGTCCTGAGAAGACCCCGCCTCCGATGGACGAAGCAACCGAAGCACATAAGAGCTGAGGAAAGTGCCAAGGCACAGAGCTGGGGTTCCAACCCAGCTCAGCTCGACCTTACCATCCCATAGAACGTTCCAGGATGATGGACATGCTCTCTAGCCCCTGCTGTTCAACATGTAGCTACTGAGCGTTTGAAATGTGACTTGTACAACTAAGTAACTACGTTTTAAATTGTATTCCATGTTCATTTAAGTTGCTGTGCAGCCAGCGCTGGGACAATGGCCAGCACAGGGCTGGAACAGGAAAGCCCAGACTCCCAGGCTAACAAAGAAACGTCCTCACGACACCCACCTGTCAACTAGTCCTTACAAAAAGCTCCAGTTAGTCTAAGATGCCTGGTGACTGTACTCGGTGCCACCCGCCAGCCACTCCGGCCCCCCTCTCATCTGTGTCTTCTGTTCAATGGAGGGGCTTTAGAAATGAGAGTGAGAGAGACTTCAGCTCGGACCCAAACTCCGCCGCGACGGAGCTGTGTGACCTCAGGCAGGCTGTTTCCGTCTCTGAGCCCTGGCTCCGCATCTGCAGAATGGGAGGGACTGTGGTGACTCACAAAGAGCAGCAGGCAGGCACTCCGCAGACACCCTCTAAGCGGTCACTGCCGTGGTCCCTTCAGGGCTCAGTTCAAGCTCCACCCCCTCACCTATGAGAGGAGCTCTCCTCCAGCCTCTAGAATCCCCCTCAAGGCTCCCTCTCAACCACGTGCAGACTCAGCTGCTGTGTGTGTGGCATGTCCTTGTCTCCTCTGCCACTAGCCCGGCTGTCCCCCGAGGCCAAGGGCTTCCGTCATCAGGGAGTCCCAGGGCAACAAGTCACCAAGCAAAGGGCCCCAGAGGGACGAGGAGCCAGCTCGGCCCTGCTTTATTATCTGAGGGGTCTCAGTTTCCGCTCTGTGAAAGGAGGTGAAAGGCCCACAGTCAGTGAGTTGGGGGAGCGGAAATGAAGTTGCCAAGGTGAAGAGCACAGTCCACCACCAGCCTCCCATCCTCCACAGGGAGGCTGTCATCATCATCACAGACCCAGAGGTCACAGTCAGCTATTTTCCACGACACTCTTGCTCCCTTTTTTTTTTTTTGCAACCACACCTGCTGCATATGGAAGTTCCCCGGGTTAGGGGTCAAATTAGAGCTGGATCCAGGCCCCATCTATACCACAGCTTGAGGCAACACTGGATCCTTAACCCACTGAGTGAGGCCAAGGATCAAACCACATCCCCATGGAAACTATGCTGTAGGGTTCTTAACACACTGAACCACAACGGAAACGCCACCCCTGCTCTTAAAATGGGAAAACTTCTGGAGTTCCCTTGTGGCAGAGTGGGTTAAGGATCTGGCGCTATCACTGCAGTGGCTCTGGTTACTGCTGCAATACAGGTTAGATCCCTGGCCTGGGAACTTCTGCATGCCACCGGCAAGACCAAAATAAGTAAATAAAGTCAAGTAAAATGGGAAAACTTCAGTGCCCTCTAAAGATATCAACCCCAGTCAAAACACCACTGGCATTTTTTTTTCTTCTCTTTCAACTTAATCAACATGACACCAGACTCTACCTGAAAGGCTTAGAACAGTCACAAAATAGAAGGCAGGGGAGGACTTGCCTCTTAAGATAAGAGAGCACGTTATAAAACTAACATCTGGTCTGTTGCCAGTAGTCGGTAAGCATTTTTTTGGTAACACTTTTTTTGTCTTTGTCTTTTTAGGCCCACACCCACAGCATATGGAAGTTCCCAGACTAGGGGTAAAATCGGAGCTGCAGCTGCCAGCCTATACCACAGCCACAGTGGGACCCAGGCTGTGTCTGCACCTTACACCAAAGCTTGTAGCAATGCTATCCCCAACCCACTGAGTGAGGCCAGGGATCGAACCCACATCCTTATGGATACTAGTCAGGTTCTTAACCCTCTGAGCCACAATGGGAACTCCAAAAACTGTAATTTTTTAAATGAGACAGAATAGTAAAAAAAAAAAAAGGATGGAATAGAAAATATGAGTGAATTGCATGTAACACCTTATAAACCTTTTACATATCTACAGAGTTTCAATTTAAAATGTTTCTTAATGTGAATCATAGTAAAAAAAAATTCAAAAAAGATCTTGTCTCACAACTTAGAAGGTATGTACAATTATTATCACCATTTTGCAGATGTAAAAATTGAGGCTTAGAACAATGAAGTCATTTGCTCAAAGTGACCCAGCTTGGAAATGCCAGTTAAAACTGGAACCCAGGCTGTCTGCCCTCAGACCTGGATTGTATTAACACTGGCAAGTCAAGGGGCAGACACCCGGCCCTAAAGAATCAGCTAGTGTTTCCGTGAAAAAAAACAAGCAACTGAAACCAACAGGAAATAAAATTAGTTATCATTTTGTTGCCTCTTCAGAAGAAAAAAAAATTGTTTATCTCCTAAAGATTGTAAAAATGAAGCCAGTGAGAAAGAAAAGACTAGGCTTCGGGACAATAGATATAATCACAATCATAAAGGAATAGACAATTCATAAATGTTAAGCTTTTGCCCGTAAAAATGATGAATGAATGAAGTTTCTGCCAACACTTCACTCATTTTAAAAAGCCCAAGAGCTCCCATTGTGGCTCAGCGGGAATGAACCTGATTAGTACTCATGAGGACTCTGGTTCAATCCCCGGCCTCGTTCAGTGGGTTAAGGATCCTGCATTGCCATGAGCTGTAGTGTAGGTCACAGACACAGCTCGGCTCCCACTCTACTGTGGCTGTGGTGTAAGCCAGCAGCTGTAGCTCCAGCTGGACCCCTAGCCTGGGGAACGTCCATATGCCACAGGTGCCGCCCTAAAAAAAAAAAAAAAAAAAGACTAAATAAATAAAAAGCACAGCTATGCCTGCCCTAAGAAACCAACTTTTGGGCAAGCTATCTTTCTCAGTCTGTAAAACGGCATGACAGTAAAAGCCTCTACCTGCTAAGATTACTGCAAAGATTAAATTAAGTTGGTACCTCTGGCCCAGAGCAAGCTCTGAATAAAAGGAGCCGCTATTATGCAACAGAAAGTAACAGCTCTTTCAAATTTCAAACTACGAATTTCTGCCACATAACCACATAGCTTCTGTTGGGGTTCAGGGTAGGGTCCCCCCAAAATGCACCTTTGTGACATATTGGTTGTTTTAAGTTAAACTTAAGAAACAGCCCATGTAAGAGGGTCACTCTGACCCTCCTCTCTACCTGAAAGCAGGAGACAAACGTCTCATGTGACAGGTGTACTGTCTGCATCAGGGGACCCTTCCCACCAAAGATATGGAATTTGGGGCCTTGTTACTGGTTAAACTGACTACCCCGAGCCCAAAGTCCGTTTAGATTCTTCACCAAATAGACATATGAAACCTAAGTTTCTTGTTCCTGTCAATTCCTTACAGACTTGTTTCTTTGCCTGAAATGGGTAAAAGCTGCCTGCTTTGGCCACTTCTTAGATCCCATTTCTGATACCTCCGTGAAGACAATGAAAATTAGTGTTTTTGCTCCCTGACTTCAGACTCTACTACAAAGCTACAGTCATCAAAACCGTATGGTACTGGCACAAAGACAGAAATATAGATCAGTGGAACAGGATAGAAAGCCCAGAACTAAATCCAAGCATCTATAGTCAACTAATCTATGA
>PVHT021183543.1:30946945-31023632 GCA_004024745.2 Catagonus wagneri | reverse complement strand
CTTACACATACATCTTGGTAGGTAGGAGTATAATCCATAAAATAAAATTTTAGAAATGAAATTTCCCAACATAAGAGTTTATAAATGTCTAACCTTGACAACCACTGGCAAATTTCCCAATATGGACAATGTTAGATGTCTGGACCCTTCCTAATTCTTTCACCATGCCTTCCCCAACGCTGGATGATCAATTAACAGCCACCATTCTCACTGGTGAAAAATGGTTTCTTTGGGCCGCTGTAACTTGCAAGTCTTCTTCATGAGAACTGTGTGTGTGTGTGTGTGTGTGTGTGTGTGTGTGTGTGTGTGTGTGTGTGTGTGTGTGTGTGTCTTTTAAGGCACGCACCCACAGCATGTAGAGGTTCTCAGGCTAGGGGTCAAATTGGAGCTGTAGCCCCTGGCCTACACCACAGCCACAGCAATGCCAGATCCAAGCCGCGTCTGCAACCTACACCACAGCTCACGGCAACACCAGATCCTTAACCTACTGAGCAAGGTCGGGGATTGAACCAGCATCCTATGGATGCTAATCAGATCTGTCTTCACTGAGCCACGACGGGAACTCCGAAGCCAAGTCCATTTGGATAGCTACTTGTCTATCTCTTTCCATTTCATTCCCAACTTCTGGATCACTGTCTCTCCCTGAAACCGCTCTTAGGAAGGTTGCCAATGCTCAAGTCTCCAAGACCAAGGACCTCATCTCACCGATATCATCAGAGCACTGTCTCGGCAACACCTGACACCAACACCCACCACCTCCTTCAGGAGACCCTTCTCCTCCGGTGGTGAGCACCTGCTGTGCTGGTTCTCCTCCACAAGCTGCAAGCCAGCCTTTTCGCTGGACTCCTAGAGAGAAGCATATTCCAGTGTCCAATCCCTGATTCCCTTTTCTTCTCAACCTAAACATCTTTCTTCTTCTGTTTCATCTACTGTATAGCTGTGCTTTATTCATAAAAATAAGATCTTCCCCTCCTGAGAAATCCCCTCCTCACTGTAACAGTCTTACACTGTCATCTATGTGCAACAGACTTCCAAAGGCCTATCCTCGGACCACCTGAGACTCACGTTTCTAACAGTCTATAGAACACCAGCAAAGAGGGGGCGTCCTTCCCACACTTGAGATAATGGGCAGCACTCAGCCAGCACAACACGCCCTGCTTCTACTTGACACCTACTGCATCCACCTGACAGTCCACCTTCCCCAGACCTCTTCCACCTCCTTGAACATCAAACTGTAATCCAGCAGGACCCTAAGGGGTCTTCCCAGAGCGGGCCCTTCCCCCAGAGCCTCCACTTTAGCTTCTCTCTGAAGAATCTAGATAATAGTATGTGATGAACATCTCCTGAGTTGTTTTACAGATAATAAAACCACAGCCAAATGGAAGAAATCAACTACGTGAAGATCCTGGGCACGTAGCCAAAGGATGGATAATGTTAAAAGCTGGGGGGGGTGTTGCCCTGTGACCTCACCATCAACCAATCAGAACTGAGCACGAGCTGATTACTTACCCGGCAACCGCCCCCCCCCCCAAAACCTGGCTTTTAAAATGCTTTACAATTTTGTTTAGAGTCTGGGTTTGGGGGGGCAGGGGGGAGCCACCCATCTCCTTGCATGGCCTGCACTTGAATGGCCTGCCACAAACCTTTCTCTGCTCCAAACTCCGATGTTTTGGTTTGGCCTCACTGCGAATCGGGCACTTGAACTTGCCCAAACAAAACGTCAGTCAGTGACCCTGTGTTCTTTCCCTTTCCCCTCTTTGCCACCCAGTGAACTGCCAAACCATGTCAACTCCTGGCAACTGTCTCCGCGGATCTTTCCATCTCTATCTATGGCCTAGACTGTGGCGTCCTTACCTCTTGGCCTAATCCTGATGCCACTAGCACAGTGAGAACACAAGTGTCATCACTTCAATCTACCTCCTGGAAGCACCTGGTTTTTGGACCTGTTTCCTGAGGTCCTTCCACGTACCTGGGCTCCATGCACTGTCAAGGAACACATGGCAGCACCCTTCCTGGGCCGCCCAGGATTTTATGAGAGTCCCACCAGCGTGCAGTCCCTCCCTCACCGGACACTAAGTTCCTAGAAGACACTCATTAGACCTCCTTCACCTTGTCCCCCAGAAAGCCACCCAGCACAACACTTAGCAAGTGCTGCGAGGTACTTAATAAGTGCTTTCTAAAGTTCCCCAATACGACCTCGGAGCATGTGCTCCAAAGCTTCTTTATTTCAAAGAAATAAAGGAACTTTCCATGGAACTCCAAAACAAAGAAAAAAAATATTTTAAAACCATCTAAACAACTCTGGGGTCCACTTGTCTTGTATGACTAAATATACATAGAAATATACATATTCCTAGGACTTAAAAAAAGTCAAACTCCTTCCCTAAAAAGCTTTAGAAATAACTTAAAAATTACAAAAGCACTGGTTTCCAATAGTTTACAAACCAGCATAATGACTCCCTACTTGCCAACAGAAAAACATATTCAGATGAGTCAAAGAAGGTTCTGGCAAGGTCTTGATTTTATGATCCTCTGCTGCCCCAATCAGCTGTCGGAACTAACAATGACCTCCAAAGTCAATACAACCTAAGTAGCAAAGGCCATATGGTAAGTCAAATAAATGTCCAACTTGATTGAGAAGCAAATAAAAATAAATGCCCTCTCCTATCAAACGAGAAGGACACATCCCATTCAGATCTACTTCATCCTTTCAAGTAAACCTAAAATTTTAAAAGTAACTTTTCTAAAGCCTCTTTCTTAACTGATTAAAGTGGTCACTGAAAAGGAAACACTGCTTATTCTTCAGAGAATGCAGAGTCCATTCATTCTGAAAAGCATTACTTTGTAGAAACATACAAGATTAAATTCTAAATGTGTTTAGAATCCCCCCCTTAACAGCAGCATATTTCAAACACGTGCACTTAAAAGTGTCCTTGATTTTTTTTTCTTTCCAGGAAACAAAACTTTGTCAAAGTTTTCCCAACCACTCTTTAATCTGAAGTTAAGAACTGCTACGTTACTGATCAGAAGTTAGAGTTCACATTCAGGGAATAGAAATCATCTCCTAATAAGAGATTAAAGAATAACACTGTAAATAGAGAACTTCTGAGTTGGCATAATTAAGGGGACTTTGCCTGACAGCTCTGGTGAGCCCATGACCACGCTCATGGATTTTTACCTTCCTGAAAGTGATCCCTTCATGCTTTTAAAATGAGGAACAAGCAAACTTCTTTAAGTTAATGACACCAGGCAGAGTCCAAAGGACTCTTCTCCGCGGTCCCGTGAACTTTAACCCCAGGGTCCCCCGTCCAGGGGAGCATAAAAGGGACAGCAAAGCTTCAAGTATCTCAGGCCCCCAGAGGCCAGAGCCAGGGCCCAGTGGGCCAGAGAAGGGATCCTGACACGTAAGTCCAGGCTAGCCTAGGAGGGGAGTTGGAGACCAACTTCCTCCTGGTGGGGACGCGTCCGGGAGCCGCCTGCGCCCCGCCCCCCCTCACCTGCGATTCATGGGCCGGACTCTCACGGCCACCTTGACCGATGCCATTGCTCATCCCGGCCCAGCCCGCGCGGGCTTCCACCTGCCCAGCGCCTTGCGGCAGCCAGCGATACTCCACACTCGGCCCGCGGCTCCCACCCACTTCCCCCTCTGCCCCCGCCCCTCGGCTCCCGCCGGACCCGGCGGCCCGCGGCGGCCCCACCTGCCCGGCCACTGAGCATGCCCAGAGCGCCTCCGGGCCGCGTGATCCGCGCACCCGTGTTTGGCGGCGGCCCTGAGGCGCGGAGGGGCGGGGCCGAGGTGTCTGGGCGGGGCCAGGAGGCGGCGGGGGCGGGGGCGAGGGGTCTGGGCGGAGCCGGAATGGCTGGGAACAGCCGCCTGAGGTCTAGAAATCCTGTGTATTTTACGCTGCAGGCAGTGGCTTGTGAGTCGACCAGGGCGACCGGGATGAAGTGATTTCAGGAAAGCTTAAAACCCAACCTCATCCCCTGAAAAACTGGGGAGGAAGAAGAGGGATTCGTAGTAATTTGGTCCAACGCCAGGATCACAATCCTGTGGTCTAATTACCAAAAACAGTTTTCCGGCCCTTATGGAAGACCTGGCTTTACACCACCGTGCAGGAGCTAGCGAATCTAATTTACTGAGCAAGAAATTAAGGCATAGTAGTTCCCGCCGTCGCTCAGCGGAAACGAATCCGACAAGGAGGTTGAGGGTTCGATCCCTGACCTCGCTCAGTGGGTTAAGGATCCCGCGTTGCTGTGGCTGTGGCGTAGGCCTGTGGCTACAGCTCCGATTAGACCCCTAGCCTGGGAACCTACAAATGCCGCAAGTGCGGCCGTAGAAAAAGACAAAAAAGAAAAAAGAAAAACTGAGGCATAGAGAAGATTATCACCGATTGTTAGCGGGCAGCTCCGCTGAGGCCTTCTCCACTATTCTAAGGCCAACCAGGCATGTGTTTTGGACCCTTCAATTATGAGATAACCAAAAAGAGAGGATAAAAAGGGTACTGGAGGATTTATATGCTGGTGAGAATGCTATATCGACCGAAATCAGATCTTAATTGGACTTTTTTTGCATTTACGTTACAGTTTAGTAGTTTTAATCTTAAGGTAGTTAGCAGTGGGGGCGACCCTCTCCTCGCGGCTTAGGGTCTCTTGATAGAAGTGAAATCCAACCCTCTTTTTTCGTGAGTCGGGGTCCCAGCTCCCTTCTCCCTGAGAATGCACATTCATTCATTCAGCACTTTATGCATTCATGAATGCAGTGGGGCATTTGTTTACACACACCCAAGGGCCTATCACATTCCTAGAGGAGACACAATGCTCCCCTCCCCCTCCCCCTCCCCACAAGTATTTCACGCCCTCAGGGCACCCAGGAGCTGGCTGGCAGTGGCCTTGGTTCTAAGCAAGGCAGCTGGACAGGGTCGGAGGGGCTGATCCTCCAGCAAGCCCAGTTATAATAGAGGCCGCAGGCAGAGGAGGCTGAACTTCTGTGTTTGAGCCTCAGCTTCAACACCAGCTTTGGGAGTCGTTCAGTTTTGAGCCTCGGCTTCAACACTACCTTTGGAAGTCGTCCAGGCTGCATTACTGGGCACCTCTGAGGCTTTTGCTTTATCTGCAAATTAGGGACAACTCCTTGGAGTTGGCTAAGGCATTAAGTGAGATGATGTCTTCAAACATGTGACCCACTCAGAAAAGGGATCGTGATCGCATCAGCTACCCTAGAGCCCGCAGGCTGGCCAGAAAACAGCAATCCATGTCTTTCCCAAGCCCTGAAGACCCTGGGTTTTTGCCAGGGAAGCACGGAGCTGAGTGCGGATTTGACTACGCGGCTGCGGAAAAACCAGGAGTGCCGGATTCCGGAGCGGGCCGGGCATGCGCGGTAGCAGCGGGCGAGTTGGAGACTCCGGGAAGAAGCTGGCGCGGCGCCCGGGCTGCCCCGGCAGGGGTGGCGCCCGCCTTATATGGGAGCTGCGCGGGGACAAACGGCGCGGGCCTCCTCGCAGGGCGTGGCCTGATATCCACGCGAGCCACTACCATCCCGGCCCGCGACCACCCTGTCCCGGTCGCAGGTCTCAGCGCCCTGAACTGGCGAGGGCCCCAGAGCCGACAAAGCCAGCCCAATTCTTAAAGACAACAAATTACGCAAACTTTGTAGGAGTAATTCTAGATCACATATTAAAGCGGGTTCTTTTGTGTGTGTGTCTGGCGCTTGTTTGGTTGGCTATTGGGAAGGTTTCACTCATTTATTCACTTGTTAATTTATTTCCAACACCCTCCCCCTGCCTATAACTCTCAGTCCGTTCGTGACGTTTCTCTTTGACAAAAAAGACCACCACCATCGCAGTCCTCCAGACACTTTAGCCCCACCGAGCACTCCTGGATTTTTTTAATATGAGGCAGTAAAGGCTTCATCTCACACCAGAGGGAACAGAGATATAGCCAGAGAATATTTCTAACCGAGAGTAAGGAAGTCTCTGAAAGAGAAGATAAATTATAAGATAAGGAGTTGGCTCATCGTCTCAAACATTAAAGTGCATACTTCGGAGTACTTTGCAAACCTTAAGGCTTATACAAATCATCTGGGGAATCTTGTGAACTTGCAGAATCTCACTGGGCAGTTCTGGGGTGAAACCTGAGATAATGCATTACCTGAAAACTCTGGGGATTGTGGATGCAGCTGGCTGCGACCCAGACAAGGGGAGCCAGGAGTTAGTGATCTCTAAGCAGTGTGGGAGCTTTGAAATACTTCTGTGTCTTATGAACAGTGGGAAACACTTACGTGTCTGAAAGTGAGGTCCAAAGGGTCAATGGAGAAACTTCAGGGTCCACATCGGTTATGTATCCCCTCGCAACAGCCCCAAATTTAGCGGCTTAAGACAAAAACAAAACATTTGTTATTTCTCACAGATCTGTGGGTTGTTTAGTCTCACTTTATGGAGCCAGGGGCTGGAGGTTGAGCTCAGTTGGGATGATTGGAAAGCCTGTGCCTCTTTATCTTTTTCAACCTCAAAAGTGTTGGACCGATTCTTGGTTGGGCAAGGCAGCCTTCCCTGAGGGCAGCCCAATGACTCTGTTGGAGCTCATTTTGATGACATACTATTGGTCCAAGACAGCCAATCCAGCATCAGTGTTGGAGGGGGGAGAAGGAGGTGGGTGCAGTCACCCACCAGGAGCTGGTATTCATGGGAGCCACTAAAATTACAAATTACCAGAAGGTCCTTGAACTTGGATGAGGCAAAACAAATTACATCTGTAACAGCCTCTAAGTAAAATAGATTAACTTTAGTGACGCCAGAGATTTTGACACCTCTAGAAATCACAGATATTTTTCTGGTCAATTAGAATCTTTTCAGCATTCTCAAATTGTTAAAAAATTGCTTGTTATTTTGAAATCACAGCAGTCATGAGACTGACACTGTCTTGTTTTTAAGATAACCACGTTATTCTATCACAGATTTATTTTTCTCATATCTTGCTCACTGTATTCCATTGTAGTTGATTTCCGTTTTTAATCCCACATATTTTGTTATGCATTTAAAAATGTTATTCTGAAAATGTTGCTTTCACCAGACACCAAAAGGGCCCAGGGCACAAAAATATTTAAGAGCCTGCAATCTAGAAATTCATATGGATCAGTGAAGGGCATTTCTATTAAAAATATAGAGAGAGAGAGAGAGAGTTGTGAGGGAAAGAAAAAAAGATTCTGAGGCCAAGGTTAAAACTCAAATGGTAATAAACAAGAATGCAATGCTAACCTCATCACCATTTAACTGTGCCTGTGTGTTGGATTAATTCTGTTTGCTTTTTTTGATGTAGCTTATTTGGGTCATCATTTATTGCTGAATTCTTCTGTGTGTGTGTGTGTGTGTGTGTGTGTGTCTGTGTGTGTCCTGATGTTGAGTGATCTCATTACTGCCAAATAGTTGTGCGTGATTTAAGCCCCCTGAGACCTAGCTTCTTCATTTCAAAGTGACATAACACTGGAATAGAATTTTCACTGCACCTCAAAATATTCAAATCATTTTGAAATACCATTATCAGGGAAAATAGTACCATATTCCTATCAGTTATATGTATAGTTATGTATTTTCCCTCCAGCCTGTAAGGAATAAAGTTGATTTACTCTCTCACAAACATGACTTTTAAAACACCTTGATAAACAGCACACTTAAACTGGAATATAGAACACAACTGACATCTCAGAAACCCATCTGTTTTCCCAGAAAGAAGTGTGAACTGAAGTTTGGCACTTGCCATCAGCCTCTGCACGGGTTAAATCGTGAACCACAGATGGCAGCTGCTGACCCACAGCACCTCCTGAGCAGAGCTCAGGGAAAACTGGAAGAACAGGTCTTCAGATCCTCTGATGTTTTTAGAAGATTTCATGTGCCCAATTCTTGCATCTCCTCATACCTAGAAAAACTAAAATCCTTCATGGTGACGTCTGTTCCTAATAGTGACCTTCACGAGACCAGCAACAAACTTTTGTAAAATGTGTGCATGGCTGCTGTACCTCCCCCTCAGTTTTATCCTATACACTGATATTACTTCCCCCTGCCTCTTTGGGGTGATAGTTCATAGTCATCTGTGAATGCAGACACCTCGAAGCATGAACCTGTGAGCCCAGAGGGTTAAGGAAACTCTGAACACTGGCCCCGGATAGCTGAGGTGCATATCAAAGGAATAATTTCAGTAAGCCCAGATCTCTTGTGCTCCTGCTACCTGCCCTGTTATAAAAACCCCTGTATATTCTAGCTTCCCCCTCACCTCCTTGAGTGGTTTCTCACGGCTACATGAGATGCTATCTCCCCGGCTTAAATCCTAATTTTGCCCTAAATAAAACTTAACTCTCAGCCTTCAGGTTGTGCATTTTTTTTTAAGTCGACAGAAGGACAGACCTCAAGCACCATATCACACTGTACACTTGATATCTTCATGTGGGAGTACCTTACATCGTGGTACCTAAGTTGAATTTAGGAGGTATGCAGTGAGCCAGTAAACAAAAATAAAAATTCTTCTGGTGTTCAAACAAGTGCGTAATAGTATCAGAGGCAGAAATCAAAGATATCGAATCCAAACACAGAACAATTTTCAGGTTCTGAGTCATAAAAGTTAAAGGTAAACATAGGATCTCCGAAAATACTAAACATCAAAAAGCAAAGATAATTTGAGAAGGTGTAATTTGGGGCCCAAGAGTGAAACCTGAGCTCCGAAGTAATTGTGAAGATAATCACAAAAGTCGCACAAGGTAATTTTGCCACAAAACTCTAGGCAGATCACTATGAATGGCCGCTTTCTTTTACAGCAGAAGTGAATGAAGAAATCACAGCAGAGTCGATTTAATAGAATCTATCACCCTAAATCATAGTCATTTGATGGACAAAAAGACTGTTTTCAATTGCACATCACTAGACCTATGTCACAAAGAGCTCAGAATCGATGGTCTTTGTACAGAGCCTGGGGAAGCATTTCAACTTCTTCAGAGTGAGAAACCACGTTTAGTTGAAGGGGTGGGGAAAGGTTCATGGATGAATTATTTGTGGAGACAAACCTGATAGGAGGGATGGCATTTGAACCTCAAGATGGAGCAGGTGCTGACTGCTGAAGCAGAGAAGGTACCTTGAACAAGTATTCAGAGACAGGAAAGCAAGGGTCCTGCCCCAGAAATAGTAAGAAAGCCCTTTACCTAAAGCAGAATGTTAGAAGTTTAAAGATAGCGATGGAGGCGTTCCCGTCATGTCATTACAGAATACGGAAAGAAAAGCAATGAGAAGAGGTCACTGAGTACTGAACCAAGAATTCAGACAGTTATGAGTTCCCACTGTGGCTCATCAGATTAAGAACCAGACAGTGTCCATCAGGATGAGGGTTCAATGCCTGGCCTTGCTCAGTGGGTTAAGGATCTGGTGTTACCGCAAGCTGCAGCGTAGTTCATGGATGCAGCCCAGATCCCGTGATGCTGTGGCTGTGTCGGCAGCTGCAGCTCCAATTGCACTCCTAGCCCAGGAACTTCCATATGCCACGGGAGCAGCCCTAAAAAGACAAAAAATAAAAATAAAGAGAGTGATGCATCTCCCCACCCCTGCCATGTACTTGTGCCTTGCACTGTCACTTGGAAGTGACCCTCCATCAGGGATGACTCTGTTTCTCCACCTGTTTAATGTGGTTGGCCTTGAAACGCGCTTTAGCCCATTGAAGGTGGCACAACTTTGTTATTTCCAACCTAGGCTTTAACGGCCTTGCCTGCTTGCACTCTCACTCCAGGGTCCCTGCTGCTGTCATGTGAAGCAAGTTCAGCCTAGGATGGCCCGACAGGTCAAAGCCAGTGCTACAGCCAATAGCCAGTCAACCACCAGACTTGGGACTGGAGCCACCTAGTGCCAGCCCCAGCCAGTTCATGATCTGAGCACAGAATTATAAGAGCAGCCCAGAGTGACAGAGCCTGTATGGACCAGCAGAACCACCAAGCTGACCTGTAGACTGCAGGGGATCAGAACATGCCACTCTGATATATGCCACTACAGCACAAGAATTATCTTAATCCAAAGGCAACTAAAAAGAAGCCAACACAGAAAGCACTCTTTGCCCTCCCCCATCTGCCTCAAAGCAGGACATAAATTTCTCCTCCCCTCTGCCATATTACTGGAGACAGCAAGTCAGCAAACCTCACCCAGCTAACCCTTAGTTTCCGTTAGTCTCCCCTGTGTATTTACCTTCCCAGGATTTACAGACACTAGGAGCCCAGAACCCTTTTCCTTTTTTTTTTTTTTTTTTCATTTTTGGCCCCTTCTGTGGCATACTGAAGTTCCCAGACCAGGGATCAAACGCACATTACAGTAGTGACCCGAGCCACAGCAGTGACAACAGATCCTTAACCCACTGAGCCACCAGGGAACTCCCTTTTCGTTTGGGTAGTCACCTCTCCACAGTATATCACCCTTTGTTAAAAGAATAAGCTCCCAAGCCTCACTGCTTTGAGGAGTTTTCATTCCTTTTCTGTGATTCCCTCCAGGTGTGTACAAAACAAACCCTTTCTTCTATCTATCTGTATTTTATCAGTTGGATGTGGTTATTGTTTAAGTATGTGTGTTTATTGCTTGCATCCATGTGGTTTAGAGTATGTATGCTTATTGCTTGCATCCATATACATTCTACCTGGTATAACAAGAAGGGTTTTGGACGGAGAGGACAATTCAGGAGTCCTGTCAGTCTTCTAGAACTACAAGTGCCATGGGAAATACCTCTAAGCTGGAAAAAAAGAAAGGAGTTCACATTGTGTCTCAGCAGGTTACCAATCCAACTAGTATCCATGAAGAGATGGCTTTGATCCCTGGCCTGGCTCAGTGGGTTAAGGATCCAGCGTTGCTATAAACTGTGGCATAGGTCAAAGATCTGGCTTGGATCTCAGATGCTGTGGCTGTGGCATAGGCCAGAGGCTATGGCTCTAATTCGACTACTAGCCTGGGAATTTCCATATGCCACGGATGCACCCCTAAGAAAGACAAAAACATTTCTAAGCTGGGGCCCTGATCAAGGACTTTTGGAGCTGCTCTTTGAAGCTGGAAGTCTTTAAGGTCATTTCCTACACATGAGAAGACACAGGCTCAGACAAACCACATAATTATGGACACCACTTTCCTTCCCCACCGCCCACCCGGCTCAGGGAACTTACGTCAGTGAAGTGGATTCACGGAAGAGTGGACGCTGTCTGGAGTTCCCGTCGTGGCTCAGTGGAAAATGAATCTGACTAGCATCCACAGGACGCAGGTTTGATCCCTAGCCTCGCTCAGTGGGTTAAGGATCTGGCATTGCTGTGAGCTGTGGTGTAGGTCGCAGACAAGGCTTGGATCCCAGTTGCTGTGGCTGTGGCATAGGCTGGCAGCTACAGCTCTGATTCAACCCCTAGCCTGGAAACCTCCATATGCTGCAGGTTCGGCCCTAAAAAGCAAAAAAAAAAAAGGGGGGGGGCTGCTCTCTGAACACACTGTCTGCATTCCCACAGCCACACTGTGCACCCAGCAGGCCTGCCATCTCCTCCCTTCCTGGGTCCACATCTCCCTTTGAGTTCTTTACTGTTCCTATACTCTTGCCACACTGACCAGCTCACAGCAATCACTCTCTCTTCCAAACACTTTGTAATATATTCAGGTTCACTCACTTGTTACTTACTGGAGAATTTCCAACCTTCTTTTTCTTTCTTTTTCTGGCCGCCCCATGGCATATGGAGTTCCCAAGCCAGGCATCGGAGCCAAGATGAAGTTGCAACCTAAGCTGCAGCTGCAGCAATACCGGACACTTAACACACTGTGTCGGGCTGGGGATCGAACCTGCAACCCAGTGCTTCCAAGACGCCACAGATCTCTTTGTGCCACAGCAGGAACTCCTCAACCTTGCTTTTCTATATCTCTCTTTCAATCTGACTATATATCCTTTAAGAATAAAGAGCAGGTCTTGTAGTTGTCTCTATTCCCAGTAATGCCAGATTAGCCAATGTCGACACTGACACTTAGCAAAACCAATCAACTCATTACACTGTTCTGTATTTATAGATGGCCAGTATATAAACACAAATTTCCATGTGGTGATTCTTTGGCCCATTTTTGTCCTTTTCTATTCCTCAGTCATAACATAAAGGTTATACCATTTGTTACTGTCAAGCTTAATTAAGCCCATTATAATTCGTTAACCCCTGTGCTTGCTTTGTAATTAACATTGATTAACACAAATAAGTACAAAATAGGCCATCAGCACTTTCCAGAAGTGCTGATTACAATTTTATTGGTAATTCAATACAGTACAGAGATGATGGGATAGTAATTTGCTCTCGCTTTACATACGGAGACAAATCTGCTAGCCCGTCAAACTTAGCCTAGAAGCAAAACAGTTTGTTCATAGGATTCACCTGATTACACCTTCATCTTGTTAACGCACCTATGACTAGCCCACCTAAACCTCCTTGGGTAGAATTGCTGAAGGCAAAGTTCCAGGTAATTTGCTTCACGGCACCCCTGGACCGAAAGAGGAGTTAAAGCTGACAGAAGGATGGCGGGGCATCCAGGCACAGCAAAGCAGCCCCAAGGCTCATGACAGATAATTATGACACTCAAGATCGCATTCTGTGGTTCTGGGAGAGATCTAGGGTTTGATGGCAACAGGTTGAAGCTTCACAACAATAAACGCCCAGAGACGTTGGATCCAAAAAGGCTCCCTGTAACTAACTACTTGAAAATAAACTCTATCTGCCTACCCAGAATGGAAAATATAAACAACCTTATATTCTAATAGAGCCGAGGCTGTATTTAAGTTCCCTTTCTCTCTGATCTCAGAGGTCGGGGACACATTCTTGCCTCTGAGTTAAGAGGAGGCCACCACGGTCACCTTGACCATGGGCACACCTGAACTTTTGCATAGAGAAGGAGAAAAGGCAGGATGCTTAGGAGGGGCAGCAGTTTTTGTACAGTACAACGTAAGTGGGGCTCTGCCCCCACGGCCCAATTCGTATCATCTAAACGAATTGCTATCATCTAAATTCATGGGCCCTGTGCGGATGACTTCATAATGAGGCCACAGAGTCCTTAGAGTTCTGTGACTGCTCCAGAAATCATTCAAACCCTCTAAAAGGAGTGTTCGCAGAAATGGGGTGTTTCAACGTCATCACAGAGAGAGTCGTAATGTTCACGAAGACTCCTGAGACACCAGGGCTTCTGTATACGTGTGTGCCACATGGGGGAAAAAAAAATGCTTGATGTAAAAACATGGAGAATGTGCTGAAGGTCACAGAGCTTCTAACTATGGAATCTGGACTCTGAAACCAAATGTGTGTGTCCTCAGAGCTGCGCTTTCTCTTTTTTCATCCCTCTCCCCAGCAGAGGATGTGTTGGAGAAAGCACAAGGAGTGGAAAAGCAGCTGTGGCAAGCAGGATTGAATAAAGAGAAGAAAACCGCAAACACACATTGATACGAAGCTTCAGCCTTAAAGCAGGATGGGGACATTGGTGACCTCTGTCCTGGTGTCCACAACCTTCCAGCCTGCCATTATCAAACATATTCATCCTCAATCCCCACAGGGTTGTAGAGAGTCAATAGCCCTACCTCTCTCTCCTTCTCTCTCTATGTTAAAAGAGAGAGAGAGAGAGAGGCAGGGAGACACAATAGGGCCAAAATGGAGTCACTTGTGCTAAGCCCTGTGTCACCAAACTGAGATTTAATACCTAACTTATAGTTTCAGCCTCCCCCGAAATGGAATCTCAAACCAATCAATCTGGAATTAATTACTGGTTAGCACTAGTGAGGTCGTCTACCTGACAGACTCCTAGTGTCCCCTAAAATAAGGTGACCTTGCCACAGACAGTTGACTCTTTGCTAATACAACATCCTCGTCACACCCCCTTCTGCCCGTAAAAGTCTTTCATTTTGTGCAGCTCTCCAGAGTTCCTTTCTCTCTGCCAGATGTGATGCTGCCCAATTCCTGAATCACTGAATAAAGCCAGTAAGATCCTTATGATTTACTTGCTTGAATTTTGTTTTTTAACAGCTATGACACTTTTTTCTTCTTCATCCATGTTAAAAACTAGGATATAAAATACATTCAGTGGAGAGGTGCCATCACGGCTCAGAGGTAACGAACCTGACTAATAGCCATGAGGACGAGGGTTCAATCCCTGGCCCTGGTCAGTGGGTTAAGGATCTGGTGTTGACATGAGCTGTGGTTTAGGTCGCAGACGTGGCTCAGATCCTGCATTACTGTGGCTGTGGCATAGGCTGGCAGCTGTAATTCTGATTCGACCCCTAGGCCGGGAATTTCCATATGCCGCAGGTACAGTCCTAAAAAGACAAAAATAATTAATTAATTTAAAAACAAAGTACACTCAGTGGGATGCATAAAGTACACAAATCTTAAGGGCACGGCTCAATGAATTTTTCCCTGCATATACACCCACGTAACCCTCACGCTAATGAGATTCAGAACACCGCCATCCATCTGAGAAACCTCGGTCAAGCTACATACAGGCTTTTTATCTGAAAGTCAGGTTTATCGAGGTATCATTTTCATACCGTAATATTTTCTCTTTTTGTAGGCAGTTCTATGAGTCTTGACAAATGCAGATGATCGTGTGGCTACCAATAAAACCAAGATATACAACTGTACCATCTCTCTCCCCCACGCCCCACAAGTCCCCTTTTCCCCTTTGTAGCTAAGTTCCTCCCTCCAGCTCCAATTCCTGGCAACCACTAATCCCTATCCTAGTCCTATGGTTTATCTTTTCTGGAGCGTCTTAGAAATGGACCACACAGTATGAGTCAGACTTTTTCATGGAGCCTGATACATTTCAGATTCATCCACGTAGCTGTCTGTATCAACAGATGGTTCCTTTACATTCCTGAGCAGAACCTAATCATACCACATTCTGTATATTCATTCATTAATTAAAAGACACGGGTTGTTTCCTGTCTTATGACAATTCTGAGTAAAGCCACTATCAAGGTTCACATACAGGGTTTTCTACGAATCTCAGTTTTCACTTCTTTTGGGTACAAATCCAGAAGTGGATTTTTGTTTTTTTGTTTTTTTTTTTTGCTTTTTAGGGCCGCATTCGTGGCATATGGAGGTTCCAAGGCTAAGGGTCTAATCTGAGCTACAGCTGCTGGCCTACACCACAGCCGCAGCAACGCCAGATCCGAGCCATGTCTGTGACCTACACCACAGCTCACGGCAACACCGGATTGTTAACTCACTGAGCGAGGCCAGGGATCGAACCCACAACCTCATGGTTCCTAGTCAGATTCGTTAACCGTTACACCATGATGGGAACTCCTGATCATTTTTTTAGAGCCAGGTGGTTTTCCAGAGAGCTTGTACCAGTCTGCATTCCCACCAGCGGCTCAGAGACTTTACTTGTTCCGTATTCTCATCAGCACTTGGCATTGGCAATTCTTTTTAAAGTCATTTCATGAGGTGTGTGGCACAGATTTTTGAAGCTCAGCAATGTTCACAGACTACTGCTGCCTTCAGAGAATACTTAAAATCAATCTTAAGCCTCTTACTTGACTGCAGCTAATCAGGCAGTTCACATTAATGATCCTGACAGGAATGCCCTGTCCTCAGCCCAGTTTTGATTAGTTTGTTTATATCTCAGGTAGCATCCTTGTCAATTTCCTTAGCACACACTTTTGTTGTTTTTTTTAAGGTCCGTACCTGTGGCATGTGGAGGTTTCCAGGTGTGAGGGGTCTAATGGGAGCTGCTGCTGCCAGCCTACACCTTAGCCACAGCAACGCCAGATCCAAGCCGCATCTGCAACCTACACTACAGCTCCCAGTGATGCCGGATTGTTAACCCACTAAGCGAGGCCAGGGATCGAACCCGCAACCTCATGGTTCCTAGTAGGATTCATTTCCGCTATGCCACGACAGGGACACCTCCTTAGCACACTTGTTAAGGGTCCTGTCTCTTACCTATCCTTGTCCTGAAGGTTATGCCTAAATGTTATGTCTCCTCCCTGACTTCCTTGGGCATCTTTAAAACACTTTACAACCTAGCCCCAACTGCCTAGTTTATGCATGTTATCTGTACTCAGAAAATGAAACATCCCTCAAGCTCTTACTTTCAAGAATATATCTATTGGAGTTCCCGTCGTGGCTCAGTGGTTAACGAATCCGACTAAAAACCTTGAGTTTGTGGGTTCGATCCCTGGCCTTGCTCAGTGGGTTAAGGATCCGGCATTGCCGTGAGCTGTGGTGTAGGTTGCAGACGCGGCTCGGATCCCAAGTTGCTGTGGCTATGGAGAAGGCCAGCAGCTGCACCTCCTGTTAGACCCCTAGCCTGGGAGCCTCCACATGCCGCAGGTGCAGCCCTAGATAAAGCAGAAAGACAAAAAAAAAAGAAAAGAAAAGAAAAAAAGAATATATCTATTGAAGCCATTCTAAGATGGAGGTAGAGAAGAAAACAAATGCTTCATTGCGGCAAACACACTGTCATGCTCAGGGGATCGCTAGAGAATTCAATCACTTTCCTGTTCTGCCTTCAACATGCCCACAGTCATATGATGTTTTTTTCTAGAAGTAACTGAAGATGATTTTTCTGGCTTGGGCATAAAAACACACCTAGCCAGGACCTGGTCCTCTCGGATTTGTCTCACAGATTCCTCCCTGGTCTGTTGCTTCTTTCTGGATCTCTTTTCTACAGCCTTATTCATTTGCATCTGTCCACCACATCTGGCTGTTGGCAGGTGGGCTGTGACGCCTGAGCCACCTCCTATATCTTAAATAGAAAGTCCCCACTCTCCTCTACTCCAGCGGTCTCTCTCTCTCTCTCTCTGCCTCCTTCCCCGAACAGGAATGCGCCAGCATCCTTAGCTGCATCTTCTCATGTTCCTAAATTTTATTTTGTTTTATTTATTTATTTTGGTCTTTTTAGGGGCAAACCTGTGGCAGATGGAGGTTCCCAGGCTAGGGGTCGAATAGGAGCTACAGCTGCTGGCCTAGGCCACAGCCACAGCAATGCAGGATCTGAGCCACGTCTGTGACCTCCATCTCAGCTCATGGCTATGCTGGATCCCTGACCCATTGAGAAAGGCCAGGGATCGAACCCGCAGCCTCATGGATACCAGTTGGATTCGTTTCTGCTATACTGCAATGGGAACTCCCTAAATTTTATTACTTACTGTAAATAGAGAACATATGCACAGAGGATAAAGTCAAAAGATACAAAGGGGTCAGAGCTAGAAGTCTCTCTTGGTTCCCTGGTTCCCCAGATTCCTGCTCAGAGGCCACTGCTGGTGCTAGTGTCCAGTGCCCTTCCAGAAAGAGGTGGTCTGCACATCGACAACAATCTAGAGATGTTTATTCTTTGCAGGAACAGTAACAATTTAGAACACCTTTTCGCACCTTGCTTTTTTCACATAAAATATATGTCTCATAAAATATTTTTATCTCAGTATACCTGCACATCCTACTGCATGGATCTCAGCAGATCTGCCTCATTTTATTTTATTATTTTATTTATGTCTGCATTGTGCAGCAACTTGATGTGGGATCTCGGTTCCCAGACCCGGGATTGAACTCTGGCCGCAATGGTGAAAGTACTGAGTCTATTAGACCACCAGGGAATTCCCATACCTCATTTTTTTTAAAGAGCTTCTTAACGTTCAATGTTGTATATGTAACATGATTTGTTTTACGAAAGTCTTTTTAAAAAGTATCTTTAAAAAAATCAAAACCAAAAAAAAAACCAGAAAACAAACAAACAAACAAACTCAGGGAATTCCCTGGTGGCCTAGTGGTTAGGACTGGGCATGTTCACCACTGTGGCCCCAGTTCAATCCCTGGTCTGGGAACTAAGATCCCACACCAAGCTGCTGCATGACACAGCCAAAAAAAAAAAGGTATCTAAATTATGATAATAGCTTAAATAAGACAGAAGTATATATCATGAAAAAGATGAGCAGAGTCAGGGCTGGTGTTGGTAACTATGAGCTGGACACTGAAGGTCCTTCTATCTTGTTGCTCTGCTCTTAGCACATGGATTTCTCCTCACGTTTGAATGTGGCTGCTTGAGCTTCAGCCTTCATTTCTGCCTTCCAGCCTGAAGATCAACATACTCCCTAACAAGAAGGACAATTCCCAGCTCACAAACTCCTTTCAGTTACATCCTGTTTTCCAAAACCTAGTCACAAAGCCACATCTAACTGGAACAGAGGATGGGAAATGTCATCATCATCCAGGGAGTCTGTGGAAAATTGGGTTCTGTTAAGGAAGCAGAAGAGGAGAATGGATACTGATGTACAACAATCAGTTTCTGTCCCAGAATTGTTGCCAGTCCTTCTTCTCTTACATACACATCTTTGTGAGCATTCTACTTCACACTATGTGGGAAGGTCTGTAGAATTTCTAGATCACAGGGTATGTGCATTTTAATTTTCATGGATATTACCAATTGCCATCCATTGACAAGTTAACATTTCTACTGACCTTTTGTAATAAGGCCTATTTTCCCACATTCTCAACAGTTCCAAAGGTTCTCACATTTTCGATCTTTTGATCTTTACCTGTATGATAGCTAAAATAGAGTATCCCAAATGGTCTTAATTGGACTTGACAGGGCTTTCTCTTATTTTCAGTGCAGCTGAATACTTTTTCAAATGTCCAGGAACTCATTTATATTTCCTCAACTCCAAACTGTTTCCACCATCTGTTCATTTGTTCACTGAGTCATTTCCTTGTTACTGTTTCGAAATTCTTCATAAATTGGATAGATTAGCATTTTCCATAGTTGACAGGATGGTTATTTCATTGGTTTTGGCTTTATCGTTTTTGTTTCCATGACATGTTTTAAGAGAAGTGAGCCTTTATTTCTTTCTTCCACAAGGAAAGCTGGTGTTGGTTGCTTTTTGGTCAGAGGGATCAAATTCCTTAACCTCATTCCAGTCTGACTTTTCCTCTCCATCAGCCTTGGAGCTGCAGCCACATGAGATGCAGCAGCCAGAGGGCCTTGACTTCTGCACAAGGAGAGGGGTGAAATCAGCTTCCACAGACCAAGCCAGGACCTGCTTGTACCTGCTGATGCTAGAATGGGAGCCTGATGCAAGAGGTGGGTAATCAATCTGCAAACATAGGCTGGCAACACCGCGGACACCCTCAGGTAGCACAGTCTCCTCTGCAGTGTCAAGAACACCTGGGTTGCAGGTGCAGGTTAATGTGCCTGAGGGGGAGGGGCGAAGTTCAGCACGTTTATCGGTGTGGCTTCACGGCTTCTCCCTTTGTTTCCAGTCTTAATTAGCTCTGCATGTAATTCAGGATGTCAACAGTGATTTCTTTTTTAATTTCAATGTAGTTTAAAGGATCCCTTTTTAAAAAATGCTTCTGTGCTTTGTGATATTAGAAAGGTGCTTCCCACATCGAAATCATACAATAAATTCTCTTACGGTTTTCTTTTTTCATGCTAATAATTACGAGGAGGCTCCAACCTGGTTTACTGTAATATGACTTCTGGTGATCCTTCCCCCACTGATTTGATAGCTTGCCTGCATCTTAAAAGAAGACAGCAGTTCTTTTTTACTTAAAATGGATACATGTTAATCCAAAAAGAACCAGAAAGCAAAAAAAAGGGTTGATGGGGAAGGAATTCAGGCTTTACGGAGGTTTTAGAGACTGACCTGTGCCACCCCCACCAAATTCATACGTTGAAGCCCTAGGCCCCCAGCACCTTAGAATGTAATTTGGAGAGAGAGCCTTGAAAGAGGTGGTTAGGTTAAAATGAGGTCACATAGGTGGGCCCTAATCCTCATGACATGTGTCCTTATGAGAAAAGGAAACTGAGATACAGATTTCTGGACAAGAAAAAGACCACATGAGGAGTTCCCTTGTGGCTCAGCGGAAACGAATCTGACTAGGAACCATGAGGTTGTGGGTTCAATCCCTGGCCTCACTCAGTGGGTTAAGGATCTGGCGTTGCCGTGAGTTGTGGTGTAGGTCACAGACACAGCTCGGATCCTGTGTTGCTGTGGCTGTGGTGTAGGCCGGCAGCTGTAGCTCTGATTAGACCCCTAGCCTGGGAACCTCCATGTGCCGCAGGTGTGACCCTAAAACGACAAAAGACAAAAAAAAAGAAAAAGAATAAAGAAAAAGACCACATGAAAACACAGGGTGAAGACAGATGTCTACAAGCCAAGGAGAGAGTGCTCAGAAAAAACCAATCCTGCTGACACCGTGATCACAGATATTTCGTTCCCAGAAGTGTGGGAAAATGAATTTCTGTTGTTTAGGTCACCTAGCCCATGGTACTTTGTCATGGGAAACTCACAGAGAGGTACACAGGCCTGGCCAAGCCACTGAGGTGCTCAGTGGCAGGTCTGAAGCTTTATCAGACCGACGATCTTAGGAGGTGTATCTTGGACTCTGTGATGGGGTGCTGCATCCAGCAGGTGTATTCACAGGCGACACCTGTGTGCAGGAGCCTTACCTCTGAGGGCGCAAAGGCGGCGGGAGAAGTCGAACTGCAATTGCAGCAGAACCCTCAGCTGACCCTAGAGGAGCTGCAGACCGACCGAGTGTCCAGACTGAGGCACGGGGGCTGGGCTGTACCCAGTGGGCTGTCCCCGGACTACGGCCTAAGCTAGGTGAGGGATTTCAGTGTGGCCAAGGCCAAGTGCTGCGGGGAGCCTCAGCTGGGAGCCCTCAAGGCCAGGGAGGGGGTCTGACCAGGCGCCTGCATTCACCTCCCTCCCCAGAAAGGGAGTTCACAGCACAGAGGGACAGCCCAAAGGCGCAGCCCCCTCAGCAAGGACTGGCCCCGGAGTGGCCTCGAGGCTTTGGAATGCAGGAACAAATGACTTCTCCTGGCAACCACCACTGGGGTGAATCACCACAACCATCATTGTACCATTCCTTGCAGAGTTCAGTCATAGGAAAAAGCGTCTGCTTAACCTGACATCCATCACCGACTTGCCCTCTGGCCAGAGGACAGCATGGCCCCGGGGACTAATGGTCCCCAGAAGTCTGCACAGCACAGGGCAGAGTGGGGGCGGGAGGCTGGTTCAATTGCTGTTACACTGGAATGGATGGATGGGCAATGGGGCCCTACTGCACAGCACAGGGAACTCTGTGTGATTGGGTCACTTTGCTGTACAACAGAAATTGAAGAAATATTGTAAATCAACTAAACTTTAATAAAAAATTTAAAAAAAATTAATTAATTGAATACAATTTTAAAAAGCCAAGTGCAATGTCATCACAGGAAGAAAGGAGATGGGTACTAAGTCGGGAAAAACATGCCTCCATTGAGCCCCAACCTTCTGAGTTGGAATCTGTTTTGGGTGTCCTTGAGGAAGTAGTTTAAACTCACACACACAATTTTTTTTTTTTGCTTTTTTTTGTCTTTTTGCATTATCTAGGGTAGCACCCGCGGCATATGGAGGTTCCCAGGCAAGGGGTCTAACAGGAGCTGTAGCTGCCAGCCTACACCACAGCCACAGCAATGCGGGATCCAAGCCGCGTCTGCAATCTACACCACAGCTCACGGCAACGCAGGATCCTTAACCCACTGAGCAAGGCCAGGGATCGAACCCACAACCTCATGGTTCCTAGTCGGATTCGTTAACCACTGAGCCACGACATAACTCCTTTTTTTGCTTTTTCAGGGTCGTACCTGCAGCATATGAAATTTCCCAAACTAGGGGTCAAATTGGAGCCGCAGCTACAGGCCTACACCACAGCCACAGCAACACCAGATCCTTAATCCACTGAGCAAGGCAAGGGATTGAATCCGACACCTCATCGTTACTAGTTGGGTTTGTTACCAGCTGAGCCACGACAGGAACTCCACGAACTCACAAAATTTTAAGAGCTTCATCTACAAAGTAGAAATAATATTACTTACCTCCTAGGATTTTTCACGCTTAAGTGATCTCACTCTCTGTGTGTATATATGTCTGCATAAATTATGCACACATACATGTATATAACATACACACTTACACACCCATGATGTCACAGAATAACAGCCATCGTTTGTCTGAGTGTCTGCAGTTCCTAGGACGACACCACGTACAGCTGACCTTGGACAGCATGGGGATTAGAGGCACCCACGCTCCACCCAGGGGAAAATCCACGCATCGTTCAGAGTCTGCCCTCCACACATGCAGTTTCTTGTCTCCATGGTTCTACATCCCCAGTGTCAACCACTCTCACATCACGTAGCACTGTACTATTTCTACTAAAAAAAAAAAAAAAAAAAAATTTGAATTTAAGTGACCCTCACAGACCCACATCGTTCAAGAGTCACCTGTATTTCTATGATTTCGTCTGTTTGCATTTTGCTTCCCCACCTCTTCTTTGAGAACAAGAGGGACACTCTGTCTTTTGGAACATGCTAATCCTCAAGCTCCACACCTGGAAAACCCTGTACAGATGTCACCTCTTTTCAGAGAGGACTGCGAGGTTGCCAGGTTGTACAACGTTCTACTCATATGGGGTGTGGGGTGTGCCTGATTTTGCTTTTTTCGGGGGTTTTTGCCTTTTTTGCTTTTTTAGGGCCTCAGGTGCAGCATATGTAAGTTTCCAAGCTAGGAGTCAAATCAGAGCTACAGCCATAGCCACAGCAATGCCAGATTCAAGCTGCGTCGGCAACCTATGCCCAGCTCACAGTAATGCTGGATCCTTAACCCACTGAGAGAGGCCAGGGATCGAACCCGTGTCCTCATGGATACTAGTTGGGTTTGTTACCTCTGAGCCATAATGGGAACTCATGATTTTGCATTTTAAGAAAATAAAGTAGTAGGGAGTTCTCTGATGGCCCAGCGGGTTGAGGCTCCTGCGTCCTCACCGCTGTGGCTCTGGTTGCTGCCGTGCGGCATAGGTTCGGTCCCTGGCCCAGGAATTCCCACATACTGCCTGTGTGGCAAAAAAGAAAAAAAAAATCAGGAAAAAAAAAGAGAGAACCTGAAATAAATCTAGAAATTCTCATTAAAAAAAAATGTGAAAATAGAAAATAGGAGTGTAAAGAGAAAACCGAAAGGAGAGTTTGCCTGATAGCTCATCTGCTCACTGGGGTACCCACAGGTGGAGCCTTCTCAGGGGCTTCTCCACACAGGACGGTCCGAGGCAGGGACAGGAGGGAAGCAGGCAGCCTGGTGTCAGGACAGGGGAGGCGACCTAACAAAGATCAGGTACCTGTGAAGTCCCAGAGAAGAGCACCCAGTCCCGGCTCTTTCTTTGCTGATTCTAGAAAGTGCCATCTACCATGGGACCAGGCGAAACTTGAGCGGAGAGCGGGGCGGTGAAGAGAGGATGCAGCAAGGCGGGCGGAGACGAGCATCTTCTCCCAAATGTCTATTTTTAAAAAGAAATCTCATTCCAGCCACAACGCGTCAACCTCACTCCCACACACAGCCACCAAGAGGGATGGTTTCTGTGGACACGTCTCGGTTTTGCCAGTGCTTCCCCTCCGAGGTCACACAAATAGCTGATAATATCCGTTTCCCCGAAATAAATGGCATCATGGAGGTCCGCTCATCACTGTCAGAGGTTATGAGCAGCGCTGATGGAGTTGGGTAATGACATCGCAGGGTGATTGAAAGGGTTTGGGATGTGACTTCCTATTTGGTTCAGACAAAATAAAAACTATTATCTGTGTTTCATCTTTTCTAAAGAGATTGTTTCCACAGCTCCTTCATGCTGGAAGCCGGTTTCAGAGCTCGGGGACAATATTAGCCTGTCACAATTACAGATCAGTTCATCACTGCAGTCCGCCTCCAATCTCCTTGAACTCTTTCCAGGGGAAATGACTTTCCGGGCTCTACCTTATCCCTGGGCATTTTGCCTTTTGACAAAGTTGGTGTTGCCCTTACCCATCAGCTCTGGAGAGCCGGAGGTGAGCGCACACCAGGGGGGGGGGGCGTGGGGAACTGGCACCTGGTGGTCTCCACTGGCTTGTGGGTCATCAGAAATGATGCACTCAGACACCCGGATGGAAGGGGTGGGGGCAAGTGTTTACTTAAACACGTTATGGAAATACTTGATGTTAAAGAATTAGGGTTCCCTAGTGTTTTTTTTTTTTTTCTTTTTAGGGCTGTACCCGAGGCATATGGAAGTTCCCAGGCTAGGGATCAAATGGGATCTGCAGCTGCCAGCCTACACCATAGCCACAGCAATGTCATATCCGAGCTGTGTCTGCAACCTATGCCATAGCTCACAGTGACACCTGATACTTAACCCAGGGATTGAAAACACATACTCAGGGATACTAGTCAGGCTCTTAACCTGCTGAGCCACAGTGGGAACTCATTCCTGGTGCATTTTTTATCTATCGCTAAGGCACGCCCAGATGGGTAGGCTCAGGTGGCCAGGCCACAGTGAGGATGCACGACACCTGTCAGTATCCTCACTCTCACGCTTGTACCCGCTGCTACCCTAGGAAGCCATATCCTTAACAGTCTGTCTCTCAACTCTGTTTTGCTCAACAGCAGCTCATCAACAGACCGAGCGAGTCATCTTCAGCTCGCAGAATGCTGGCTCTAGGCTGCAAGACGTCTTTCCATCCCAGGGGCTTCCCAAGCACCAGCTTCAGTCCAGCCCCTGCACATCTTCACCTGAGAAGTACAAAGTCCTACGTGTTGTCACTTCTCTCAGAATCAAAATATCTTTAATTCACCCCTCTAGGTGGGTGTCGCAAATTATACAGCCATTAACTTGGCGGTATTTTTAAAATGGTGATCAAATATACGTAACCTAAACTTTACATTTTAACCATTTTGAAATGTACAGTTCGGGGGTACTGTGGTGGAGCTGAGGATGCCAGCCTGGCCATAGGCGCAGCCGCCACCTCCTCTGTGTGGGCGCCTGGGGTTGGTATTGCTGTTAAAAAAATTTGTTTTTGAATTTTAATATACAGTTCAACATATGCACAGTGAAATGCTTCTCAGCCATTGAAAAAGAATGAAATAATGCCATTTGCAGCAACATGGATGAACGTAGGGATAATCCTATGGAATAAAGACAGTCACAGAAAGACAAACATCATATGATATCACCTATATGTGGAATCTCAAATATGACCCAGATGAACTTATCTACAAAACAGAAACAGACTCACAGACTCACAGAAACAGAAGCAGACTTGTGGTTGCCAAGGAGGAGGTGTGGGGGAAAGACAGGGAATTTAGGGTTAGCAGATACAAACCATTATTTATAGAATGGATAGACAACAAGGTCCTACTGTATAACATAGGGGACTAGATTCAATATATTGTGATAAACCATAATGGGAAAGTATATGAAGGAATTCCTGTTGTGGCATGGCGGAAATGAATCTGACTAGGAACCATGAGGTTGTGGGTTCAGTGCCTGGCTTCGCTCAGTGGGTTAAGGATCTGGTATTGCCATGAGCTGTGGTGTAGGTTGTAGACGTGGCTTAGATCTGGCATTGCTGTGGTTGTGGTGTAGGCCAGTGGCTACAGCTCTGATTGGACCCCTAACCTGGGAACCTCCATATGCCTTAGCCATGGCCCTAAAAATACTAAATAAATAAATAAATGTGGAGCTAAAAATTATAAAATTCTTAGAAGCATAGGAATAAACCTTGGGATCTTAATTTAGGCAACAGATTTTTTTTCTTTTGATATATGATACCAAAAGCATGAGTGCCAAAGGGAAAAAATAGATAAACTGAATTTTATTAAAATTAAAAACATTTGTGGTTCAAAGGAAATCATTAAGAAAGTGAAAAGACAACTTAGAAAAGTAGAAAAATATTTTAAAATATTTGAAAATCGTATCTGTCAAGGGATCAGACAACAAATTCGGCAGTAAAAAGAACCCAATCTAAAAATGGGCAAAGGTTCTGAATAGTCATTCTTTAAAAAAGATATGCAAAAGTCCAATAAACACATGAAAAGATACTTAGCATTATTAATCATCAGGGGAATGCATATCAAAACCACATGGGATTGGAGCTCCCTGGTAGTTTAGCAGGTTAAGGATCCAGCATTGTCCGTACTGTGGCACGGGTTCGATCCCTGGCCCAGGAACTTCCACATGTCTCAAGCGTGGCCAAAAAAAAAAAACAAAAAAACCCCACAAAACTCATGAGATCCCATTTCACACCCACTAGGATAGTTACAATAAAAAAAAAAACCTCAAATAAGATGTGTTGGCAAAGATGTGGAAAAATTGAAACCCTGTGCTGGTGAGAATGATAGTTTATCTAACCACTTTGGAAAACGATTTGGCAGTTCCTCAAGGCATCACACACAGAGATACCATGTGATTCAGCCATTTAATTCTTCAGTATAAATTCAAGAAATATGAAAAGATACGTTCATATAAACACTTATGCACCAATATCAATAGCAATATTATTCAAAAGAGCCAATAAGTGGAAGCAACCACAACCCAAATATTCATAACTGATGAAGTGATAAATATACGATGGAATACTACTCAGGAATAAAAATAAATGAAGTGTGAATTCATGCTACAGCAAGGATGAACTTATTAAGCTAAGGAAAAGAAGACAGTCTCAAAAGATCATACATGAATCCATTTATAAGAAACTTGTTAAATAGCTAAATCTGTAGAGACAGAATGTAAATTAGTGGCTGCTAGGGGCTTGGGGGAAATGGAAAATGGGGAGTTACTTCTCATGGGTGTATTTCTTCTAGGAGTGATGAAAATATTCTAAAATTAATAGTGAAATTTGCATGATTCTACGAATATACTAAAAAAATCATTGACTCGTACATATTAAGTAGCTAAATTATACCAGTATATAAATTATATGTCAATAAAGTTGCCTTAGAAAAGCCGAAATACAAGCTTTATTTGCCTTGATTTTGTTTTTAACATCACTGTCTACATCCCTAGGCTGAATGTCAGCATTGGAGAGGAAAAGAGAACTAATTTAGCGCTTTTAAAGAAGAATGCCCAGGAGTTCCCATCGTGGCTCAGTGGAAACGAATCTGACTAGGAACTATGAGGTTGCGGGTTCGATCCCTGGCCTCGCTTAGTGGGTTAAGGATCCTGCCTTGCCATAAGCTGTGGTGTAGGTTGCGGACGCAGCTCAGATCCCGCGTTGCTGTGGCTGTGGTGTTGGCCGGCAGCTGTAGCTCCAATTAGACCCCTAGACTGGGAACCTCCATGTGCCACGGGTACGGCCCTAAAATGACCAAAAAAGGCAAAAACCTAAAAGAATATTAAAAAAAGAAGAATACCCAATACTTTGCTTTAAATGATCAATCTCATGCGGGTGAAGTGACACCCAAAACAAATGTAGAAATGACCCTATTTCTCCTTCTGTTGCATAGCATGAACACACTGCTTGCTACGGAAATAAAAAAGAAAATTTCAACAATGTCCAGCTAAAATATACAGTTATATTCGATAGCACCAGAAAAAACACTCAGAGTACTGGAACTGGATACATATTGAGAGGCTCTTCATGTTACTTTCTAGATTTGATGCCGAAACTATTCACCTTGAAGACAGTGAGAAAACGGTATATCAGGAGGGAATGAAGTCAAGGGGCCGTCCTATAGTGACTTCAGGAAGGAAATGTCCCTGGCTGGGAACCCAGAGCAGCAGAAACCTATCATCAGACCACTGCACGATCCACATAGCTTCAGTACAGCTAGCAAGACTGGACCCATTGTCCACCGCAGACCTTGGTCCCTCTGCACCAAGATCAAAGAAGTCTCACTTCCCATTTCTTTGCTGTGCCTCATGTTTCACGTAAAATGGCTCAAGTCCAGACCTTTATCACTGTCCTTCATTTACATGAGCCATTGTCACCGGTTAACATCCAAACAAATGTCTAAGTGAAACGCCGTATTTATCAGGCTAACGTTGAGAGTAATTCTATAACACACTCTATAATCTACGTACTGGCCTTTATAAAAGAATTTTCTTTCTAGGGGTGATGTTTGTTTGACCTGGTCTAAATAAAATAAATAAGTACTTCAGGAGACAGAACTGTGTCTTTTGTTTTTCACATTCTCCTAACCGCATGGGACATAGAAAGCGCTCCGTTAACTGGTATGTACATTGTAAGTTGGAAAGAAACAGTACAGAATGGAGCAGAACAAGAGACAATGCAGACCAAGGAGATGGAGGGACAGACGATGCACCCAGGGCGCACACCAGCCGTGCTTCTTGGGAGGCTCACCCTTCAGTCAACCCCGGGCACCTTTGCTGAAAGATGAGTATTTGTTCATAGAAGTTCAACGTGAATAAAAAGTCCCAAATGATATGACTCAATACTGTTTACAAAATCAATTGTCAAGTTTCTTTTTCTCAGCCTGAGGAAGTTCTACTTTTAATAGCTGGCATCTTGTTATCTGCCTGAGATGCCTCTGGGCTAATCACACATTTGGACTGAGCTGAATTATTCAGCCTGTCTACCTTTGAGCTTCTGTGACCCTAGCAGGCTGCCTGGGGAAAAGATCTGGAAGCATTCCAGAATATCTGGGATGACACTAAACTAAATCAAACTAAATGAAAAATGCCTACGTTTTAAAAATAATTTTAAAACAGTCAGCTCACCAGGAAAAAAGTCGCCTTTTCCATTTACAATTTGAGGTCGCCCCACTGTGCATTTCACAAGTCCTGAAATATGTGGATAATCATCCGATTAGTTTGACCGTGATGTGGACAACCAAGTCAGATAATTTAAGTCAAAGCAAAATTTAAAAATTTTAAAAATGTCTTTTCTGGGAAACAGGTGAGCTTCAATGGACCCTGAATGTATGGCACAGCCAATTCTCTCTCTACAGAATTTCCTAGGGATTTTGGTGGTCCAGAAAGGCCCACATGCTTCAGCACCGCAGTGGCACCAAGGTTTCTTCCTGGCACCCTGATCCACGAGCAGAGTGGAGACACGTAGAAGGAAAAACCAAATCATGCCTCTTCTGGTCCCAGAGCCAGATGGCGCCCAGAGATAATATGACATGGAGGAAGACTGGCCTAATGTGTAATTCAGCCAGGTTAACTGAATGGTGAAGATGGGAGATTCATCACACCTTTTTAGGGCCATACCTGCCATATATGGAGCTTCCCAGGCGAGGGGTTGAATCAGAGCTGCAGCATCAGGCTTGCACCACAGCCATGGCAATGCAGGATCCTAGCTGCATCTGTGATCTACACCACAGCTCACGACAATGATGATACTTAACCTACTGAGCGAGGCCAGGGATCGAACCCCCGTCCTCATGGATTCTAGTTGGGTTCATTGCCACTGAGCCACAACGGGAACTCCCAGATTCATCACTTTCAATTTTATTCAAGACAAATCAAGAATTGCCATTCAATGACTGATTTAGTTCATTCTTCACTGAATCCACAAGAACTGAATTATTTGACCCTGCTCTCATCTTCCAGCTTGTTTGCCAAGGGGAGATAAGTAAAAAATTTCCACACATTGGGATAGGTGCTAAGGTAACAGATATTACATAAATCAAACGATTCCAGCCCATCCGGGAAGGTAGGCTTCATGCCTGTCCACCGCAGAGGAACTGGATTTGGCTAAAGGAAAGCAGAGCATCTAATTCCTACCATGCTAAGAAGTGGCAGGTGGGACAGAGGGTCGGTTCGCCTTGCCAAGAGAGCCTTGGGTGCACTGGAAATGAAAAACACACGCTGGGCTCCTGATTTGTTGAATATTTGCCAGGGCTTTTTGTTTTGTTTTGTTTCGGTAGAAAGAATCTACCTTTCGAGGGAGCCGGTGGGAGAGATGCAATGTGTCATACACCAGCCTCCACGGATTCAATTTTCGGTTCCGGTAAATATTGTTCACACAGGTGAAAAAAGTTCAGGTTTATTCCCAAAGTCCTGTTGCTAATAAATGTTGAGAGCCAGGATCTCAGACCCAAGTAATTGTAGGAACGTGGTAAAACCAACTCTGGGTAGGGCTCTCAAGCCCTGGAGTTGCGGGGTGGGGGTGGGGCACTCCTGGAGGAGGGGAGGCTCCAGGGAACACAGACGTGGAGCAGTTAAATGTGCTTCTGGGGCTCAGGATCATGTACATCTGTCAGTCATCCTCAGAGAGAGAGAGAGAGAGAAATGGTCTGCTGTCATGTATGACTCATTCTGTTCTTTCCTTCTTTTCCTCCTTCCTCCTCCTCCTCCTCCCCCTTCCCCTCCTCCTTCTTCCTCCTCCTCTTCCTCCTCCTCCTCTTCTTCAATATAATTGATGCATAACACTGTATTCATTTTAGCTGTACACATAATGATTTGATACATGCATATATTGTGAAATGGTCACCGCAATAAGTTTAGTTACTATCCATTGCCACACCTAATTACATTAGTTTTCTTAAAAGGGGAACTTTTTAAGACCTACTCTCTTAGGAGCTCTTGATCATATGATTCAGGACATAGTATTGTTAACTATAGTCACCATGGTGTATATTACATCCCCAGGACTTATTTATCTTATAACTAGAAACTTCTACATTTTGACTGCCTTCATCCACTTCACCTCCCCTCGCCCACCCCTTGGCCTCTAGCACTCACCAATATGTTTTCTGTGTCTTATTTGGTTTTTCTTTGTTTAGTGTCCACATATACGTGAGATCATGCAATAGTTGCCTTCCGCTGATTTATTTCACTTAGCATAATACCATCAGGGTTCATTCCACGTTGTCACAAATGGCAGGATTTCCTTTTCTTTCTCATGGCTGAATTATATATATATCTCACATCTTGATCCATTTATCTGTTGATAGACAATTAGATTGTTTCCATGTCTTGACTATTGTAAGTAATGTTGCAACAAATGGGGAAGGGTTACAGATATCTTTTGCAGACAGTGATTTTGTTTTCTTCAGGTTCCTGTTTATTTTTTTAATTTTATCTATTTTGGTCTTTTTAGGGCCACACACCACGGCATAGGGAGGTTCCATAGGCTAGGGGTCAAATCGGAGCTGTAGCTGCTGGCCCATACCACAGCCACAGCAACACCAGATCTGAGCCCTTCAGGTTCTTTTTTAAAACACAATTTCTTTTAAAGTTTTGGAATTATAACTAGTTAGGCAAGATTTCAACTTTGGGGAAGAGAAGGGTGAAGGGTACATGGGACTTCCTTTAGAGTTCTTTGCCCCTAAATCTCAATTTCAAAATAAAAAGTTTTTAAAAGTCTGTTGCATTAGGCACAAAAATAATAACAATAGAATATTTCTTCAGTTAAAAACATTAAGTCCTGGATGCATATTTGCCAGGGATATGTTTTACCTTAGATAATATTTTTACACAGAAATTTCCATCGTGGCTCAGGGGTTAACAAACCCGACTTGCGTCCATGGGGCTGTGGGTTCAATCCCTGACCTCCCTCAGTGTGTTAAGAATCCAGTGTTGCCATGAGTTGTGATGTAAGTTGCAGATGTGGCTTGGATCCCGCATTGCTGTGGCTGTGGTGTAGGCCAGTGGCTACAGCTCCGCTCGGACCCCTAGCCTTGGAAATTCCGTATGCTGCAAGTGTGGCCCCAAAAAGACAAAAAAAATTTTTTATACAAATGTCATATAATATCACTTCCATCATACAGTCATGCATTTACTTACTACATTCCTTCATTCACTGAGTATTAGTTGAGCACCTGTTGTATGCCAGGGCATTGCTGTAGGAGCTGGGCATAGAATACATACTGAAAATAAGATTTGTAGTTAATAGGGAAGACAGCCATTACAAAAGTCTCAAAAGAAATACATATTGTCGTTATGACAAATACTCATGGAGAAGTTCATGGCAGGATAATAGAAGCTTCCTCAGAAATTCTTATAAGGACTAAACACTACCATATGTGAAATACCTTTAAGCCCATTAAGTGCTTTGCAAATTTTACCAGTTGTTAATTTTGATGTGGACATGGAAGTCAGTTTTCTTTTAAATTTGGTTCTTCTCAAAGTGCCCCAGTCACTACCAGTTTTAGTTGTCTCATCACATCCCTCTCTTTGGCTGGACATGCTTTCCTTTACTCAACTGCCCTGGGAAGCTTATTTTATTTATTTTTCATCTTTATTTATTTTTTGTCTGCAGCATATGGAAGTTCCCAGGCTAGGGGTTGAATCAGAGCTGCAGCTGCCAGCCTATGCCACAGCTACAGCAACACAGGATCTGAGCCTCATCTGCAACCTACGCCATAGCTCAAGGCAATGCTGGATCACTGGATCCACGTGATCACTGGATCATGGCAACGCTGGCCACTGAGGCCAGGGATTGAACCAGCATCCTTATGTATACTAGTCAGGTTCTTAACCCACTGAGCCATGATGGGAACTCATGCCCTAGGGATCTGATCTATTCTATTCTATTCTATTCATTTTGACTTTTTAAGGCTGCACCTGCAGCATATGGAAGTTCCCAGGCTAGGGATCAAATCAAAACTGTAGCTGCTGGCCTACACCACAACCATAGCAACACCAGGTCAGAGGCGCGTCTGCAACTGACATCACAGCTCATGGCAACTCTGGATCCTTAACCCACTGAGCAATGCCAGGGACTGAATCCGCGTCCTTATGGATACTAGTCAGTTCATTACCGCTGAGCCACGATGGGAGCTCCTGCCCTGGGAATTTTAGATGCCACCTCCACAGCCACCCAGGCACATACATGCAGCCCGCCTCCCCCCAGTAGCCTGAAACACACACTGCACAGAAGCGTAACCTGGCACAGGCCTCTGAAAAACTGGCCTTGGGTTCTGCAAGCAGCTGGCTTCCCTCACATGTGACCCCAGGGCAGTGGGAGCCACTTTTTGGAGGGCTGCTAGCATGGCAGTGGGGAGGATCCAAGCGCTTCTGAGAAATCGCTAAGTTCAGTTTTCAAAGAGTGGCGCATCTACTGATATCATCATTGAGTCCCAAAGTTGACACTTGACCTACTTTGCTGCCATGGAAATCCTGGGGACCTTCAGTGTGGCCGGAGCTATTCACATTTTAACCAGAGAAACCATTCTCAGCACCCAAGCTGAAAGGCATGGGTTGTCATGCAGGGACCCAGATTTCGAGGGAGGAGGGGCAAGGAAATTCAATGGAGAAAGGCACAGGTCCAAGGGGACTCTGGGAGCCACAACATCATACAGGACTGAAGCATCTTGGTGTTAAACGTAACCAAGCAGACCCTAGAGGCCTTTCCAGAACAGCCCTCACCCATGTCCTCTGCCTGCTTTTGGCTGTAGAAAAACTTTAGTCAAAAAACCAGTTTAATCAGAGAAGTGAGAAAATGCAGAAAGAAAGGAAAACAGTCAAGCAAGACAAAATAATAATACTTTAGCCATTCAACAAAGTCAAGGACCCTGAGTTCTTCCTCAAGGACTACAGATAATATTCTGAGCAGTTTTGCAGGCGCTGAAGCCCCCACCAGGTAGAAGAAGTTAACTGTATGCTGCCCACCAGCACACAGACCCCGGACCGGTTGGAACCAGAAGGTTATGATGCTAATCCCCAATTACCTAATCACCAACTAATCAAAAGAATGGCTACAAGCTGGTCACATGCCCCCAACACCCTCCCTCACCCTGTCTTTATGAACGTCTCCCTGAAAGCCGCCCGTGGAGTTCAGGTTCTTTAAGCACTAGCTTCCCTGGGCTTCTTGCTTGGCACCTGAAATAAACACCGTACTCTCCTTCATCACAACCCGGCGTCAGCACATGGGCTCTACTGCCAGTGAGCTGGTGGAACCAAGTCTGGTTCTGTAACAAACAAACTGTTTCTTTTTTTGTCATTTTTAGCCATCCCACAGCATATAGAGCTCCGGGGCCAGGGACCAGCTTGGAGCCACAGTCAAGACCTCAGCCACAGCAACATCGGATCCCTAACCCATTGTGCTGGGCTGGGAATAGAACCCATGTCTCCGTGACTCCCAAGACACTGCTGATCCCGTCGTGCCACAGTGGGATCTCCAAACAAGATGTTTCTGAGATGCAGTCCACTCGCCCGTGAGTTGCTTTGTGTTGGGGATGGAGAACTTGAAGATAAACCTGAAATTCATGCCGGAAGCAGTGATGAGAGAGCAGGAGAGGAACAGGTGATGATGAGTTTGGTCCTGCTGAACTTGAAGGGCTAGACACCATCAGGCAGAGCTGTTCAGGAGACCACTGGTGTCCATGGCTTCAACCTCCATAAGGGACTGGGAGGAGGGGCCATGCCAGCAGCAAAGGCTGCGGAAGTGGTGGAAGCAACTGAGCTCACCCAGGGGCAGCCAGCGCCCAGGTGGTGCCAGTGACACCCCACCCGCCACTCTCATCAGTACATCTCGCGCGTGCTTTGAACTCTCACCATATTCTTGCTTCCTGAATCTCCTTACAGATCCTGCACACCTCTGCTCTCCGCAGGATCTGTTTCTCAAGTGGTTTTGCTGAAAGAGGATCAGAAACAGGCAGGGACGCAAAATCTATGGTTGACTTAGGATAAGGTTCTAAACTCACCTTGCCTCCGTCCCTCAGCCAGCAATAGGGAAAATGGGAGTTCCTGCCTCAGGGTTTGGGAGGAATATTCAGGCTTTTAACCCAGTATCTGTTAGGGCTCAACGAATGTCTGCTATCGTTAATAGGTGGAAAGGAACAAGAGATAGGATGTACAGACTATCACACCAAAACAGCAATTTGGTTTAGATTAACTGTTAACAATAAAATGCATGATACCCCCAATTTTAAAACACATGTTGGGAGTTCCCATTGTGGCACAGCAGAAATGAATCAGACTAGTATCCATGAGCATAAGGGTTCGATCCCTGGCTTCGCTCAGTGGGCTAAGGATCCGGCGTTGCCATGAGCCCTGGTGCAGCTCGCAGACACGGCTCGGATCTGGCGTTGCTGTGGCTGTGGTGTAGGCCAGCGGCTGTAGCTCGGATTTGATCCCTAGCCTGGGAACCTCCATATGCCCTGGGTGTGGCCCTAAAAAGACAAAAACAAAAAAAAAAAAAAGATTTCCCTAGACGAATAATATTCCAGCATCAAATAACCTGAGAAAAGTGGACTGGTTTACTTATCTAATTCCTAACTTTTTTTTTTTTTTTTGCAATACCCACAGCTCACCACAGCATGTAGAAATTCCTGGGCCAGGGATTGAACCCAAACTACAGCAACAACTCAAGCTGCTGCAGTGACAGCACTGGAATATTAATCCGCTGAGCCAAGAAGGAACTTCCCCTAATAGAATTTTGTTTTTAAGGCAAGAAATAGATTTGTTCAAGTTGGTCCCTTACAATGCACATGGGTTTTATTCTCTGGCATAAGGGGTGACCACATCCCACTGTGCCATTCTAAAACTCATTGGACACGTCCATCTTCAAGGGAGGCTGGGAAACAGATTTTTTAAAAAATCTGAGATACAAGTAGGCAGGCAAGGAGGTTCTCCCCAACAGACTTTTGAGTTTGTTTTTTAAATACTGAAAAACAAAATGAGTCATGAATGAATAAAAGTAGATTTCTGGATCATGAATATGTGCTGTAACATCTTAAACAAATTTTGTGGGAATGTAAACTGGTATAATCGTAATGTAGAACAGTATGGAGTTTCCTTAAAAACCTAAAAATCAAACTACCGTATGATCCTGAAATCCCACTCCTGGGCATACATCTAGAGAAAACTGTAATTCAAAAAGATACATGCACTCCAATATTCATTGCAGCATTGTTTACAATAGCTAAGACATGGAAGCAACCTAAATTCTCAGTGATGGATGAATGGATGAAGAAGATGTGGTATACATATGCAATGGACTATTATCAGCCATAAAAAAGAATGAAATAATCCCATATGCAGCAACATGGATGGACCTAGACATTATCATACTAACAGGAGAAAGACAAATATATAGCTTGTATGTTAAATCTTAAAAAATGATACCCATGAACTTATTTTCAAAGCAGAAATAGACTCTCAGCCATTGAAAATGAACTTATGGTTACCAGAGTGGAAAGGCAGGGGGAAGGATAAACTGGGAATTTGGGGTCAACAGATACACATTACTATATACAAAACAGATAACAAGGACCTACTGTATAGCATAGGGAACCATATTCAATATCTTGTAATGACCTATGATGGAAAAGAAGCTTTTATATATAAAAGATACATATATGATTATATGTACACAATATCTATAACTGATATATGTAACTGATTCACCTTGCCGTATGCCTGAAACTAAGGCAACACTGTAAATCAACTATGTTTCAACAAAAATTAAACAAACTTCTCCCCAGTCTTGCTCCTTTCCAATTATATGTGTGCACCAACTCCTTGAAGGGGTTGTTAAACTCAACCAATTTGGCAGGAGAGTGTTTACTAAGCACGTATTATGTGTATGATATTTCACTAGCGCTGCATGAAAATGGCAAGCTTTATGCTCCCAAAGGAACTATGATGTTACAAAGATAGACATATTTTGAAATTTAGCATTTGCCATTTCTAACACTTACTGAATTTTTCCTGTCTTTCAAACACTGTTCTAAACACGTTTCCAGGCTGATCTCTTTCTAACTTTATAAATAACTCTTTGCAGCGGCCATAAATGACTACCATTTTATACTGCAGCAGTTGAGGTACAGACAGACTAAGTGACCAGCTCAAAATCACACAGCTATTTAGGGAGCCAGCCCTTGGGAGCCTGGGCTATTTACCACCACGCTTTATTTTCTCTCAGCAGAGAAGCTGAAGGTGACAGTGCAAAGTATGTTCAGAAATTAAATGTACAGACTTTGGTTTATCTTTTTTGTTTTCTTTTGGACAGTGTACCCAAGGAAGTAAAACAATCTCCTGTTTGCTTTTTGGAAATCATGCAGCCTTCGTGAAGCTTGTGAAAGTAACTCCTTCTGTTTCAGGAAATTTGAATGCAGCACATTCAAGAACATTATTTTTCATTGTCTCATTATATCAATCATTATCAGATGCAAGTTGGTCCCTTACAATGCACATGGGTTTTATTCTCTGGCATAAGGGGTGACCACATCCCACTGTGCCATTCTAAAACTCATTGGACACGTCCATCTTCAAGGGAGGCTGGGAAACAGATTTTTTAAAAAATCTGAGTCAACTGTCTAACAACAGAGGGGTTCTGTTACTAAGAATATATACAATAAAACCTAATTAGACAATAAGCAAGCCAAGCTCTGAATTCTCCCTCACCGGGATGGTTTTAAAACGTATCTCGGGAGTTCCTGTTGTGGCTCAGCGGAAACAAACCCAACTAGTATCCATGAGGATGAGGGCTCGATCCCTGGCCTCGCTCAGTGGGTTAAGGATCTGATGTTGCTGTGAGCTGTAGTGTAAGTCCCAGATACAGCTCCAATGTGGCATTTCTGTGGCTGTGGTGTAGGCTGGCAGCTGCAGCTCCAGTTTGATCCCTAGCCTGGGAACTTCCATATGCCGCACGTATGGCCCTAAAAAGACTAAATAAAAAAAAATAATAAAACATATCTACAAAGTCTGGCACGTTCCTCTCACTGAGGTGTGGGGGGGGTGGTGGTCTATCCCTCACCGCTTGAATCAGGGCCGGCCTTAGTGACTGATTTATAAGCAGTAGAATGCAGAGGAGGTGAATAAGACTTCAGAAGCTAAGTCACAAAAGGCCTTGCCACGTGCTCCTTTGTCTTGCAGAACCCTCACTCTCATGATATTCCTGGGGTGCTCCCAGCTCCCACACTGTGAGACACCCAAGCCACATTGAAAGGCCACCTGCAGGCTGTCAGTTCCGACAGAGCCTAATCCGAGTCACCCCAGTTCAGCCCCAGAGACGTGCATGAAGGGCCCCCTACAACTCCAGTCCCAGGCCACCAGGTCACCTACAGCCTTAGCATCTTCCAAGATGGTAGTAGCAGGGATAAGCCATTCACTTTCTGCTCTGCCTGGATTCCCCATCCAGAGAATCTGCGTACATAACACCATGGCTGTTTTAAGCCGCTGAGTTTGTGGGCGGTTTGTTATGGAGCAGTAGAATCTAGAACACCTCTCTTCCTCCAAAAGAAGGTAATTGCTCCTATATGTTTCTATCACTGGCTGGTCATACACCTACACTTTCTAGGAGTTCCCACTGCGGCACAACAGGATCAGTGGTGTTTCTGGAGCTCATGGATGAGGGTTCGATTCCCAGCCTGGAACAGTGGGTTAAGGAGCTGCTGTTGCTGCAGCTGCAGCTGGGATCACTTTCTATAACTTCTATCACCTGGGACATAATCATCTTCACTGAATGTTTAATAAGTGAGTGAGCAATATATACCTTTACATTTTATTCTAGTTATTTTTTTAATCTTTTTAGGGACACACCCACAACATAGGGAAGTTCCCAGGCTAGGGGTCAAATCAGAGCTGCAGCTGCCGGCCTACACCACAGCAGCGCCAGATCTAAGCTGCATCTGTGACCTACACCATAGCTCACGGCAAGGGTGGATCCTTAATCCACTAAGCAAGGCCAGGGATTGAACCCGTATCCTCATAGTCAGGTTTGTTACCGCTGAGCCACAATGGAAATGCCTCTAGTTATTTTTTAATATTCCATCTGTACTGGGAAAGCTAAGGCAGAGGCCATCTCTAAGGGCACATAGTAGGTCTTAAAAAAATTCCGTGGGATTGAATTTGCAATGGCTAACTTTAAGGCACTGTTTGAGAATAGACAGGGATGGGTTTGGCTATCTCCTATAACACTGACCACAAAGGTTTATATTTTATTTTTAGAGAAAAAGAATATAGGGGAGTTCCTGCTGTGCTGCAGCAGATTAAGTATCCAGCATTATCTCTCTGGTGGCATGGGTTCGCTCCCCAGCCCAGCATCATGGGTTAAGGATTTGTGTTGCTACATCTGTGGTGTAGGCCACAGCTGTGGCTCAGATTTGATCGCTAGCCCAGGAACTATGCCATAGGTGTGGCTGAAAAGGAAAAAAAAAAATAGGGAAAAATCAAATCATGGTGAAGGGATGTCAATTTCAATCCAATAATGTACATAGATGGCTACGAGCCCAGCCATCCTCCAGGCCTGACCAGCCATCTCTATCCAGCCACACACACACTTGGAGGGATCTGGCTCTGAAGAGGACTGAAGCAGATTGTTTGGTGGCCTTGACTAACTTTTGGATATTCCTTCCACCTATAAGTAAATGTGCCCCTAATTAATACAGCTTAGATGCTGGGTGCAAGCCACCTGCCCAAGACTGGCTTGGTGCATGGTGGTTACAGAAATGGGCTAGGGCACAGTGACATAGTCCATGTCTTCTAACTGTCCAGTGCTATTGGGTATTTTATTTTATTTTATTTTATTTTTTGTCCTTTTATGGCTACACTGCTCCATATGGAGGTTACCAGGCTAGGGGTGAAATCGGAGCTGCAGCCGCCGGCCTATGCTACAGCCACAGTAACACGGGATCCAAGCCGAGTCAGCAACCTATACCACAGCTCACGGCAACGCCAGATCCTTAACCCATGAGGGAAGCAAGGGATCGAGTCTGTGTACTCAGGGATTTGTTTCCACTGAGCCACAACAGGAACACTGGGCATGCCATTTTAAATGCCTGAAATGCTGCAGCCTGTTTATCAGCACATATAAACTAGGTTATACTGCAGTAAGAAATACCCCCCAAATCTCAGCTGTTTAATACAGCAAAATTCATTTCTCACTCCCCTATAGGTCTGACACAGGCCAGTAGACCCACCTCAACACAGGCTCTCAGTTGCTGAGGCAGGACAAGGAATGTGGCAAATCACATACTGGTTCTTCAAGCTTCCACCAGAAGTGACATATGCTACCTCCACTTTCGTGTCATTGGCCCAAGAGGGTCAGGTGCCCACACCTGACTTAACAAGGATGGAGAAGTTCCACCTACCAGGTATTGAGAAGGCAGGAAGTCAGAACACTGAAAATCTGACAAATGACCATTCGAGGTGCATGCCTGTCTCTACTGCTGGTGAAATGCAAACACTCTGGGGACAGAGACCCCCGCATCGCCTCTCAGCAGCCATTAATAACCTCATTTGGTTCCTAGAGCATGTCTTTCTTGAGAATATGTTTTGACGTGATCAGGAAAATACTCATGGAAACAAAAAAAATGACGGTGACTTAGATCACAGAAAGATGATTTAGCAGCAGCAGAGAATGCGCACTAGAAGGCAGCTGAGAACTAAACAGAGACGAGAAACTTCAGTTTATGAGGGAAAAGACATTAGCTGCTGAAACTACTTAGTCCTAATTCTGCCTGTAAGTAGCTAGAGGTTCCAGGACAGGTTTTTCTACTGCTCAGGTCTTGGCTCCCAACCCATATTAGCTCCCCCCTCCTTTTTTTTTTTGCTTTTAGGGCCAAACCTGCAGCATATGGAAGTTCCCAGGCTAGGGGTTGAACTGGAGCTGCAGCTGCTGGCTTATACCACAGCAACGCCAGATCCGAGCCACGTCTTTGACCTACATCATAGCTCATGGCAATGCCAGATCCTTAACCCACTGAGTGAGGCCAGGGATCAAACCTACATCCTCATGGATACTAATCAGGTTTGTAACCCCCTGAGCCACAATGGGAATCCCCCAACCCATATTCTAAGGTTACTGGAGCCACCTGCCAACTTGGAAGATAACCAGACTCTCACAGACAAGAAAAATAATAAATGCAAAGAGAACAACAGAACACAAGAGCACGTGAGGGAAAGATGTCAAAACACTAGGCTGGGTGCCCGAGGAGAGACGGCCAGTGTATATTTCAGAGGCAATAGATCCTGGCCTTCCCAAAGCCCCCACCCATCTCTCCCAACAAAGCCCTCAGTCCTGCAGGGTTTACACTTGGGCCATTCCAAGTGGCAGGTCAAGTCCCCAACCATTTCTACTGTCCATTTCAGAAAGAACAAATCTTCAGGGGAGTTCCTGCTGTGGCTCACTGGCAACAAATCTGATTAGTATCCATGAGGCCGTAGCTTCCATCCTGGCCTCGCTTAGTGGGTTAAGGAACCAGCGTTGCCATGAGCTGTGGTGTAGGTCAAAGACCCAGTTGGGATCTGATATTGCTGTGGCTGTGGTGTAGACCAGTGGCTACAGCTCCGATTCGACCCCTAGCCTGGGAACCTCCATAGGCCATGGGTGTGGCCCTAAAAATGCAAAAAAAAAAAAGAACAAATCTTCATTCTAGGTCAAGAGGGAACAGAGCCAGCTCTCCTTTCCATCTAGAGCCGCCCTTGTAAATATACGCTTATTACTGTGGGTTTGGGACACAAAATCTATCACATTGACTTGTGATGATCTTTGTACACCTATAATTGAAATAAAATTCATTGTTATAAAAATAAAATAAAATAAAGTAATAAAGAAAATATACACTTATTAACCCCTGAATAGGCAAAGGAAAGAAGACAGGGCTCCTAGGACAAAATCCAGCTGAGAGAGATTCCAAGGGTAGGTTTTATTAGTACTATAACATCTTCCTTCAGGATTTTTTTCTTTCTTTCTTTTTTTTGCCTTTTTGCCTTTTATGTAGAGCTGCACCCATGGCATATGGAGGTTCCCAGGCTAGGGGTCTAACAGGAGCTGTAGCCGCCGGCCTTCGCCACAGCCACAGCAACGCGGGATCCGAGCCGCATCTGCAACCTACACCACAGCTCACGGCAACGCCGGATCCTTAACCCACTGAGCAAGGCCAGGGATCGAACCCGCCACCTCATGGTTCTTAGTCGGATTCGTTAACCACTGAGCCACGAAGGGAACTCCATCTTCCTTCAGGAATTTTATGGGGAGTTGTCAGGCAGCGGAGACCCTGGCAGCAGAAATCGCCAGCTGCCCTGGATCTGAAGGTCTTGGTCTGAAAGCATATTCTCCGCCGGGTCTTGATGTATTTTTAGGAAGACAAGCAGGAATTACTTATTCCTCCCAGTGAATGATTTCTCATTTTTCTTCCAGCAGAAATGGGGAATGGATTGCTCTGGGATTTGCAAGCTTCCCGGGTGTTCGAGAGGGTGGAGGTTAGAATGACAGTAATGACTTGGGTTTCCTCCGAGGATGGTCCCTTCATCACCGGGACAGCCAGGGCTCTGGCTCCATCATTCATACCCCGTCACGCTATGCGGGACGCTTCCCACTCTGCCTACCACGGCTCTCCCTGCACGCTGGCCCGTCTCTCTCCGGGACAGCCTGTCAGCCTCACCAGACACACCCCCTAAACGGGGCACAGGTTGGCGCAAACCCTACAGAACCCCCTCCCCTCTCTGCCAGCACACATGCATGGGCACAAATGTACATGGACGCAGGTGTGCACACGTGGACTCTCAAGAGAACCTGCACTTCAGTGAACACTGTAAGCAATCTGGAAGTGAATGCATCTTTTTTTTTTTTTTTTTTTTTGCTTTTTATGGCCTCGCAGCATGTGGAAGTTCCCAGGCTAGAGATAGAATTGGAGCTGCAGCTGCCGGCCTATGCCACAGCTACAACAATACTTGATCTGAGCTGAGTCTGTGACCTACACCGCAGCTCATGGCCACACCAGATCCTTAACTCACGGAGCAGGGCCAGGGATCAAACCCATGTTCTCATGGATACCAGTTAGGTTCATTACCACTGAGCCACAATGAGAACTCCTGAGAAGTGAATGAATCTTAAGGAGAGAGGCGTGGAGGTGGGGGGAGAGCCAGCCCCACCATTTAAATTTGGGGAGCAGGAGTTCCCTTCGTGGCTCAGTGGTTAACAAATCCAACTAAGAACCATGAGGTTGCGGGTTCGATCACTGGCCTTGCTCAGTGGGTTAAGGATCCAGCGTTGCCGTGAGCTGTGGTGTAGGTTGCAGATGTGGCTCGGATCCCGCGTTGCTGTGGCTGTGGCGAAGGCCGGTGGCTACAGCTCCTGTTAGACCCCTAGCCTGGGAACCTCCATATGCTGCGGGTGAGGCTCTAGATAAAAGGCAAAAAGATAAATAAATAAATAAATAAATAAATAAATAAATAAATTTGGGGAACAGAAAAGCACCAAGGTTATGGGTTAATTAGATGTACCAGGACTGCAGAGCAAAGGAAAGGACTGAGTTTCATAATCTTCTCATTCACACTTTTTTACATCTTCCTGGTAGACATTCAGAGAGTGACCATCTAGTATCACACTCAGGGATACAGAAGAATCTCGTAGATGTAAACTCCACTTCCTACCATCGCATTTCCCCCTCAACACACCACTCACCCTTGGGCTCCCTCCAATCTGGCCTCTGGCACCATCACCCCACGGAAAGATCTCTAGCTTCGGTCAACAGTGACCTCATAAACATCAAATCCAATGGACTTTTTTCTTTCTTTCCTTTTTTTCTTTCTTTTTAGGGCCACACCTGCAGCATATGGAAGTTCCCAGGCTAGGGGTTGAATTGTAGCTGCAGCTGCAGGCCTGTACCACAGCCAAGGCAACGTGGATCTGAGCCGCCATCTGTAACCCACACCACATCTCAGCATCTGAGAACTTACTGATTCTCTTAACAACCCAGAACGGTGGGTGCCTCCATGCCTCTGCTCTCGCTCTGAGTATTCCACGGCCAGGCAGAACACCACCTGGTAAGCCACTTGACCTGAGGGTGTCGCTGCCAAACCCCTGCCTAGCTCACTTTTCCAGGCTAGACTCAGGATCATCTCCTGGAGGATACTTTTCTCAAGCCTCCACGGCCTTGGCATTGGTCCTGGCCATGCCTCCTCTGACCCACATTTTGCCCCTGCATATCTCTTCCATGAACGACACTGACTGCCCTCACTGAGTGTCACATCCACCTTCCTCTTCTAAACTTGGGTGGCCATGATGATGCTTTATCTGTGCCTCTGCATTGCAGTGACCAGCAGAGGGTCTGACACAGGTACTTAGTGACAACACTTGGGGGATGTTTTACTGAATGAATTACTCAGTAACTTTATCTCTGTAGTTCACACGGAGGGAGAGAGAAAGGGCCAGAAAGGCATAGCAAAGTCTACATAAATGGGCAACCTCAAATAGTAGGATAACCTCTGCAAAGGAGAACTGCTCTTTCTTTGCCTGCTTCTCGTTGACAGCCCTTCCCTTTCCTTGGGGGAGCCCGCTTCCCTCCAGGCTCTCAGGGGTGGGTCAAAGAGATGCCTGGAAATTTGAAACTTGAATGAATCTTACAAGGACAGAAAGTAGTTCCTTTGGTCTAGAATCTCAACGCCATTCTGGCTCGTCCTCACCGAGCATTGGATGGTCAGATTTTCTTCCTATTTTGTGGGTCCTCATATCCCATTAATAAATTGCATTTCTCCCTTCATGGCGCTGAAGTTTGGTTCCTGTTGCTTCCACCTAAAGAATCTTTGTAGCTAGAACAATGCACATGCTTGCTTTCTGCTCCTGGTCCTGCTCCAACTGCTGCTTTCCCAGAAATCCTGCCTCCTCGCAGTCCTACCTGTTGGCTGCCTTTTCCTATGAACATCTGCTCCTCAACTCTTCCTGCCGCCAGTGCGTCTACTACCTGGCTGTGACTTGAATGGGGAAATCATTTGAAAAGCAGAGGCTCGTATGCCTTAAAGACACGAAGAGTCTTTACTAATTCTGCCAGGCAGGGATTCTGCCTGAGTCAGCGGGAATGAGTGGGAAGATGATGGTGTTGGAGCTGGAAAGAGGAAAAGCATGGAGGGAGCTAAGGGTGGGAAAGTCACAAAAATGGGCAAATAGGTCTGAGTATGAAAATGTTTAAATTACCCTCTGGGGCCAAGGTGATTATCAGGTATTTTGCTTGAGGACATCCTGACCAGCTGCTTTTTTTATTTCACGAGGTGGGAAGATTGACCAGTAGTATTGATCCAGATGGAAAAAGAGCATCCTAGCTTCCGAATACTTGCTTTCCAAAACCTCATGGGTGGAGCAGTTGTGTGGAACTCACAATGCATTTTCTCACTGAAACCATGTGATAAAAGTGGACCTTAAAATCCAGGTTAAGCCAAATGCCAGGTGGGCTGCTCTGTGTATAGTCATTCACTCTTTTGATTGTCCCTGAATCTTACTGAGCCCTCAGCGCTGAGCTCAGGAATCAGATGCAGGCAGTGGAAAGACACGAGGGAGGGACATGAAGCATGGCCCAGGCACTAGCTCATGATCAGCTCCCCTGTGAGTAAGGTCAAAAAGTCAAGTGCACAGGGCTGGACGCTCTGAGTATCAGTGTTTCTGCCTGCGAACCACCAGTTCCTTCAACTTCTTCTGTTACAATTACCCCCTTGAGTGACCACCCTCCCGCAACCGCAGCCCACAGGGAATAGTGGGTTGAGCGGGCTCCACCCCCATTCAGCATCTGGCTGATCATGTGACCCTGGCCTGGCCAATAAGTGCAGACCCTGGTCTGAGCCAATCCCAGCCCACGAAGGGCTGAATTCTGGGACTTTAGTTAGAATCATTAAGAAAGGAAACTCTTTCAGCTGGAATTGCCTGGGAGCTCCATCTGGTCTAAAGAGGAGAGCTTCTTTAGAGATGGAGCCAAACCTGGGGCAAGTGGATTTAGAGGTGAAAACAAGGGGGCTGAACTCTGATGACATCATTTGAGCCCATGCAGTTCTCAACACTTCTGAAATGTGTGATTATAACATTTTAGCCTGATGGCCTTTCCTGGTCCAAACCTTCCTAACACAGCTGCCACAAGCGCACAGGCACTCTTTCTCCCTCTCTAGAATGCCAGTGGCCCCTACTGCCTGGAGCTTCTAAATTAAAACGTTCACTTAGGCACCTTGCACTCAATCAGATAATAGCAGAAGGCAAAAATAAGTGAAATGCAGTCACTGTCCTTAACCCCGTAGCCTGGTAAGAGGGGGAGAGCAAGAGTAGCTGGTTGAAGAAGAAACTGAAGCACAGAGAGGTAAAGAACTTTGCCCAAGGACACACAGCAAGTAAATGCTGGAGTTTGTATTCAAACCCAGAGGCTCTGATTGCAGAGCCTGGCAGCAGTGATCACTGCTCATACTGTCCTTCTGAACCATGAAAGATGTTATTTTTCCTCATCGCATTTCCTCATTGGGAATTTCCCTCATTGGAGTTCCTCTTGGAGAGAGTTGCTAGCTGGGAAAGCTTTCCCAGGGCACACAAAGATCTGGGGTAGCGGTGGGGCTGGAAATGTCTTTTGAGGCTTGAGACTATGAGGTGCTTCCACTGTTTGTTCTACTGGACCACACAACACAAGCTAAGTGGATCTGGAGACTTGAGCTCCTGCTTTGCCTTTGCCAAGTTCAGCTGAAAGCCAAGTGGCAAGATGGCATTTGTGACCTGCACTCCAGCCCCTCCCCAGCCCCAGTATGGTGCCCTGAGGAACTGAGAGAAAACTTAGCTACTAGCTCTAGTTCAGCTGCCACCACAGCAGCAGTTAGAGCCACCCTTTCCAATCCGAGGGTTTCACATCCATGGATTCAAACAACCACTGATTGAAAATAGATATTTCTTTTAATTCCAGAAAGTTCCAAAAAGCAAAACTTGAATTTGTCATGTGCTGGTAACTGTTCACACAGCACTTTCTTTTTAGGGCCATACCCTGGGTATATGGAGGTTCCCAGGCTAGGGGTCCAATAGGAGCTATAGCCATTGGCCTACACCACAATCACAGCAATGTGGGATTCGAGCCACTTCTTCAGCCTTTACCACAGGTCACAGCAATGCCGGATCCTTAAACCACTGAGGGAGGCCAGGGATCGAACCTGTGTCCTCACAGATGCTAGTCAGACTGGTTTCTGCTGAGGCATGATGGGAACTCCCACCATTTACATTTTATTTACAACTACTTACATAGTATTTTCATTGCTATTATCCAGAGATGATTTAAAGTAAGGGGAGGATGTGTGTAGGTTATATGCAAATGCTCTAATATTTAATTTTTTTTCCTTTAGGGCCACACCTGTGGCATGTGGAAATTCCCAGTCTAGGGGTTGAATCAGAGCTGCAGCTGCAGGCCTATGCTACAGCCACAGCCACACCAGATCCAAGCCACATCTTTGCTCACGCCAACACTGGAGCAAGGATCAAGGCTGGCGATCAAACCTGCCTCCTCACGGATACTAGTCAGTTTTTTTCTGTCTTTTTTTTTGGGGGGGGGGTCACATCCACAGCATTTGGAGGTTCCCAGGCTAGGGGTCGAATCAGAGCTCTAGCCGCAGGCCTACGCCACAGCCACAGCAACATCAGATCCGAGCTGCGTCTGCGACCTACACCATAGCTTATGGCAATGCTGGATCTTTAACCCACTGAGTGAGGCCAGGGACGGAACCTGTGTCCTCTTGGATGCTAGTGAGATTCATTTCCACTGAGCCATGACAGAAACTCCTGAGAGAGGGGTTTTGGGGGCAAAAAATAGTGACTTTATTCAGAAAGCCAGCAGACAGAGAAGACGGAGAACTTGTGGCCCAGAGAACAACCTTGCCTGAGTTAGAATTCAGGCTCCTTTTATACTAAAAGGGGAGGGACTCAAGTCAAACAGTTCCTGGTTCGGGTTGGCCTCTGGAGGGGGTGTGTGAATTCTTTCCTCGCAGTAGCCATTCGCAGGTGGGGCTGGCCAGATGGTTTCTTGTGAGCTAAACAAAGGTATTTTAGCTTAATGCTCATTATTACCTAGGAGGCAGGGTTCCCAGAGATGGGCTAGTATGTGTAATCTGAGCTTATCAGCAACATTCCTTTGGTGATTAACTTGTGAGAGAAGACAGAGGCTCTTGCCCATGACAACTGTCCTGAGCATTGAAGTCTAGCTCCTTACCTTGACCATGGTCCTCAGATCTGCAGCCCAAGCGCCATCCCCCGGGCTTCCCCTTTGTCTCCACCACTTACTTTCCAAGACTCAACCCAAATGTGCGTCCTCTGGGACAGCCTCTCTGAGCCCCTGGCTCTTGCAGGTTTGTCTCCACCCTGGGATACCGCTGTCTTGTAATTGCCTGTTTCTGGTCTGCTCTCTCCCCACACACAGGGCAGGGCTTATGACTCATTCTCTGCCCCACTTAGGAGTCTGTTCAGCTGCAAGTTACAGAAACCACCTAAAGAGTGCTTTAAACAGAGGAGCAGGTCTGCTTTTCTCGCCTAACAAGAAATCTGGAAGTCCGTTTCAGTGGCCTGAGGCTACTGCCCATGACTGATTTTTTTTTTCAAGATTTTTGCTCCACCTTCTTTCGTATATAGTCTTTGTCCCTCGTGTTTACTTGGTGGTCCCAAGGTGGCTGCTCCTCTCCAGCGTCCCCTCTACCTGCCAGAGATGGGGAGGCTGACTGAGACAGCCCCCTCCTAGCTGCAAAGACAGCTGGGACACAGGGATTGTAACCAGACACGCTGTTGCCCTGCGTGAAACTGGCATTTTCTTTTCTTTCTTTTTTTTTTTTCAGGGCTGCATATGTGGTATATGGAGGTTCCCAGGCTAGGGGTTGAATTGGAGCTGCACCTGCTGGCCTACACCACAGCCACAGCAACACGGGATCCAAGTTGTGTCTGTGACCTACACCATAGCACATGGCAATGCCAGATCTTTAACTCACTGAGCGAGGCTAGGGATCGAACCCAAGTCCTCGTGGCTACTAAGCCACAATAGGAACTCCCGCATTTTCTTAACAGGAGGATGGATATTGAGAGGCAGCTGGCTGCTGGTGTCTGCCATATCCTAGGATCCTCAGAACTTAACAGAACCGACCAAGATTAGGGCTCCATAAATGGTGGTTGGTTGAATAAATGAGTACAGTAAATACACAGAGCCATTTCTGCGGGGACCTGGAAGAGAATCATCAGACTTGGACGAGTGGTGCTTGTGGGGCTAGGAACTGACTCAAACCTGCTTTGACCTTGAGGGCGACCCCTCACGCGATCTCCCTGGGCATTCGCTCAGGTTTCGTGCTCTCATGTCTCCAAGTTCCTCCCTAGGCCCTCGGCGCTCACACGGTGCCCTGTGTGGGGCAGCCCTGGGGCTAGATGGAATCTTGTACCATCATTATTTTCCCAAGGTGCTCTAAGCTCTAAGGTACTCCTTCTCCAGGCTGAAACAATTTTTTATGCTTAAATTTGAAAACGGAAATGAGCCAAAAAAGAGAAAAAGACTCCTGCAAAACAATCAACCTTTTTTTTTCTTTCTAGGGTCACACCTGTGGCATATGGAAGTCTGCAGGTTAACGGTCCAATTGGAGCTGCAGCTACTGGCCTGCCACCACAGCCACAGCGACACCAGATCCGAGCCACATCTGTGACCTACGCAGCGGCCTACAGCAATGATGGGTCCTTAACCCACTGAGTGAGACCAGGGATCAAACCCACATCCTCATGGATACTAGCAGGGTTCTTAACCCACTGAGCCACAACAGGAACTCCATAATCAATATTCTGATGTAGAGCCTTCTGAAGTTTTTCTATACATACGTTTTTTACAAAACCAAATTAGGGATACAAATTTACATAGCATTTTGTAATTCCATGATTTACTTCTTATAAACATCTTTCCCTGCCAATTAACAAGTGTTTGCATTGATTTAAAGTGTTGCTACCTTGGATTGCATTGCGACGTCTTGTTTATGCTTGATCTTGGCTTTCCAGCCACAGCTCTACAGATCAGAGGCCGGGGCTTAAATCCAGCATGTCAGTTTGGGTCCTATGAGAGGCAGAGGTCCGGATGGAAGGAGGAGGGCAAGAAGGTTCCTGGGGGAAAATGCCTGTCAAGAATAAAAGTGAGAGGAAACAGGAGAAGCCGGAGAGAGCCTTCAGAGCAGATACAGGCCTGAGTCCTGTCAAAGGGAGGGAAGCAGAGGTGAGCTGGGAAGGATGAGCCTGAGGCTCAGTGCAGCTCCGAGAAAGTCTCAACCAGGCCAACGGGGAGCCTCAGAGCAAGGGCTGCTCGGTGGGAAATCCTGGCAGAAATGACCTGATTCTAGTACCCCCACGTTTCATCATATGCTGGCAGCGGCATGGCCTCAGCGTGAATGTTGAGTGGATTTGAGGTTACAGCTGCTGGAGGCACTCAGCCAATGACATTCCTCTCAGCAGTTTCTCTTAGAAACGTTACAGGTGCCATATGCACGCTCTGGGAGACTCAGTTATTTCCAGCAGCGAAGGAAGACGGAACCTGACCTAATTGGTGTAAAATAATGGGTTAGCCATCCTGTGCCCAGAAACTAAGCTCTTCTGCTGGGGCACGTGTTGAGGAAGGCATCTCCATATGCTGGCAGCAGTCAGGGATCAGACTGGTTTCAGAGTATTGACTGTGGGTGAGCTGTCTGCCCAGCTGTCAGAGGAAGGACGCCCAAGAGAGGCCAGGCAATAATTAGGAGATAAGTAAACCCACAGTGAATAGTACAGAGAATCATGTGCTTGCTCGGAACAATAACTCTGCCGGGCCACTGCAGGAATGCGTTCTGGTTCCTCAGGATACCCATCAATCTGACAGCCTGTATTGATCTCTGAAGATTGACCGTGACTACTTGAAGCATGCCTCTTCTGGATGGCTAGCTGCGACAGCCCTGGCCTGGTGGAGAAGGTCTGTTTTCGTTGTCTCGGCACACTTCAGCTCTCGCTCTAATCCAAGGACTGAAAATTCACGTCTGCAGGGGTGCTGTTTCCTAGGTGCTTCTAGACCTGGTTTGGGAATTTTGGCGCATACGCCTCATTGCAGGGGCACTCTCAGGAGAGGCGGTGGGGAAGAAAGTGCTGAGCAGGGAAAGAAACTGACCAGGGTATGACCTCCACTGGAGTGGAGCTTCAGCCTCATACCACTGGATGCTCTGGACCAACCAGAGCTGGTACCACCTCGAGGTAAGGAAGCCAGCCTTTCGTACGCCTGTGTCAGCCAGTCATTAGCTAGGAGGGCATCTGACCAGGAAGGACCTCCAGCTTCTGAAGAGGCGGCTCCCTTTTAGCTGAAAATAATGGTCTGCAGAAGGAACAGCTGTGAACTTTAGAGTTCATAGGAGGTGGAAGCTGGGACACGGGGCTGGGTCACAGCCAGCACGTACTAAACATCTCTGTTGGAGGTACACCTTTGATGGAGGTTTTAAGAAAAGGGAGAGACAGGCACTGTGGCAAACAGAGAATACGGGTTGTGTCTGAGGCACCACCTGGACCTCGGCCTCAGCCAGTGAAGGCTGGCTCGGCATCACAAGTTAGCTGATGGGAGCAGCTGAAAAGCCTGGATGTTCAAGTTTTGAGCAAACACTGGCAAGGCAAACAGCCTCTCTATCTGTGGTCCCCTGTTGGGACTTCTACAGCTCCCTGTGTAACTATCCTTCTCCACCCCCAACATAACCAGCTGGAGGAGAAAGGGCAAGCAAGGGCGTGCTCCTGCCTCCTGAGGGTGTTTCCTGGGCATTGCAAGCAGGATTTTCACTTCTATCCTATTGGTTAGAACTTGATCTCGCAACTACATTTAAGTGCAAAGAAGGCTGGGAAATGCACCGCACAACTTGGGCACAAGCTACGGTTCCCACTTTACTTTCCCAACCCACTGGCATGAATTGCTTATTCACCAACACACACTCGTTACACTAACTCATCAAATATTTCTTAGTTCCTGTATTGTGCTGGACCTTGAACCCCCGACAAGGCATGGAGAGGTGGATAAGGGTGAGGAATACTGAGTAGGCAGGGGCAATCTTGTGAAATGAGTCAGAGCTTCAGATTCTGACAGGTGCCAGGATGGACATTTATAGGAGAAACAAAGGCTGGGATCGTTGGTTTTTCTTGGGGGAACCAGGAAATACTCATCAACGAGGTGGCTCAGAGGTGGCCCCTTGAGTGTGAGCAGCTGTGGGGAGTTAGCTGGAGTTAGGCTCCCTCTGGTTTAGGGAAGATGAGGGGGTAAGGGGGGGGGCAGTGGGGTGTGCTGGGAGGCCAGCTCCTGTGCTGCCTCCCTCCCCATGAAACTGACAGCACTAAAGGCCTGAACCCAGCCTAAACCCAGGTGGGGACTTGAACCCACGTGCTGGGACTCGTTTTTTGTTTTTGATGGGCAAGAAATAGATTTATTAAGACAGGACACTTGTGAGAGATGCAAGTGGCGGGGGCGGGGGGGGAAGGAGGCTCTGGCCCGGGCTCTGGTGGGCTACAGTTTTATCATCCAGGGGAGTGGGGGTTGGAAAAGATGGCCTCTTCCCTTCTGGGCGTAGTAGCTCCTCCTAGGCATCCAGTAAGGTGTGTATTCAAATCAGCAGAGTGTATTCACATCAGCAGAAGGGCGGTCCTCGAACTCCTGCCCTTGGTCTGAATCTGAATGCAGGCCTCTTCCTACTCCCCACCCAACGACCTGAGGCAATTCTCGTACCTCTGCTAGTCAAGCAAGCCTGCTTGTTCTGATGGCTTTTTTGAGCAATTTATTAACTTACGGTGATCTCCCAAAGTCCCCTAAGCCTCTCTCTTTATCCATAGTCCATTATTGGGACTTTTACAGCTACCTGTGCCTCCTCCATCCCTATCACCCAGGTAGCCTGAGATGAGCTAGGAGTCACTTCTACCCCAGGAGGAAGGAGAAGGGCTGGAGGGTGTCCTATCTTACTTTGCTTTTATCCATGTGACCAGTTCCCCACCACCGCCGTAGGAACCTGGTGTTAAAGAAAGCTTACGGAGCACACCCTGTGTGGGTGGGCTAAAGGGAACCAAGGCAGGAAACGTTGATCTATTCTGCCCAGTCTCAGCAAGAGTCCTGTTTTTCTCTCTCCCACCTCCCTCCTTTTATTCCCTCTTCAACCTCCTCAACTAGAAAAACTAGGTGTGGAATCAGGCTGGAGCAGAAACTCATAACTCATGCAGGCTCTTGATGGCGTCCTCTCATTGACACGGGAGGGAGCCGCCCAAGAAGAAACCTTCCTCCCAGCATGAAATGCGGTAACCAGCTCCATTTCCACCCTTTCTCACCCCGTCTTCAGCCCTCATCCTTTCCCACGAGTGAGAGAGCCCTCACCCCGCTCCTCACCGCGCTGGGCCTTTAAACCCGGGTTAGCCTCCCTTTCCATCTTTTTTTTTTTCTTTTTAGGGCTGCACCTGAGGCATATGAGGGTTCTCAGGCTAGAGTTCGAATCGGAGCTACAGCTGCTGACCTAGGCCACAGCCACAGCAACGCAGGATCCGAGCCACATCTGTGACCTACACCACAGCTCACGGCAACGCTGGACCCTTAACCCACTGAGCAAGGCCAGGGATTGAGCCCGCAACCTCATGGTTCCTAGTCGGATTTGTTTCCACTGCGCCACGATGGGAACTCCTCCTTTTCCATCTTTGATGAAAGCACAAGAAAAACCCCTTTCAGTTCCTGGGTCCATCAACAGCAGGAAGATTTTTCAAATGTCGCAATTCCAGGAAAGCTAAGGGAAGCAACAATGGCCAATAGCAAAACCAGAAAACCTAGGCAGGAACAGAGGTGGAGAAGGCAGCTCTTGCCTGGCGTGGGACAGAGTCGCGGGGCGCCGAGGGCTGAGTAACACCCAGCCTCACTCTGAGCTGCAGGGAGAACCGGGCGGAGACCCAGAATCAGACTGCCTGGGCTCCAGGACGTCCTCTGCCTGACCCCGGGCAGGCTGGTAAACCTTTTTCATTTTCCTGTCTACTTAATCTGGTGCCCAGCCAGGGGGCAGGTTCAAGGAGCTAAGGATAAAACAGTATTCAGGAGCTAATTCATGTGAGAGTTCTCCCCTGCCATAGTAACTGTTCAATAAGTGTAACTATGAATGTTATTATACTAAAAAGTCAGGCAGAGCCATGTCCTTCGGCCCATCTTGACTTATGCCATTAAGACCTTCTTGGAGTTCTCACTGTGGCTCAGCGGGTTAAGAACCTGACTAGTATCCATGAGGATGCGGTTTGATCCCTGGCCTTAGTTAGTGGGTTAAGGATCTGGTGTTGCTGTGTCTGCGGCATAGGTCGCAGCAACAGCTCCAATTCGACTCCCAGCCTAGCAACTCCCATATGCCACCGGTAGAGCACTAAAAATAAAAATAAAATAAAATAACATCTTTCTCCAAAGGCCGAGAACTAGCTGACTTTGTACACCCCATGCATCACTGTGAACAGGCTTTGCCTTGAGCCAGGATCAGCTTTTTAAAAACTGGAGAAGAAACAACCAGCTTTGTGTGGACTCTTAAGGGCAACAAGTCTGCTTCCCATGGAGTCCAATTAAAGAGCATGTGGTGCCCTTCTCACAGAGGAGTTCAATGCCACTCAGAGTTAGGGACGGACCCGGTGCTTAAAGAGATTATGCCGTCACGTGGTACTTGTCCACTGCCCCTCCCGCGCAGCTGGACCTGCAGAAGGCTGTGCTGGCCTTGGGCAGCCAGCTCCCTCCTTCCCTTTCTTTGGATTTTGTTTTGTTTTTGCTTTCCATGATTATTCTGAAGGGGAGGACAAATAACTTTCCTTCGATCTTTCTGTGCTCCTGGTTGAGATGCCCCTGTAATCACGGATAGATTACCAGGAGAAAAAGAAAAACAATTTTTATTCTCTATATACAGGAGTTGCACAAAGATATGAGACTCAAAGGAAGGCCAGATGGTTGCAGCTTATACACCACCCTAAGCTAAGGAAAGGGACAGGGGCCTGGAGTTTCCAAGGGGGCAAAGTGACAAGAAATATTTGGTAAACAAAGGCTCCCTGCAATGCAGATCGATCTCTCCAGGGAAATGTTATCTGTGGTAATACTCCTCCTCCTGTGAATTTAATGTGAATTTTCCATATAAAAAGGTAACTTAGACTCTGTTTTTATTTTGTTTTGTTTTGTCTTTTGTCGTTTTAGGGCCTCACCCTCAGCCTGTGGAGGTTTGCCAGGCTAGGAATCTAATCAGAGCTACAGGTGCTGGCCTACACCACAGCCACAACAATGCGGGAACCGAGCCACGTCTGCAACCTACACCACAGCACACGGCAACGCCGGATCCTTAACTCACTGAGCGAGGCCAGGGATTGAACCCACAACCTCATGGTTCCTAGTCGGATTCGTTTCTGCTGAGCCGTGATGAGAACTCCTAGACTCTGTTTTTAGAACTTCTCCTGTGCCTGCAGTTTCTCAAAGTAATCAGCTCGAAATAGTCCTTATGCTGCCAAAGAGGCATATTTGAGGGTGGCATAATCTACTCCCCTTCAGTTGCTATCTTTTAAAGAAACTAACAGATAAGAGCCAGTAGCCCATTTCTTGTTCTCGACACTCTGCTCAGACTCTATGGATGGACACCAGGCATTTGTCAAACTTCTCGGACCACCAAAGAGGCAGCAAGCAGATCAACTGCGTGTAAATTTGTTCTTTTCAAAATTTTAGCCTCATTTTCTCTTTGATATTCAGCCCTGGGGTGGTTCAGCCCTGAGGCTTTCTCAGTGTTTTCTTTCTCTGATGCTCTTGACTCAAAGGGAACGTCCCCAACTTTAGCTGAACCCTTGGAGGTTTCAAATGAATGTTTCCCAAAGTATATTTCAAGGGTATGTTTTCTAGTAGAGTAATGGACATTCCCATAATAGAGAATTTTATGATCAAAGAAAGTTAGGATCACTGTGTTGGAGAGATTAAAAAAAAATTAGCAGAATTCCCATCATGGCTCAGTGGTAACGAACAGACTAGAATCTATGAGGATGTGGGTTCAAACCCTGGCCCCGCTCAGTGGGTTAAAGATTGGCAGAGCTGTGAGCCGTGGTGTAGGTCACAGATGCAGCTGGGATCCGAGGTTGCTGTGGCTGTGGTGTAGACCAGCAACTGCCATCGGATTCAACCCTTAGTCTGGGAACTCCCATATGCCACAGGTGCAGCCCTAAAAAGACAAAAATAAAATAAAAACAACTAGCTTGCAAGATGCATCAAAATCTTTAAAAGATTAGTAAGCATTATCTGCCCATCGACAGAGGAGTGGATAGGGAAGATGTGGTACATACACACAATGGAATATTACTCAGCCATCAAAAGGAACGAAATAACATTTATAGCAACATGGATGGACCTAGAAATTATCATGCGAAGTGAAACCAGTCAGACAATTAGACAGCAACACCCAATGCTACTGCTTACATGTGGAAACTAGAAAGACACAATGAACTTCTTTGCAGAATAGACAGTGAGTCACAGACTTTGGAAAACCTTTGGTTTCCAAATAAGACAATCTGGGGGGTGGGGGAATGCACTGAGGGTTTGGGACGCAAATGCTATCAAATTGACTTGTGATGATTTCTGTACATCTATAATTGTAATAAAATTCATTAAGCAATGAAAAAAAGATTAGTAAGCATTATAAATCTGCAAAGCATTAAACTGTAATTTGAGTAAATGACACACACACACACACACACATGAAAAATTGTGCACACATCTCAGAGAACCGGTTCTCACTGGTCACCCTTTAGAGACAGGAAGGAAAGGGGCTGGCAGAACCATTAAAAGAATGAGGAGGGGAGGCTGGAGAAGACAGCAGGCCCGACCAAGGCAGGCCCTGAATAACTCTCTGCCCCAGATGGACACGCCCCTATCGCACTGGGCGTCTGCAGAGAGAATCTGAGCAGGGCAGAAACCGCACATCTCCACGTGTTCGTCTCTCCCCTCAGTCCTCATCCCAGTTCTCATCCCAACACCGCCCCCCGCCCAGTCTCCTTCCTCCTGTGGGGGTGGGGGTCCTGGTTTAACCTCAGGGCCGGCTCAGGACCATGTCACCCATTGCAGGAGTGACGGCCAACTCTGTTTGTCTGGTTTCCAGGCTCTGGATGTGCCTCCACCTCCAGGGCCCTTCTGGATCTTCCATGTCATCTTGGGCAGCTAGGTCGTCCTGCACCGAGGGTGACAGGAAGAGCTGAGCCCCAGAAGGGTGCCGCCCTCAGGATCCTGGAGGACAGGGAAGGGCCAGGCTTGCGCAGGCGCAGTTCTCCAGGGGGCGGCCCCGGTTAGACACAGGTGCACTGGGTGATGGGCAGGTGCCGCTGTTAGTACAAATCCCCTATTTCCTTTGGAAAGAAAGAAAGAAAAAGAGAAAGAAAGAAAGAAAGAATGATAGAAAGAAAGAAAGAGGGGAGGGAGGAAGGAAGGAAAGAAAGGGGGAGGGAGGTAGGCAGGCAGGCAGGAAGAAAAACAGGATTTAATGCCATCAAAAAAAGAAGCAGACAAGCTAAACCAAAGCTATAACTTATGTTTTCTTTCATTATTAATTTACTACATTTTCATCTGTTTCATTACTCCTTCACTATGTATTCACCTGTTCTGTTGTTCACTAGGACTCTGGAAAAGAATTAATAGCAATAGGCAAAACTTTAATAAAAATACATGGGGGAGGGAGTTTCCATCATGGCACAGTGGAAATGAATCCGACTAGGAACCATAAGGTTATGGGTTTGATCCCTGGCCTCGCTGAGAGGGTGAAGGACCCTGCATTGCAGTGAGCTGTGGTGTCAGTTGCAGATGAGGGTTGGAACCCGCGTTGCTGTGGCTGTGGCGTAGACATGCAGCTATAGGTCTGATTCGACCCCTAACCTGGGAACTTCCATATGCCACAGGTACGGCCTTAAAAAGACAAAAAAAAAAAAAAAAAAAGATATGGGAAAGGCCCTTAAATTGAGGCGGGAGAGAAAGAAAGGAAGAGGGAAGGTTCTCTATCTCCCCCCTCAATTTAAGGTCCTTTCCCATACTTTTTTTCTTTCTTTTCTTTTTTTTTTTTTTTGGTCTTTTTAAGGCTGTGCCTGTGGCGTATGGAAGGATGGAAAGAAAGAGGAAGGGAGGGAAGGAAGGAGAGAGGAAGGAAGGGGATATAATAAGACTGGTTGGAACTAATGAGGCCCAAGGTAGGGCAGAGTTGAATTCCTGGAGGCCCCAAGCCTCAATATAGGCTCATTGTAGTGCATTAGCTAAAGGACATACCACCTGCCTTGACAGTTCCAAGGCAGACCATATAAGGCCAAAAGTGGGGTGGCCCAATTCCCGGAAATCTTCGAATAATTAGAATAACCCTCCTGCTCCTTAGTGCGTGAAATTACACAGCTCAGGAGCTCCCTTGAGGCACAGCGAGTTTAGGACCCAGTGTTGTCACTGTAGTGGCTCAGACTGCTGCTGTGTCTCAGTTCAGCCTCTGGCCTGGGAACCTCCACATGCTGCAGACGTGGCCAGAAAAAGCTGAAGTTACCCAGCTCATAAAAACTAGCCAACTCCATGCCCCTGGAGACACCCCTGCCTTCTGAGACCTTCTGCATTTAGCCTTTGGAATGTGTATCTCTTTAAATAAACCTGCTTTCCCTTTACTGTGGCTTGCTCTTGAACTCTTTCCTATGAAAAGCCAAGGACTCTCACATGTTCCAGCAACTCACCAGAGACGTGGGGCATGACTATTCTCTCACATCCCCGTTTCCTGTATTACGCTGAGAAATGAAGAGCTAAACAGTGGAATACTATACAACCATTAAAAAGGGTGCAACAGGCTTCTACACAATTTCTTAGAAGGATGTTTACAGTGTATTAGATAGAAACAAAAATTTCACAACAATGTGTATATCTTAGTTTTATTAGGAAAATCACAGGTAGGCAAATATAAATATGTAAGTGTAAATATCCCCAGTGGGCACAGAAAGGGCTGGAGTATGTCTATTACAGATGAATTAGACCCCCATGGAGTAGGGAGAAGACTGGAGTGGTGGAAAGGAAAAATTTTTATTTTATTTATAAATAAAATAATTATGGGATAATTATAAATTATCCTATTCTCTGTGGCTTTTCTATATTTTAAAAATAGAAATCTTAAAAATTCACAATGAACACACCTAGAAGTTCTTACTTGGTTTATCCTTATGCCTCCACTAATATTAAGAGTTCTGATAAATTGAAAAAAAAATGTACACCCAGCGCTGGAGCTTTGGGCCTTATTTTTATCATGAGGAATGTCCACCTGTCACTTAAATTTGACCGTTAGTGTTAAGTTTCTTGAAAGAAAAGAAATGTGCCTTTCTCAGCTTTCCAATTTCAGGCAAGAATGTTGGCCAGAGATAAATACATAAGGGAATAAATGAAGAATAGATGGCTGACATCTAATTGCTGCAGAGCTAGGGAGTAGAAAAATGAGAATGTTCCTAAGGTATCTATTTCTTCTTTCTTCCCCCAACCGACTGCCTCGCATCAGCTGAAATGGAACAATTTGTTGGCTTTCTTTCTTAACTGGACCAGGGAGATGTTTTAGTAACTCTTGTTGGTGAGCTCTTGGCGCTCCCAATATATTTTCCCCATCAGCCAGTTTTGTCTTCATTGTTCAGAGAACTGTTGCTCTGTCTTTTGAGAAATGGAAGAACTGTTACGATTAAGTAATAAAGAGATAACGCTGGGTGACAAATGCCTGTAGAAGCAAGAGCCAGGAAGATTTAATAATATCCAGTGAGTTATGATCATAATCATGTCCTCCATTTGAAACAAAGAATGTTGGTTGCAGGTGTCCTGGAATATTTTTATTACATGTTTTCTTTTTTGTACTAGTTGCCTGGTTCTCAACTCCTAGATCACAAGACGGAGAGGCCGTTGGGCCACCCTGAGACTGAATATGTTGGGTAAGTTAGGGGTGGTGTCTTCTGTTGAGTTGCCCCCAGCCCCTGCAAGCAGAAGCTGAGATAAGGATTTGATGCAGCAGCAGGTGAGTGGGCAAGTCAGATGGGAAGGAAAGAAGGCCAGCAAGGGGCATTCTTTTTTTTTTCTTTTTAATTACTATTAGGGTGGCATCCACAGCCTATGGAAATTTTAGGCTAGGGGTCGAATTGGAGCTGCAGTTGTCTGCCTACACCACAGCCACAGCAACCCAGAATCTGAGCCGCATCTGTGACCTACACCACAGCTCATGCAACACCGGATCCTTAACCCACTGAGCGAGGCCAGGGACCGAACCCGCAGCCTCATAGATACTAGTTGGGTTCTCAACCTGCTGAGCCACAACAGGAACTACCCAGGGGTGTTCTTTGATTGGGCGGCTTCTCCAGTGGGTGGCTGGGATTCTGTCCTGCTGGGAACATCTTGGAAACTGAGGAAAACACGCCCCAGAATTGGTGGACCCAAGAGGCAAGGAAACTGGGCATTTGTCTTTCAGCTCTCATTTCTTTTTGGCTGAGAGCTGCTCCTGACTATGTGCTGAGTACTTCCAGACAGTCCTGCAGGGGGACAGAGGGTGCCAGGAGAACCCTATAGTGTGTCCCAGGTATTTGAAGGTCAGGCGTGGAAACGTGAGTGCCAAGGGGATACAGGCAGAGCGTGGGCAGCATCCTTCATAGGTTGAGAGCATGAAGGTCAGATCTGTGATGCTTTTATGGGATCCCCAAAGTTGGATTAGCCTGTCTTTCTAGCAATATTGTGGGGGTTTTTTTTGTTTTGTTTTTTGGGGATTTTTTTGTTTGTTTTTGTTTTTGTTTTGGCTGCCCTGTGGCATAAGGAGTTCCCAGTCCAGGGATCAGATCTCAGCCATAGTTTCAACGTACAGCGCAGCTGCGGCAGCACCAGATCTTCTCACCCACTGTGCCATGCAGGGGACTGAACATGCATCCTGGCGATACAGAGACACCACTGATCCCGTTGCGCCACAGCTGCAACTCCCGTCTTTCTAGTAACATTGGAATGGAGCTCAGGGAAAGGGGTAAAAAGGGAACGCAAGAGAAAGTGACAGAAAAGTTGTGAAAAAGGGATAAAGAAAGGTGAGGAGAGCAAGAAGAAGCAACATAAGACAGAGGAAGTCCCAAGAGGCCAACAGTCTTAGCAAAGTTCTTTGTACTGCAGGCCAGTTGTATCATCAACATTTGCACTCAATGACATGGTAATTAAAAAAAAAAAAGAGCTGACAATTCTTGCCATCTCTTAATAAGAATCTACATTGCTAAATAAAATAAAAGAACCTAGATTGCTGCCACTGAAAAAAAAAAAACCAGGCCTCATGTTGGTTGTTTTACACAGATGAATTGTAATTTGCACGTGGAGCCTGCGATGTGGGTCTTATTATCCTCTTGTACAGATGAGAACACTGAGGCGCAGAGAAGTTCAGTGATTTGTAAGCCGCTATTTGTATCAGAACTGGCTCCAAAATGTATGTTCTTTTCCCTGCAGAGTTCTTTCCCTTACACACTCCAAATCCCTTGACATTTAAGTCTTTGGCCAGTTTGCTTTGTCCTGATCTTAGGTTGATAGGACGTCTGGGCCACTAGGGATGGAAGCACTTTATACAGGATGGCCATGCCGTATGCTCTGCCCCTCAGTTTCGGGCACAGAGCCCAGCTCCCAGGGGACTGTAAACTCTGAGCACATCTGCCGATGTCATCTTAGCGTGGAGATATCTACGGACAGCAGGTGGTGAGTGCACCTAACTGCTCTGAGGGCACCTCTAAGCATTCACCCTGAGAACTAATAGAAATAAAGGATGCGTTAGGTCAGCTTCTTTAAAAGCAGAGCATGAAGCAGGCTTCAGTTGGAAGGCAACTCATTGGAAAGGAACAAGGCCTTCTGAGTGTGAGAGGGGCTGCTAAAAAGCCAGAGACACTTTGTCTGCAGAAGTAACGTGTCAGCTAGACCACCCAAAATGATCCTGACATTGGATAATTCAGTCAAATCAATACCTTCATAAAGACTGCTCCATGCATATCTGTATATAACAGACAAGAGGCAACTGAACTTCATCTTTGTTTTAAAATGGGATCTTGGCCTTTTAGACTGATTTTTTTTTTTAAGGCCATGGCTATGGCATATAGAAATTCTCGGGCTAGGAGTTGAATCGGAGCTACAGCTGCAGGCCTGTGCCACAGCACCACGAGATCCGAGCTGCATCCTCGACCTACATACCGCAGCTTGATGCAACCCTGGATCCTTAACCCACTGAGTGAGGTCACGGATTGAACCCGCTTCCTCACAAACACTATGTTGGGTTCTTAACCAGCTGAGCCGCAATGGGAACTCCTAGATTGATTTTTGAAGGAACTAGGGAGGATCCAGGAGAGGCCCGACCACTTGGGATCTTAGAGAAGTTGGGCCAATAATATTTGCTGGGCTAACAACTCCATGTAGGACTCCTTCTGGGCAACACAAGTTATCAGACTCTGCCCCTCTCCTAGAGTGACCCAGGGATGTTAGGGGAGCACACAGTATTTCCTTTCTCCAGGCAGAGAGCCAGAGTCTCATTGTCACAGAGAATGATGGGCTAGCTTTTCAGCTCTAAGCATGTGACCCCTGGAGGAGACGCTTCCACCTGGTACTATCTCAATACCCAAACTAATGTCTGCCCAAAGACCCCTGCTTAGCTTGCTTTATTTTTATTCCTTCTTATTTAGTTTTAGCTCCTTAAGGATGGGAGCCTTGCCTTGCTGAGTACTTGACCCTCAGCAAATATTTGAGAACTGAATGAATGAATGAATGAATGGGTGCTGAGTACCTGCCTCTCAGAGATGCTGGGTTCTCTGCTCCAGACCCACAGGGCTACGCTCTGCCTTTGGATGCTGAACCCTATGAACCCCATGGCTCCTTGGCAGCTGGCTTCCGGGCATGTTTTTCCAAGAAGAGGCTTGAAGGGAGGCTGGAAGGCTGGAAGTGGGGCTTGGCAGGGTGAGGGATAGTGGGTGGACGTCCTGTTTTGTTACTGTTCCTGTGAGTATGGCCCCACCGCAACACTTTCCCCAGTGGCATCCGCTGGCTCTAGTTTTCGGCCTCATTCAGAACCAGAACCAGCCTCAATACTCCCTTAGAAGGACCAGCCACAGCTGTGTGACATGTCTGCCCTCTTTAAAGTTCTGGTCTAGCTCCTCGGGGCTCCTTCTCCTACTTTCTTGAATCTGTCAGAACCGGATTCCGTCCCTTTGTTCCCTGACCCTGAGAAGGTAGTTGCTTCGTGCAGTTACTACCTTAGTGTTTCCTTTTGCTTTCCTCTAATATCGGTGTCATTACATTCTTTCTGTTAAAATACCTTATGGGGCTTTGGTTTTCCGGACACTGATTCTTACATGATCACTCAGCAACCCTGTGATGCAGGGATTACTCTCTCTATTTCACAGATGAGGGAAGCAGTGCAGAGTTGTTAAGTAGCATTTCCAAGGTCACGCATCAAGGGCATGTTGGAAAAAGCAGAATATTGTGGTCAGAGGGCCTGATTTTGAATTCCACCCTTATTGATTGTTTTTTACTTTTAAATTTGCATACAGTAAAACTCACCCTTTCTAGTGTATGGATCCACAAGTTTGGACAAACACAAATATAGTTATGTTACCTCCACTGTAATAAAGATGCAAAACAATGTGGAGTTCCCATTGTGGCTCAGGAGTAACAAACCCTGCTAGTATCCATGACGATGCAGGTTCAATCCCTGGCCTCGCTCAGTGGGTTAAGGATCCAGCATCACCTTCAGTTGTGATGTAAATCGCAGACACAGCTCAAATCCTGCCTTGCTGTGGCTGGGGTGTAGGCCAACAGCTGCAGCTCTAATTTGACCCCTAGCCTGGGAACTTCCATATGCCACGAACATGACCCTAAAAAGCAAAAAAAGAAAAAAAAAGATACAGAACAATTTCATCACTCCCCAAATCCCCTCACACTGTCCCATTACAGTCGATTCTTCCCCCACCCCTAGCTCTTGGCAATCACTGTACATTTTGTATTCTATAATTTTGCTTTTTTCCAGAATGTCATATAAATAAACTCATATAGAATGTAGCTTTTTGAGTCTGGTTTGTTTCGTCTTGCATAATTCATATGAAATTCATCCTGTTTTGGCAGAAGTTCATTCCTTTTTGTTGCTGAGTAGTATTCTTTTATGCAGATGTATAGAAGTTTTTTTCATTCCCAATTGAGGGACATCTGGGTTGTTTCTTGCTTAGGGTGAATACAAATGAAGCAGCTATAAATATTCACTAGCAGGTTTTTGTGTGTACACAAAGTTTTCTTTTTCCTGGGTAATTACTTAGAAATGGAATTTCTGGATTCTGTGGTACTGTATATTTGACTTTGCAGAGAAATGATTGATCTGTTTCCTAAGGGGCTGAATTATTCTGCATTATCACCGAGAGCATATGAGAGTTCCAGTTGCTCCACGTCCTCATCAGCACTTGACACTGTCAGCTTTTGTTTTTTGTTTTTTTTCCCAGTAATTCCAATAGGTATGTTGTGATGTAGTACATTATGAAAGCATCTGGGTGGAGCTTTGGATCATATAGGTTCACCTTGGACTTGGAAGGCTGCAGAGCATCATGACCAAAAGCCTAGAACCCGCAGTTACATTTGGTGCTCACTCTCTTTGTAAACATGGGCCTCAAGTTTCCCCATCTGTAAGATGAGGACAGTAATAGAATATCTACCTCAAAACTTGTTGTGAAAGTTAAATGAGTTAATACATGTAAAGCACTGGTACAGAATAAGTACCACCTAAGTGATAATTATTACTGCTTTTATTTTATTCAGGGCTGGACCACTGCTTAGCTACCTCGTTACCACATTTGCATTAAAAACAAAGCTGAGGAGTTCCTTTATGACACAGTGGATTGAGGATCCAGCGCTGTCACTGCAGTGGCTTGGGTCACTGCTGTGGCGTGGGTTTGATCCTGAGCCCGGGAACTTTCACATGCCACGAGGCGTGACCAAAAATAAAAATATAAAAAAAAAAATAAATAAAACCAAAGCTCAGAGTTCCCGTCGTGGCTCAGAGGTATCCAACACAACTGGTATCCACGAGGACAAGGCTTTGTTCCCTGGCCTCGCTCAGTGGGTTAAAGATCTTGCATTGCTATGAGCTGTGGTGTAGGTCACAGAATCAGCTCTGATCTGGGGTTGCTGTGGCTGTGATGTAGGCTGGCAGCTACAGCTCTGATTTGACCACCAGGCTAGGAACTTCCATATGCCGTGGGAGCAGCCCTAAGAAGCCAAAAAAAAAAAAAAAAAAACAACTCTAAAGCTGAGAGGTCATACTTTGGACTCCGAAGAGCAAATCTTAAAGCTTTTTGATTGCATCTTCCATCTTCTGCAATCGCTATACGGCAATTCTGTTTAGAAGTCATTCTATGAGTAATGCGATACTCATCCTCACTTTGCAAAAGTCCAATTTTGAAGACAGCATTTGAACTTCAGTGATTAAAGAAAGCATTAAAATTGTTACAGATTCCCACCTCTGTCCAAACAATACGCTTTTAATAGGAACACAGCTTGTGATTGATACTGTTTCACTTTGATCCGCAGTGCGGTATGCATCATCAACACTGAGACGAAATTACTCTGCAATCGCGCACACAGAGCTCATACTTGCAGTAATTGCACAAAGAAAACCTCATTATCCTGCAATATGTACTTCAAAAACAAAACATACAACCTTTTCTCCCTCTAGTGGCATGTTTAAAAAGCAACCTCACGGCACACAGAGGCCAGTCTTGCCTATTAAAACTGAGGGAAATGAGTAGAACGTTTACTGAAGGCTTGGGAGGCTCATCATATTTGTTTATTATCGATCATGGTGAAAAGCTTGCATTTCATTTATGCCAAATGATATTGCTGTCAACACAACAGGCTAGATGACAGCCATAGGAGTTTTATGATTTATCCTCACTTGGTACTTTATTTTTTATTAAAAGCAAGAAAATAGACATCTGCAAATACTGAGCTGTCAGGGATTCTGCTTGCAGGCAGCCACTTGAGAGAATGCTATTCCCCTTGCTCTGCCCTTTAAAGTTTATTGTCTCCGAACAGTGATGCCTTAACTGCAGTGGGTTGGGCAGTGTCACTCCCCAAATTCAGGTTCCCAGAATATGACCACAGAATATGACCTTATTTGGATACGGTGTCTCTTCAGATGCGATTAGTCACGATGAGGTCATATTGAAAGACATGGAGTAAGAGAGTCACACGGTTAGCTGTAGAAGTCCCACTAGGGGACCACAGATAGAGAGGGAAACCTAGGGAACTTTGGGAGATCACTGCAAGTTAATAATCACTCAAGAAAGCCGTCAGAGCAAAGCAGGCTTGCTTCATGAGATATGTCCCAGGTCCTGAAGTGAAAGATAAAATGAGGCCTGCATTCAAGTTCAGCAAGACAATGACCCTCAGGACCAAGGGCAGGAGATTAAGGACCACCCTTCTGCTGATTTGAATAAACACCATGACAGTCCTGGTCTGACTTCATAGGGTCAAATACTCTCTTACTGGATAAGAAGGGGGAACTAGTGATGAAGCCTGACATCTACTCAATGAAAGAGGAAGGGGCGACCTTTTCCCCCTCCCCACTTTCCTTGGGTTGTAAAAATGCAGGCCGCCTAATCCTCAGGGCAGAGCCTCCTCGCCTGCCCGCTTGCATCTCTCACAAGTGTCTTATCGTAAGAAATCTATTTCTTGCCTATCCCTTTGTCTCTCGCTGCGAGGCACGAAGAACCTGAACCTCAGAAAGTCCAGACACTGGGTGAGTGATTCTAATTTAAAAACCATGGGTTCAAGTCCCAGTCTGGGTTGGGGCTGGGTTACAGTCACGACACGTGGGTTCAAGTCCCAGTCTGGGTTCTGGCTAAGTTCAAGTCCTAAGTGTTGCCAGTTTCAGTATAAACTGACTGGGTCTTCACCCCGCTAACTGGTGTCCTTACAGGAAGAGGAGAGGATGCGTGGGGGGACAGAAACACGGGGGAGAAGTTCATGTGAAGATGGAGGCAGAGGCTGGAGGGATGGGTCCATGAGCCCGGGAGGGAAAGGGTTGCCAGCAGCTGCCAGAAACTTCGAGAGCAGCATGAGGAGATTTGTCCAGGGTCTTCCTAAAGAACCCATCCTGTGGACACCTTTATTTTGGATTTCTGGACTCCGGAACTGTGAGAGAATACATTTCTGTTGGTTTGAGCCACTTAATTTGCAATAATTAGTTACGGTCACCCTAGGAATCTACCACACTTACTCTGATGGATAAAACGAGGATCCTTTCGGCAGGGACTCTCACGTGCCCGCACTCGGTAAGCAGTTTGTCTAAATTAACTCATTTGATTTTCACTGTAGCACTGACACAGCTGCTGCTGTAATACATGGTTTACAGGGGAGTAAAACTGAGTCTCAGAGAAGCCACCTGACTTGCTTAGTGTCACGCGACTTGCTATTGTTCAGATGTGACTGCCTCCTGTTCTCTAATACCTGGCAGCTGTCTGAGATTATTCTTTTACTGTTTCACTTAGATCACTCGTTTGCTAGATATTTTTTTCTTTTTGGCCACACCCACAGCATATGCCAGTTCCAGGGCCAGGGATCCATCTTAATGCACTAAGCCACCAGGGAGCTCCTCCTTTGTTAGTTTTTAAACTTTGTTTTACTGAAGAATATATCACATAAAGTAAACTATGCAAATCTCACACATACACACACACACACACACACACACACACACACGCATAGTGTACTGGATTTTTACATATGTGCATAGATCAGCACCCTAGAAAACCCTGCCACAACACTTTCTGAATGATATGATTTCAAGACTTTTTTTTTTTTTTTTTTTTGCTTTTTAGGGCTTTATCTGTGCATATGGAAGTTCCTGGGCTATGGGTTGAATCAGAGCTGCAGCGGCCGGCCTACGCCACAGCCACACTCAAGGCAGGATCTGAGCTACCTCTGTGACCTATGCCACAGGTCATGGCAATGCCGGGTTCTTAACCCACTGAGTGAGGCCAGGTATTAAACCAGCATTCTCATGAGTACTAGTCAGGTTTGGAACCCACTGAGCCATCATGGAAACTCCCAAGACTTTTTAATATTAAAATATTACAAAGTCATAAGGGTTCTTTATAAGACTTTAAAACATAAAAAAGCTATGAAAATTGGTAATTTATCTCTCACATTATCCCTTATTCCCACATTCAGTGTTAATCATTGCTAATGTATGAGGTGTATAATCTTTCAGACCTTTTCTGTTATATTTTTATTTTATTTTATTTATTTATTTTTTGTCTTTTTGCCTTATCTAGGGCCGCTCCAGCGGCATATGGAGGTTCCCAGGCTAGGGGTCTAACAGGAGCTGTAGCTGCTGGCTTTCGCCACAGCCACAGCAACGCGGGATCCGAGCCGCGTCTGCAACCTACACCACAGCTCACGGCAACGCCGGATCCTTAACCCACTGAGCAAGGCCAGGGATCGAACCCACAACCTCATCGTTCCTAGTCAGATTCGTTAACCACTGAGCCACGACGGGAACTCCTATATTTTTATTTATGTATGTGGATACATACCTAGTCTGGCATAAGCATATATGTTTTGTACATGTATACATGGGTGCACATGCATGCACAAACATACACATACAGGCACAAAACATGTACATGCATGTACATATCATTTTCCCAGTCCAGTATCATTTTATAAATATCCTGAAGCGTGTTATCTTTTCACTTAACAAAAAGTCATATCATTTTTTTATGTCCCACTCATAAAGACCCACCTGGAAAGAGTCACACTGGGGCCGCCATCAGTCATTTCTACTCTAGTGTGAAAGAGGTTTATCAGTGAAGATACTGGGCAAGAAAGGAGGGTCGAGCGGGCTTCCCAGTTTAGTCCGTTCCACTCCCATCAGTTCCACCCCGATAGCCTCATTGCTAGAGGTTGGAAAGATAAAGCCTACTTTCTCAAGACTCTCTGACACCTTGGGGGAACCAAGGTACTTCCGGGAGACACCTGGGGTCTTGGAAAGCAGCAGTGAGACCAAGACGATCCAGCTCCTTCCTTCCCTTTTACGTTTCTTCAGGGAGGTGAGTGGTGGCAGATTGCAGTTTGTTGGCTGCTGTGGCAGCAGAGGCTCCAGGTTCTCAGAAGGCAGGACATTTATCAGGAAGGGTCATAGCTGGGCTGATGTGTTCCCAGAGGTTAGAATGTGATGGTGGCTTCCCGATCCCAGGTCAGTTCAGAGACCGAGTGGCCCCGCGGGCCAGGGGCAGGGTCTGTGGCTTCCTGACCATGACCGGGAAGCTGCTCCTTCAGGAGGGCTGTTCTGGGAGTCACTCCTGGAAACTCAGCCAAGCCCTTCCGCTGACCTCGCGGTGGTTTTGTAAACATCCACCTCCCTGTAGTAAAGCCCTTTCTATTGAAAATCGGGTGGCTTCTGACAACCGTGATTAAACTACTACAGGAAAAAAAGAAGGAAGAACAGAGAATGGCAAAGACTGGAAAGTTCTACTTTGGGACAATGTCTCAATTATTCACATACATTAATGGAAATGAATGATTTCAATTCATTAATTGATGATGAAATGAGTAACAGCCAACAGATGACGACCTGCAAATACTGGCTTTTAACATTGTGTTAGAACTTAATAGAGATGTTTTATGCCCTGGAAGTTCATGTTGCTGTTGGGAATTCCCACACTGGATGAAGCTGGGAAAAGTCACTCCTCAGATTAAGTTCTAAGCTCTGGTATCCTGGTGTCCGAGAAGTCTTCTCTGCCAGTTCTGTCATTTTGTACCTTTTTTTTTTTACCTTTTTGTCTTTTTTAGGGCTACATCCACGGCATATGGAGGTTCCAGGCTAGAGGTTGAATTGGAGTTACAGCTTCCAGCCTACACCACAGCCTCAGCAAAGCGGGATCCTAGCCGCATCTGCAACCTACACCAAAGCACAAGGCAACGCCCAATCCTTAATCCACTGAGCGAAGCCGGGGATCCAACCTGAGTCCTCATGGAGGCTAGTCAGATTTGTTTCCCCTGAGCCATGCCAGGAACTCCTCTTTTTACATTTCAAAAGGGAGTCATTTCCACATCAAAGCAACGGGCTGCTGGGAATAGTCAGAAGATCTGACCCATTCTCAGTGCCACCTCCTCCAGCCCTGTCCAGAGTGAAAAAGAGGGAGAGAAGTTGTTGGCTCAAACGTGAAGATATTATGAAGTGTGTTCCCCAGCACTTATATCAACACAAGTGCTATCTAGAATGGCTCAAAGTGCTCTTGAAAACCTCTTGAATCTATTCAAAACCTTTGCAGTTTTCCAAAAGGATGTTTTCTCCCTGTTGTCTTCAAATCTGTAAGCTAAAAAGGTTTTCGAAAAGAGTAGCCTTACAAAGTTAATGGAGAATAATAACACCAAAAATGCTCATCGTAGGTCTTCTACATGTGTAGGATGCGTTTCATTGTGAATCTCACTGAGAGAGAGAGAGAGAGAGGGAGGGAGCGCCTAGTCTTCCTTCCAGGGCAGCATGCTTGTAGCTATAGAGTTTTTGAGGGCTCTGTTTTCTGCAGTCTCTAAATCAGATCTAGACTCATTTCTGGTACTAGGGGAGAAATCCATCTTCTTACTCCACACCTCCAGGGCATTTCTGAAGGCCCCATCTCCACCAGTCTTCCAGTCTTTTTCCTTCTGACTCTTTTTTTTTTTTTTTTTGGCTTTTTAGGGCTGCACCTGCAGCATATGGAAGTTCCCAGGCTAGGGGTTGAATTGGAGTACAGCTGCCGGCCTACGTCACAGCCACAGCAATGGGGGATCTGAGCCGCCTCTTTGACCTTCACTACAGCTCATGGTAACGCCAGATCCTTAACCCACTGAGCGAGGCCAGGGATTGAACTCGCGTCCTCATGGATACTAGTCGGGTTTGTTACTGCTCAGCCACGACAGGAACTCCTTCCTTCTGACCCTTGATGCTCAGCCCTCCCTCTCTGCCTTGGCCCTGCCATCGCTCATTCTGCCTGGGGGCCCCTGTCACACCTGGGGGCGCAGAGTTTTGTCAGCCCTCCTCCTCTTCGCTGCCCCTGGAGACAAGCACGCACACACCTCTTATCGTGGTTTTGCCACTGATGTCACAAAACAGAAACCAACCAACAGAGAAGAACAAAATAACTGGCACGCTTAAGTCTTTGGCATCTTTGGGACTCTGGTTTCTAACTTTTCCATTTTCATGCTAATTAAAATAGAAGCATGCTGGCCCCCGAGTCTGGTGCTCACCCACTACCTCCCTTTTTCAATGTGGGGCTGTAAGTGCAGACACCTACTCCAGGCCCCACTCCATGAAGACACTTAACATCCTCAGTCATGGCAGGTGCAAAATAGTCCACATTGCTGCATCTATCCTGCAGCAGAAATCCATTCCCTTTACTTTAGTTTCTATTGACTAGGGCAGAGCAAGGATTATAATTTAGAGTAAGGATTGATGAACCATGGCTCTCAGGCCAAATTTGGCCACAGCCTATTTTGGTACAGCCCTCAAACTAATATTTATATATATATTTATATATATTATATACATACACACACACACACACACACACTATATTTTTTCTGTTTTTTAGGGCTGTACCTGCAGCTTATGGAAGTTCCCAGGCTAGGGGTGAAATTGAAGCTGATGCCACAGCCACAGTAACACCAGATCCAAGCCACATTCATGACCTACACTGCAGCTTGAGGCAACAAAGGATATTTAACCCTCTAAGTGAGGCCAGGGATCAAACCCGCATCCTCATGGATACAAAGTCAGGTTCTTAACTCACTGAGCCACAGTGTAATTCCTCAAATATATAATATATGAACCATATTATATACAATAATATATAATCTATGTAAAATATATATTCTAATATATAAAACATACCATCTATATACATAAAAGAGACATATACCTAACATATACACATGTAATAAATATACTGTATATATAATATATATGGTATATGAGATATATACCTAAAGATATTAAAGGGGTCAGAAGGAGCCTCCGCAGAGTTCCCTGGTAGCCGAATGGATTATGGATCTTGGATTGTCACTGCTGTGGTTACTGCCTTGGGACAGGTTTAATTCCTGGCTCAAACTTCCACATGGCAAAGGGTGCAGCCAAAAAAAATATATCACAACAAGCCTCCCCAAAACATGCTACTTCGGCATGCAGACTCTTTTGAGATGAAGGCAATCAAGACAGCAGATTCAAGCAAAACCAAACAAAACCAAAAACAATATTTTACCCTAAACTACTACCTTAAAAAATTTAGATAAAGGACCTGTCCAGAAAGAGAGCTGTTACCAAGAGATAACTTTGTATCTGAACGACCCATCTCCAGGTCACGATGGGACAGACATCTAATTACCAAGGACCTGCCCCACTTATCGTCTTGCAAATTCCTCCGCCCTGTGATAGCTCAGGCCCCCAGCCAATTCTTTAACTCAGGGTGGCATATAAGCCTCCACTGCTCACTTGTCCTTGGGTCTCATTGTCCTTATGGGGTCCCTCCATGTGTGTAATTAATTTTTTTCCCTCCTGTTAATCTGTCTTATGTTAATTTGATTATTAGAAAGCCAAAGAACCTAGAAAGGTAGGGGAAGAAATTTTCCTCTCCAGCTATGTGTATATATACACCTAAAGGACATCATCTCATGTGCTCCCTCCAACAGTTCTGTGGATGTTTGGAACGCCGCATGAAGTTATGTTAGGCTTGGCCTGAATGAGACCTGGGACTGAATAGTGATGTGCACATGGGTATCTGCCCTCCTGGACAGACCCCGTGAAAGCATTAGTTTGGATGCTTTTCTCCCTGTGCTTTATTCTGTGGGACCAGCTGCCCAGCGGCTTTCCACATTCTGAAGGGCTGGATGCTGACATTTGCCTCACTGTGACTGGAGTCGTGGCTCTGAACTCGGTTGGCTCAGTTACCTGGGCGAGTGACCAGAACGCACTGCCCAGAGTCCTGGGCTGACCCTGCCAGGTTGAAGACACTACAGAATGTTCAGTCATACCATTATTAGCCCAGGGCACATTCTGTCCTTTTCTTAGTAGGAATACACAGGATGCTTCCAGCATCCACCTGCATCCCCTTGCTCTGGCAAGCAGACAGCTATTTCCTACTACGAGCAGCTTGGACGCTTCCCAAGGGCTTTCTGTGAGTCCTTCAGGAGCAGGCTGGGCCTTGTTGCAAGGCAGATGGGAAGCGTAGGGGAGTTAATGCCTAAGGAATACCCCAGAGTCAATAAATAGCACAGGCTCCTCACCCCTTAGATGTGACATCTCTGATGTGTGTTCTACACAACCTCCCAGGATTCACTATGCAGAACAGTTTAAAGCTCAGTTTTCCTGGGTCTGCAGCCCGCTCTTTAACCCCACGCTCTCACTCTGAACTGACTTCTGTGCTGCCCGTGAAAACACACCTTCTGGAACTCTAACCATAGACAGTGTGGGAGACCCAGGTCCTGCTAATGCATCTGAAATCCATCACTGTGCTGGGCCTGCGTCTGTGCGTCTTGTGGGTTGTGTGCTGCCAGGGTCTCTGCACAGCAGGGAAACTGAGGCGGATCCAGTCTGGGAAGACACTGGGCTCCTCTGATTGCTGACTGTGGTTCAGGGACTTGCCACTGGCTTTGCCAAGACTTCCTGAGAACTGGATCGTAGTCTAAGGCTTTCCACCCAAACCTCCTTCCTTCTTTCTGCTCTACAGGGGCGGTACTGAAGCTCCACCTGTGTTTTTAAAACTCGGAGTATAGTTGATTTACCATGTTGTGTTAGTTTCAGGTGTACAGCAAGGTGACTCAGTTATACATATATATATATATATACACATATACATATACATATATACACACACACACTCACGTGCATACACACGTGTGTATTACTGATATTTTTCTATATCTTATATATTATTACATATCTTACATATTGTTTATATATCATATATATGATAATAGATATTGTTTTCCAGATTCTTTTCCATTACAAGATATTGGATATAGTTCCCTATACAGTAGGACTTTATTATTTATCTATTTAATATATGATAGTGTATATCTATTAGTCCTAGACTCCTAATTTATCCCTCCCCACTCCCTTTCCACTTTGGTAACCATAAGTTTGTTTTCTATGTCTGAGAATATGTTCCTGTTTTGTAAATAAGTTCATTTGTATCATTTTTAAGATTCCACATATAAGTGATTTATATGGTATTTGGTATTTGTCTTTCTCTGCCTGACTTACTTTCCTTAGTATGACTATCTCTAGGTCCATCCATTTTGCTGCAAATGGCAATATTTCATTCTTTTTTTTTGGCTGAGTAGTATTCCATTGTGTATATCTACTACATTTTCTTTCTTTATCCATTCTTCTGTCAGTGGACACTTGAGTTACTTCCATATCTCTCTCTCTCTCTCTCTCTCTTTTTTTTTTTTTTAGGGCTGCACCTATGGCACATGGAAGTTCTCAGGCTAAGGGCTGAATGGGAGCTGTAGCTGACGGCCTAAGCCACAGCCACAGCAATGCAGGATCAAGCTGCATCTGAGACCTACACCACAGCTCACCACAGCTCACGTCAACACCGGATCCTTAACCCACTGAGCCAGGCCAGGGATTGAATTCACATCCTCATGGATCCTAGTCAGGTTCGTTACTTCTGCTTCCATATCTTGTGAATAGTGTTGCTCCATCTGCATTTTTAATCTCGCGATATCTTTTGCATGTCTAATCCTGTCTTTCTTGGAAAACCAAACTAACAGAGTGTCCTTCCTTTCCTTTTCTTTCTTCTCTCCTCCCCCGTGGAGGCTTCCTGCATCACCTCCCAAAGGAACACTTACATCTTGGGACTGCTTTCTGGGGGACCCCAACCTACATCACACCATGGAAGCGTTTTTCCCACTTTGTGTTTATGGGGCAAGCCCAGGCTGACCAACGATGCAATCTCCTACACTTCAGTTGCCCAGACCCACATTCTCATGGCCTTTATGAGGTAAATGAAACTAGCAGTGGTCTGAGTTGTAGTGTTGTGGTGTTTCAGCTTCAGCCGTTCACACAAACCTAATTACATCAATTGTGGCCCTATTTATATCTTCCCACATGAACTGAGTATCAAAAATCATTATCAATAGCTGGTTTACAAATTATGCTTCTCCATGTTACTTTATGTAGATTGAATAACAAAAACCCATTGTCAATATTTGCCTCGCATGAAAATCATCAGCATGGAGCAGAGAAGCTGCAAATATTCCATACAGAGCAGACCCATAAATAATCAGATTGTGAACATACTTCTTTTCAAGAGACTCATGATTATTTTTCCCATTTTAATGGTTCATAGAACACTGGCCTAATTGCAGATGGTATATAAACTGGCCAAAAAAGCTATTAGTCTGAGTATGTTATTTCCTGTTGACTTATTTTTGAGCTTTCTCTCAATACTGCACCTGTTTGGTACTCAAAAACTCAAGTATTCTGAATAAATTGAAACATAGCCTGCAGGAGCATAAATCTTGCATGATATATACATTTCTAAATAAAAAAGGAGCTGGAATTCATGAGGAAAAAATGGCATTTATATATCAAAATATCATTGGATGTTAAATCTGTAATTTTTGGAGGTATTGTTAATTTTCAAGTATTTAACTTCCTAATTCAGAGAAGTCAATACAGCCTTTTTTTTTTTTTCCTTATGTGAGATCCAGATATTCACCTTTGTGTGGCTGCGTGGGGAATATAGGTCTTAGGATGGCTAGCTTTTCTGAGTTGGCAGGATAATTTAGCTAACCAGCTTCTTGACAAAGTAGCTGGTGTGCTTAAGAGCCAGAAATACTTCATTAGTACTTGCTTGTTAGAGGTGTGTGTGTGTGTGTGTGTGTACGCACGCATGTGTGTTTGGGGTACTGGTCTTGCTCCGATGTTTATCAAAATGGTTGTGGGTTGGAGTTCCTGTTGTGGTTCAGTGGTTAATGAATCTGACTAGTATCTACCCTAACTGGTACATTTGGTTAATAGGTTCTAGCCCTATAATCAGTTATTATGTGTATCTAGGTCATTGTGGTCAGACCACTTAACTTTCCTATAAAACTGACAGCACTCATGGCCTGAACCTAGCCAGAACCCAGACAGGGACTGTATCCACAAGGATGCAGGTTCGATCCCTGTCCTTGCTCAGTGGGTTAAGGATCTGACGTTGCTGCAAGCTGTTGCATACGTTGCAGACGTGGCTTGGTCCCTGCATTCCTGGGGTTCCTGCATTGCTTGGGGTCTCTGCATTGCTTGGTCCCTGGCAGCTGCTGGCCTGGGAACTTCCACATGCTGCAGGTGTGGCTGTAAAAAAAAAAAAAAAAAGAGAAAAAAAAAAAAGAAGTATTGCTAGAGAATGTCACCAAGTTTAGTTCAGAGGTTCCACGAGGTCATTAACTCATCGAGGATCACACTCTGCCCTCTTTCTACCACCCTGGGCCCAGGACCTTCAGGTTAACTCCTTTATTGTTTCCAAATGGCTCCCAGGACCACACATATTTGCAAATAGATTACTGTTCAATGGAAAAGAAATGAGGCTGTTTACTCTGAGGTTATTTCCTCTTGTCATTAGGAACCTTCCCAAAAGATTTCTCTTAGATCTCACATTTTATTAGCCAGGATTACATAAATCATGCATTTTATTAGCTAGGATTACTTAAATCTCTGTAAAGGAGATTTCCCTCCTTCCCACCCCTTGGGGCCAGAGACAAAGTCTTCAGAGGAGGGTCATTGCAGGCCGTTTTGGAATCTTGCTTCAAGGCAGAAAGAAAGGTGAAGGAAGGAATTAGATAAAGAACCAACACCTGGGAGTTCCCTTTGTGGCTCAGTGGTTAACGAATCCGACTAAGAACCATGAGGTTGCAGGTTCAATCCCTGGCCTTGCTCAGTGGGTTAAGGATCCAGCGTTGCCGTGAGCTGTGGTGTAGGTCACAGACACGGCTCGGATCCTGCGTTGCTGTGGCTGTGGTGAAGGCCGGCAGCTACAGCTCCTGTTAGACCCCTAGCTTGGGAACCTCCACATGCCCTGGGTGTGGCTCTACATAAAAGGCAAAAAGACAAAAAAAATTAAAAAAAAAAAAAAAGGAACCAACACCTGGGCTGGAACCCAGCACCTAGGAATCTTCATGACCCAGACAAAGTTACTCTAGAACTTGGGGACAAATCCAGAAAAGGTCACTGGGC
>PVHT021183543.1:30914731-30945945 GCA_004024745.2 Catagonus wagneri | reverse complement strand
AGATGTTTCCTGAATTACTGAAAGGGCTCAAGGTTGTCACCTAGAATCTCATCCAGAAGTATCACTTAATAATTAATTTGAGATAAACTATATTCTTGGTAGGAAGTCCATGCCTAGGGTCTGTTTGTGGCTGATAATAATGCAGTTGAAAGTAAGAGAGTTGAAATTCTTCCAGTTTCCACCCACATGAAGGACAGAGGGTGCCTACTTTATCCGGCCCTGGTTTTGCTCCAGGAAAGGGACTTTCTGTGGCAGAGTAAATCTGCTGGACTCCGCCAAGTGCAGGATGAATGATCACCCAAGACCTCCCATATCGCTTTGTTCCAATGCTCTACCTTCTTGTAAAAGCTGCAAACAACATCCTAATGATTGCACTAATTTCCAACTACCTTAATTCTGGAAAAGGAGCACCTTGGATGGAGAATCTGAATATTCTGAATATTGAAAAGGCATCTTCTCTACTGCAAATTAATTAACTGGCATCATATACATTCTAACTGTCAATGGGTTGGGTTTGTCATCAGATGTGAAAAAGAAATAATTCAATCTTGGTTATCCACAGGTGAGGACCAGACCATAAGCCTATGTTGTCCATGTCAAGGGCAGACACCTTGGGAGGGCCTGCTGGGGCAGTCAGCCTATAACCCATGAACTTAGCCTGCTTCTCTTCCTTCCTCTGTTGCTTGGTCATCACTGCACTGTGGGACAGGACTCTGTGAGATGACATACATCAAAGCCAGGTTAGCTCCTGTCTGGGAGGTTTCCAATCCCCTCTTGTCGTGTCCCCTTTGCCATTCTGCTGGTCCAGCTGAAGACCTTTGGTTCCCTCGTCTTCACCACGGGCTGTGCAGATTCGAAGATGGATAAATTTACTGGGCTGCAAGAAGATCTGCAGAACACTGGCCTCCTAGAGGACATCAATTTGGCTTCCCCATTTCCCTTTAGGTAATTGAATGTCAGGATAACAGATGGAGGGTCAGGAGGATGAACCATAGTTTTACTTTTAGGGTTTCGTGCAGGAAGGAAGGGTTCAGATTTACAGATTTCAAGGTGTTTTTTCTTTTTCTTTTTTTCTTTTTACAGCTGTACCTGTGGCATATGGAAGTTCCCAGACTAGGGGTCGGATCAGAGCTTCAGCTGCAGGCCTACACCACAGCCATGGCAACACCAGATCCTAGTTGCATCTGCAACCTACACCACAGCTTGCGGCAACACAAATCCTTAACACACTGAGCGAGGCCAGGGATCAAACCCACAGTCTCATGAATACCATGTTGGGTTCTCAACCCCCTGAGCCACAATGGGAACTCCCAGATTTCAAGAGTTTTAAGATTTAGTTTGTTTAGGTTAGTTTGACGTCCACACTTAAAAATTTGGAGAGTAAAGAAAATGTAAGTACTCTTACTTTTTCCACTCAGGTTTCTAAAAACTCTCTTTAGGGGAGCTGACATAGACCCGTCCAAAGAGACATCTCCAAGACTGACTATAGGGAACCAGAAATAGTTCTGAGACAGTGGTCTAAGCATCCATTCACCACTGTGTTCTACGTTAGTCATCTTGACTTGCCGACAAATACTAAAATATTTGTCCTACCTAAATTACCATAGAGGACTTGATTTGATCTTTCATCATTCATCCCACCTCCAGGTAAATTATCTTTTCTTTTAGGAAACCACCCCTCCCCTTGGCCCATGAGTTTAGTTGAAGATGACCCCCTTCTTCCCATGGCCTTGGCAATGGTTGGGTGATCCAGTGCTGGCCAATCAGTGTATTCTGTGGATCTCCCAAGCAGTTGTAGGAAAAGAAAAATATTCCTCAACCCTTTAGGAGTGGCTTGCTACATCTGAAAATTAAACTGACAAAAACAGATTAATAAGAGAAAAGCAGACTTATTTTATTAAATTTTTACAAGTGCATGAGAACCTCCACAGAGCATGAAGACCTGAAGAAGAGACCAATTTTAGAGAAATAATGCATTTGTGAAGAACTGATAAGATACAGGGGTGTAGGCTTAGGGTAGTAAACGGTGCAGAAGTCACTAGGAAGAGATGGGTAAGTTTAACCTTTGTTAGTAGATTTGAAAGTGCCCTATCTGGGCTGATAAGGGTCTGTCACCAGGAAAAGGAGAACTAATTTCCTGTGTTTAGGCAGAGAGGGGGGGATTTGTCCGCATTTACTGCTTCTTAGTCGCTTTCAGGTGAAAATAATTTTTATACCAAAGAGGCATATTTGGGGGTGACACACTTTGGTTGCCTTCCAAGTTGGCCCAGCAGTGGGAACAAGACACAAGGTGAGCATAGTTGCTTAGTTCTGGGACTCCTCTTGGGCCTCTTGGAAAAGAGAAACCGTCTTTCCTATGGTATTGCTGGCTGTGAAATGGATGAAAGCTCGAAGACACTGTGGCCACCCTGAGAAATCTGTTCAAGTAGAAGAGAGTGGAAGCGGGCCTCAAAGAAAGGGAGAGATGGGTCATGATGATATTATTTGAATTCCTGAATCCAACCATGCCTGCCATCTGACTTTTCTGTTATTTGAGTCAACAAACTTTTTTTTTTATGTAAGCCTGTTTGACTCCGAGGATTCTTATTTATAAATGAAAGAATTCTAATGCAGTCAAAAATTATGTCAACTTTAACTATTTTTTTTAATCCCCACTGCATCTGTTACTCATTCCTTCTGTCTCTCCCATCCGAATCCAAGCCCGTCTCCAACTTTCCTTCCAACCACCTTCTGACATGATAATCGTGCTTAGTCTAGACCAGTTCTTCTCAAACTTTCCTGTATAGCAAAATCACCTAGAGGGCTTTTCAAAACAGATTTCTGGGCCCTGTTCCCAGAGTTTCTGCTCCAGCAAGTCTCAGATAGGGCCTGATAATTTGTAATTCTAAAAATTTCTCAGGTTAAAAAAAAATATTCCCAGATGATGAGAACAATTGTTCTAGAAATACTGGTGGTCTTGACAGCTCTCAACACAAAGCACAGTTCCAGTCCAGGGCCTTCATACTGGGTGCTCTTTCTTCCCAGAACGCTCTTCTTGGATATTTGTATGAATTGAATGCTAAAAATACTCAGTGACTAACTTTTTGAAAAAAAAAAAAAGTCCTGATTTATAGCATTTGTTGATTTTTGGCGAGCAAATCCTCCCACCATAGCTGATTTTAAGCTACCAGTGTGAGGTCACTGAAGGTGGAGTTGGGAAGAGATGTACCCTATCTGTTCTGAGGAGCCAGTGTGAGCTGGCTCAGCACACCAGCATTCAGGCGACAGCATCCTGTCTCTGCTCAATGTCACCTCCTCCAAGAGGGCTTCCCTGATAACAGGGTAAAACAGAACAACCATCTTCCAATCGTTCTCTTTTATTTTTGTTCACTTCATTTGTTTCTAACCAATGATGCATTTCTATTTTAAAGTTTTCATTGTCCCCTACTAAGGTGTGATCTTCAAGAAGGCAGAATTTTCCATCTCATGCCATGCTGTATCCTCAGAGTCGAGAAGAATGCCTGGCCCAGTCCAGGTGATCAGTAACTATTCGTTGACTCAGTCAAACTGAGTCACTTTGCTGCACAGCAGAAATTAGCGCAACATTGTAAATAAACTATACTTCAATAAAAAATTGTCTTAAAAAATTGAGAGCACAAGGTTGACAAGGCTAAATGCCTCCAAAAAAAAAAAAAAAGAAAAAAGAGTGTGGCATATATTTGGAGAGAAAACCAAGAAGCCAGAACTGCGCAAAGCATGAGGATCAGGAGCAGATTCCCAGGTTCCTCTATGCCTGCAGAGCTGCCATGTCAGACACTGTCTCCGAAAAGAAGAAGCTGCTCAGGGACCTGGTGGGTGTCAGCTCAAGAAATATGGGCAGCTCATCTGCATATCTTTTAGTGACCTTCTGGAATGACAGCCAAGCCACCAACGCTTCCCTGTTTGCAAATGATAGAGATCTCATTTCTGGGGACGTCGGGATTGATGTGGCAGCCGCAGTGCCATTAGACCTGGAAGATGCTCTGTTCTCATTACGGTCTCCTGGCAACGTAGCACCAGATGCTGCCGTGAATATTAACGACCCTCATTCATGTAACCTTTAGCGCCTCCCCCCACCGCTCCACCAGGCTGTGGCGGGGGACCACTGCTATCTGCTACTGCGGTCTCCATCTCAACAAATCTTTCCTTCTTCTTCTCCTGTGTGAGGAAAGAATTATTAATGAGATTTTTTTTCTGAGGAGAGGGTTTTTACTTCTCTACGGAGACACTCACTTTCCAAGCTAGATCCCATTTTCTGAGAAAGATAACGGCACACCCGTTCTGCTGGAGTGTCTCTGCGATGGCTTTCGCTGACTTTATCTGCAGATTGGAATATGTAATTTGTCTAATATCTTTGTTTCCTCATGGGCGTGGTTTAAAAATAAATGTGGAATTGGGCAAAGGGGGAAATGAAACAGTACTAAAATCTCAGTGGTGTCATAGTTCTTATCAGCTTCCATCAATTTCAGGGCTGGAGTGATGTGTGTAAGACTGGTCACTCCATGCTCGTCTGTCTGCTGTCCATTGGCTTCATGCTAAGGGCGTACCCTTGAATGGCAAAGGCATATGGAATTCTCCAGGCTGGGATGCTTATTTCTCTTAGTGCTTTGTCTTTTTAGACCTCCAAGATACTGGCCAGAGGTCGTTCTCAAGAGTAATTCAAGGCCTGGCAGAGAGTTGAGTCTTTCGCTTTCCTTCCTCTGATGTTTAGCGAGTGGTTTCAGAACACAAACTTCAGAAGAATCCAGAACAACGTATGGCTCCTGGCTCTGTCATTTTCTAGCTGTGGATTCCCGGGCTTGCTGCTCAAATTTGCCGAGCCTCAGTTTCATATCTGTAAAATGTAGCCAAAGCCATCCAACTCCTCGGGTTGTCAGTAAGTTAAATGACATAACCCATGTGAAATGCTTAGCTCAGTGTCGGGTACATAGCAAGGACTCCATAAATGGCAGCCGGTGTGGGAGACTGTTGATGACACCTGCCTCCTGGTGTTGACAGCACTCATAGAGATTCTAGAGTTCACCACATGACTTGCCTTTACCAAGGGGACATCAGCAAATGTGACTGAAGTCAAGGCTTGATAAGAGCTCGTGCCTTGGAGATTTCCCTCTGGGAAAGCTGCCCCCCATCCAACGAGGAAACCCAGTCTGACCCATAGGAAGGAAGGAAAGGCAGCATGGACAAAGGCCCAGCCAGCCCTGAAGCTGAATGCAAGACCAGGTCAGGGCAGGAAAACCATGAGGCTAGCCTCGCACATGTTTTAGATTTATAGCATGTATCTATCTATCTATCTATCTATCTATCTATCTATCTATCTATCTATCATCTATCTATCTATCATCTATCTATCTATCATCTATCTATCTATCATCTATCTATCTATCTATCTATCTATCTATCTATCTATCAATCATCTATCTATCATCTATCTATCATCTATCTATCTATCTATCTATCTATCTATCTATCTATCTATCTATCTATCATCTATCTATCTATCATCTATCTATCTATCATCTATCTATCTATCTATCTATCTATCTATCTATCATCTATCTATCTATCTATCTATCTATCTATCTATCTATCTAGTTTATTTATCTCAGTTCTGACTCACCACACCTCTAGCGTTCAGTAGCCACACAGGGCTAAGTGGCTACCACGTTGACACCACAGGTCTAAAGACTCAGTTTACTGGACTGTGAAGTGGGGACAGTGAGCTGCCCTCATGAAGAGTGGCACACATCAAATTTGATCACATGTGCAAGTTCTGTGTCATCCGTACAGGACCTCACAGGCGGTCCCAAAAGTTTTCTTGCCATTTTAAGCTTTGACAAGGTCAGAAGCATCAGTGTTACAACTGACAAAAACCATCCTTTGGAAGTTTCACAAATTTTAAATAATACATTTTATTATTTTTTTATTTTATTTTATTTATTTTTTGCCTTTTGTCATTTTATGGCCGCACCCGCGGCATGTGGAGGTTCCCAGGCTAGGGGTCTAATTGGAGCTGTGGCCACTGGCCTACACCACAGCCACAGCAACGCAGGATCCGAGCCGCGTCTGCAACCTACACCACAGCTCACGGCAACGCCGGATCGTTAACCCACTGAGCAAGGGCAGGGATCGAACCCGCGACCTCATGGTTCCTAGTCGGATTCTTTAACCACTGCGCCACGACGGGAACTCCTAAATAATACATTTTAAATTTAATTTTTTATGGGCCATAGTTTCCAGGTGATGCTTTCTCAGGCTGACGGATGGGTGGGGGGGTCCTCTTGCTTGGCAGTGTCATCACCTGACCTAGTTCTTGTTCTAGTTCTAGTTTCTTGTGGGAGTCATGTCAAAAAGATCAAGTGTAAAATAAAGCCTCAGTTCCTGGGTAGTGACTCAACAGCAGCTGATGGAAGTTTACAACGTTCGAAAATTGACTACAGAGATACACGGCACAGGATGGTGGTGAAGCTGAATTCAGTAGGAACATATTACTATTGAAATATGTGAATAATTAATCTTTTAGATGCTATTTGTTGTAGGCTTATAGCATTTACACTTCCGATGTAATTAAAGCTTTAATTAGCACTAACCTTCTGGACACCATGTATTTACTCACCAAAAACTTGATTAGAATTGTTCCCCCCACATCGATCCTAGCCTGTCTCCACAGAATTATACCCCAAAGAGCTGAGCTGCAGAGGCTGTTGTGAGGGTCATGCTGTTACATGCTGTAAACTGAGGGTCAAGAAGTCTGTGGTGACAGATAGTTCTTACGTGGCCTGGGAACTCCTCACTCCAATTTGTCCGTGAGAATTAAGACCTACCCACCTCAGAGATCAGCCACTGGCTGTAGGATGACTAGACAGCTTTGCATTTTCCTGGAGGCCTTGAGGGGAAGGATCCTGCAGCAATGTACAGCGATCCTAGGTATCAGCTATAAACTGCCATGCCTTGGTGAAGCACATCGGTGGAATTGGTAATAGTGAAAAACTCACCAGGAATGCCTAAATAACATGTTTTCAAAATCAGAAGAATTCATGCCTTTTGAAGGCTATGGTTAAGATTTTCATCAGTTCACTTTTCCACCTTTGTGTTTATTTATTTATTTATTTTGCCTTTTGTCATTTTAGGGCCGCACCTGTGGCATATAGAAGGTTCCCAGGCTAGGGGTTTAATCAGAGCTGTAGCCACCGGCCTACGCCACAGCCACAGCAACAGCAACGCCAGATCCAAGCCATGTCTGCAGCCTACACCACAGCTCACGGCAACGCCGGATCCTTAACCCACTGAGCGAGGCCAGGGATCGAACCCGCAACCTCATGGTTCCTAGTCGGATTCGTTTCCGCTGAGCCAGGATGGGAACTCCAACCTTTGTGTTTATTAAGAGAAACTGTCCCTTCCTCTGGGAGAGAAATAGCCCTGCTCCAGGGCAAATGGCTTGGGGAGTAGAGTATGGCTGGATTTCAATTCAACTGCTTGATTGAGTGTCTTCATAGACAACATTTAAGACTGTACATCATGGCCCTGGATACTGTTGGTTCACACTTCCTCTCAAGACTGAAATATTACAAGAGAGGCAGCAATCTAGCTGGCTCATAGACCAGTTTGAATAAGCTATGGTCTGTTTTGGGGCTATGGTCCATTACCCTACCCTTAAAAATTAATCACATAGAATACTCATCTTATAAGGACAAGAAGGGGGAAAAAAAGAGACTCTAAATGCCCTTAATATTATTTAGGAACAAAGGAACTCAATTTCTAATTGCTGCCATACTGCTAAAAGACGTTTAATTTCATTAATATTTTATGCCTTTTCCCTAGAGCAGTTGAATACATCACACGTCACAAGACTAAATTACATTTATTCCCAAGAATTTAAAACTGGGATTTGAGCCAAGAGGGAACCAGAAGGAAGGAATGCTTTTTTACCACCGTCTAAATGAAGTGTACTGTTCTTGAGTGAGGCCATAGCCCTTTAGACCAAAAGAATACAGACATTCACCCACTGAATGAAGAAATTGTGTCTAGTTCATTTTCTCTGGCTTTGATTAGAGATTAAACAATTCCCAAAGAATGGTAAAAACAAGAGAAAATATACCTTCCCCATGTGTTAGAGCAGATGGCATATGGAAACTCAATGAACTGATGAGAAAAATACATACCCATCGTATTGACACTTATTGGTGTAAAGAGAATTTTGAAAATCTCATTGGCCTTGATGATGGCGAGACAATCGTTTGGCTTTATTATTTTAACTGAAAACAGAAAGAGAACTTGTTCCCTAATTTCAGAAAGAATTTTAGAACTACCCAGGCACCTCCTATAATTGCATCATTACTTTTGGTGAAAATGACAGGTCAGGAAATACGCATTTTCTTATGCCATTTCTGGACTGGTAAACACTGCCTTTCCTCTCTCCCTGTCACATACACGCATAAACACACACGCTTCAGTCTGTCATAATTCAACGCAATAGTTAATTCCTTTCAGCCTAATTCTTTTTTATATCCTGCGGTTATCGTCTGAATTCATCCAGAGGAATGGGGAAAGACAAACTGCCTTTTCATCTGGCTTTGCTCTCAGGAGTTCAGAAAGCCTCCAGTTGCAGCTGCTGTGTGGAGCAGAGCCGACTGGCTTCCTGTCCATATCCCGCTGCCCTCACCATCCCAGTATGTGTGGAGAGCACCGCTCTGTAAACTGCTGCCCTCTGCTCGATGGCTCGCTCTCAGCCTGTGTCTGGACCGAGTCAGAAAGGCCAGAGTCAATGCCATGCAGAGTATCACTTAGTCAGTTATGGATGGGAGCTGAAGGCTAAATACCCCAGCCCTCCCATCCCTGGAACAGGACAAGGTGAGCTCCAGACGATCTGCTCAACCTAGAGGCCTGTAGACCACGGTTACTGCACAAAATATGGGATGGCCAGTTAAATTTGATTTTCAGTTAAGCCGTGAATAACATTTCAGTTAAGCAATGAATTATGTTTCAGGTAAGTCGATCCAAAATAATACATGGGACACTCTTGAACTCAAAAAACAAAACAAAACAAAACAAAAAACTGTTGTTTGTCACATTCAAATTAAAAAAAAAATTTTTTTAGGTCCACACCTGCGCCTTAGGGAAGTTCCTAGGCCAGGAATTGAATCTGAAACATTCCAATTTATTTATTTATTTTTATTTTTATTTATTTTTTTTGTCTTTTTGCCTTTATCTAGAGCCGCACCCGCGGCATATGGAGGTTCCCAGGCTAGGGGTCTAACAGGAGCTGCAGCTGCCGGCCTTCGCCACAGCCTCAGCAACACGGGATCTGAGCCACGTCTGCAACCTATACCACAGCTCACGGCAACGCCAGATCCTTAACCCACTGAGCAAGGCCAGGGATCGAACCCGCAACCTCATGGTTCTTAGTCGGATTCGTTAACCACTGAGCCACGAAGGGAGCTCCTATTTATTTGTTTTTAAAATGATTTCTTTTTTCCATCAAAGCTGGCGTATAGTGTGAAACACCCCAGGTTAATGGAGTATTTTTATTCACTAAATTTGGCAGCTCTACCCCATAGAAACCGGGCCCCAGTTACCCACATGGTCACCTGTTGCTTTGCAGAAGGTGTTAGCCCCCTGCCCTGCATCGCTTCACCTTTCTCCTCCCGATTCTTCCTGGGACACCCTCCACCTGCAGGTTCCCTAGAAAGCAGAGCCTGAGAAGGGGGTACTTGCACAGCGCTTTCTGGAGGCGATGCTCTTAGGAGAAACTGGAAGTACACAGGGAAGCAGGAGAGGGCAGAGAGCAAGGGTGTGATTTGCAGGGGAATCTCTCCTTAGCCTGACCCCACAGGAGCTCTGGAGAGTGTGACACTCGTAGCGTTATCATACTTGGTAGCCTTTCAGAAAAGATTTGTTTTTCAAAGGAAAGGTCCAGAATATTTGATGTTGTGCAGGGTCAGGGTGTGTGTACATCTATTTAGCCAAACCCTGGGCAAACAGAGGCAGTAGGCAAGCTGGGAGTTCAGGCGTATGAGAGGTAGGGGGTGGAGGAGGTGGAATTAGACAAAAAAGTAGGAGCTGAAGTAAGAATAAGGGAGCATCAACGGGGAAAGCTAATGGCCAACCACTTTGGAAAACTCTCTGGTAGTATCCATGAAAACTGAGACTTCCAATACACCAGGATTCAGCAATTCTGCTCCATTGTATATGCCCCAAAGAGAAGTTACATGTGTTCAGCAAAAGTTAAATACAGAAATCACCAAGGCAGCATTATTTGTGATTGCCTCTAAGTGAAACAACTCTAAGGTTCATCCACAGTGCGGTGGATAATTGTAGCATATTCACACAAGAGAATACTACTATCAAAGAGTAATAATGAAATACTAGTAACATGATCACAATAATACTACTAAACATAGCAGTGATGTCAAAAGACATCTAATATTACAGGCAATAAATTTCCACGTGACAGTGGCAGGATGAGCCCCCTAAATCCTCGGAATATCCTGAACCTTCATCTGGGGCCTGAGTTTCCATCTCCCTTTCAACCCAATCATCTATCAGGTCTGTTTAACAGAGGCCACAATGGTGGTTCACGGTTTAGTCCTTCAATTTCCATGGCTGCCTACCTTCCGGCAGCAATGTTGGCAAGCAGACAAGTGGTCAAAAAATGGCAGAGTGGAGGCAGGGGACAGGGTGCTGAATAATACGCTTTTGAAGAGCAAGACTTGACTGAGCCTGGCGCTTCCTGCGGAGACTGGAGGGGAGGACGGGCCCCTCTGGACTGAGAGCGCGGATGCTCATCCGGGGGAAGCGCCACGGGATTACTGGCCTTGGCAGCGGTATAAAGCTCCGGTTTCACTTGAATAAACGCTTCTTGAACACCGTCTCCAGTGTATTTGCACAAATCTGTTTTCTCAGAGTGTTCTGAATTCATTCCTTTTTGGTTCTCCTGCTGCTCGAAGCAAGTAGAAACCCAAGGGATCCAGCCTCTCAATGTAAAATAAACACCATTCTTTCTGGACCAGCTGAGCCAGAAGAAAATGAGACCGGAAAATGAATAAGGCACAAGGCTAAAGAGAGTCAAACTGTCCTCAGCCCTTTCCCGGGCCCCTCTCTGCCTGTGAGTGAATGGAGGGACACGTCACAACTTCTTTCTGCTGCCACCCAAAGCTCATCTACATGTGCCTACTTACAATGCACTTACAGTTTGGCTTTCAAAGCCTTCTCTGTCCTATTTCCCCTCCCATTCACCTACACACCTTCAGCTTTTCTCCACCCCGCCCCATCCCTTCTAATCTCAAGGATGATCTAATACACATTTGCATGCCAAGGTGCCAACCACGGATGATATTATCAACCATTACTGCTTCAGGGTCACCTCCAGCATCTTGGGCACGGCCAGTTGCTATTAATGACGGGCCTAGACCTTTGAGCCCTATTCCAGACCACTCTCATGACTCAGATGCTTGGGACAGAGCCCACAGGAGATGTACTGCCAGCCTCAGCTGGGATGCAGACCTCGGCCAAGCTCTGAGCTCTCATGCTCCCCTAAATCAGAGCTTCTCCCCTAAATCAGAGCACTTCCCTTCCACCATAGATAGTGCCTGAGGCCCAGCCTCACTTTCTTCTTTGTCCTGACTCTTTAGGTGAGCACACCCCATTTCAGAGCTAGTCTGACCAAGGGCCAGCAGGTGGTTGGTCTGCGTGTGTTGGCCAAGTGTAGCTGGAGGTAGCCCAATGCCCCAAGGTGGTGACATAACAGCGAGTCAAGCACTCACGCTTCTGCCCTCCTAGAGCTCACAGATGGAAAATCTAAAATTTGGGCTGGAAGGAAGGTGCGTGGTGTGAAGAGGGCCTAGAACAGAGGGATCTGACCTGCTCAGGGAGGTCAGAGAATGCTCTCCTCTAAGACTGGAAACTGAGCTGAGATCTGAAGGAAAAGGAGTTACTAGGGAACATGGCAGAGAGAGCTCCAAGCAGAAGGAACGCCCTGCCCAGAGAAGGGCTGGGCACAGCTATTCAAGGAGTTGAAAGAGCCAACACTGGCTGGTGCCCCAGAGGAGAGGAGCGTGAGGCCATCCCCAGGGCCTTTTGTTTAGGTGTCACAAGGACCCGTTCTGATAATAGATGCACCAGAGTTTCACCAGGTGGAAAGAGTTGAAGGGGCCAGAGCAGCTCGGCCAAGAGCACCGTTGCCACGATGGGTCATGAGATCTCAAGTAGATAAAGAGGCAATTGAAGCAAAGGGAAGGCTGATGGGAGAAGAGAAAATAGAGGGGCTGTGTATGGACTTGACGGTCTTGTACAAGAGTGGTCCTAATGAAATAATGCCAGAAGAGCTGGGGATTGCTGGCGTCAGCCGTGGCCTCTCGGGTGCACTATTAGGAATCTCCTTGTGTTGGTCCACAGCTGGGAAGGCAGAAGGCTGTGTGGGCAGGTGTGTCTCTGAGGCATTAGCACCTGGACACAGGGAGGCAGTGAGCAGGGCAGGGAAGGCAATTTCCCAGGAGTCCGTTTGCTTGGCTAGCTGGAGCGAGGGATGGTTTTTATATTTTGCTTATCTTTCTCTGAATATTATCGAAAAATATAAATACACCTATTTCCATTCACATATTATTCTTGACTGCCTTTTTTTTTTTAACCTGAAGGGGATTCTTTTTAAAAAATTCTGGAAATAATATTCAATGTTGAAATGCTGAAAAATTAAACGTTATAAGGAGCATCCATATACTCTTTATGCAGATCCACGTTTGGTGAGCATTTTCTCTCTTTTGCTTTATCCTTCACTCCTCTCTAGATTGGTAGGCAGGTAGATAACAAGACAGAGGGAGAGGGAGATGGTCTCTGGACCATCTGAGGTAAATTTCATATGTCCTGGTCTTTTACTCCTAAATACTCCAGGATGCACTCCCTAAGAATAGGCTTGCTCTCTCCCATAACCACAGTAGAGTTATCGACCTAGAAACTCACATTTCCTTTATAGTATCAGTTTTTCCTCCAGGACAGCTTCCAGTCTACAGTATAATATTGCATTTCATTGTCATGCTTACTTACCCTCCTTTAACTGGGAAAATTTCCATATATTTTTGGCTATCAGTTTTCAATTGAAATACAATCGACAATATTAAATTGTATAAGGTAATGACTTGATGTTTGTATTTATTGTGAAATAATCACCACTGTCATCATACACAGTTACAGAATTTTTTTTTTCTTGTGGGTGCGGGGATGCACTGAGGGTTTGGGATGGAAAAGATATAAAATTTGGTTGTGATGATTGCTGTACACCTATAAATGCAATAAAATTCATGAAATAATTATAAAAAAAGAAAAAATCATGAAAAAAAACTAAGTCATGGGGATATAATGCACATCACAGGAAATAGAGTCAGTAATATTGTAATAACTGTATGGTGACAGATGACAGAAGGTTACTAGGCTTATCACGTGATCAATGTATATAAATGTCAAATTACTATTTTGTATACCTGGAACTAATATAACATGTATATCAACTATACTTCAATTAGAAAAAAGAACTTTTTTTCTTGTGATGAGAACTCTTAAGAACTCTGAGCAACTTTCAAATATGCAACACAGTATTTTTAACTAAAGTCCCCATGTTATATATCACGTCTCCATGACTTATTTACTTAATAACTGGAAGTTTGTATCTTTTGACTCCCTGCACACATTTGACTCCCTCTGGTAACCACAAATCTGTTCTCTGTATCTATGAGCTTTGTTTTTTAATTTTTATTTTATTTTATTTTTAGGGCTGCACCTGTGGCATATGGAAGTTCCGGGCTAGGGGTCAAATTGGAGCTGCAGCTGCCAGCCTACGCCACAGCCACAGCAACACTGAATCCGAGCTACGTCTGCACCCTACACTGCAGCTGTGGCAACACTTGATCCTTAACCCAGTGAGCGAGGCCAGGGATCAAATCCTCAACCTTATGGATGCTAGTCGGGTTCTTAATCCCCTGGGCCACAACAGGAACTCCCTGTTGTTTGTTTTTTAGATTCCACATACAAGTGTGGGATTGTATGGTATCTGCCTTTTCTGACTTATTTCGCTTAGCATAATACCCTCCAGGTCCACTCATGTTGTTACAAATATAAAAATACCATTATTTTTATGACTGAATAATATTCCGTTGTGTATGTATATGTATATTATATATATCTAACTTACATACTATAGATATATAATATACCTCTATCACATCTTATTTATCCATTCAACCGTCAATTGGCACTTACGTTGTTTCCATATATTGGCTATTGTAAATACTGTTTCAGTGAACATGAGGGTTCAGATATCTTTTCGAATGGGTGGTTTCATTTTCTTCGGATAAAAACCCAGAAGTAGAATTGCTGGATCATATGGAAGTTCTATTTTTAATTTTTTGAGGACTCTCCATACCGTTTTCCACAGCAGATGCACCAATTTACATTTCCACCGAGAGCACACAGGCGTATCCCCTTCTCCATATCCTCCCCTTTTTGATACTAGACATTCTAACAGGTGTGAGGTGATATGGCAGTTTTGATGGCTATCGCTTTTATTATCCCAGCGTTTAACTAGTTACCTCCCTATTGTATAGAATTATTGGAGCAAGGCTGTGAACGTGTAAGCATCTTTTATAAAACAGCCTGTCTTATGTTCCCCTGCCACACACACAGCTATCGGTTTATGTACTGTGAACTGCGTGAATTCACCACACAACTGGCAGCGATGAATGCTACATCTTTTTGTTGGATGTCCATTTAGCAGATGTAAAATGAAATGGTGTCTAACTCCTACTCTGCTTTGTATTTACTTCCACATAGGCATGTTTTCTCCTCAGTCTTTGCTATCGGATTTCCTTTTTTGTCTTGAAAGCAGGAACAGTTTTGTTTTTTGGGGGGTTTTTTGCATTTACAGACTGTGTTCTTGAAAGACGGAAAATATTCCTAGAAACTACTTCTCAATTTCATTTTTAAAATACAGACTAGCAGGGATAGGGAGACATGCAGTGGCTGCTGTGAGTGAAACAGCAGAAACGGCACAAAACAACCAAAAAAGCTTGTTTTCCACTTAATCAGACTCTGCAACTGGCCACCTGGTGGCAGTTTGGTATAATTGCAAGAAAAGGGGAAGAAAATAGAGACATACACCCACAGAAAGTGTTTGCATGGAGTGTTACACAGGCATTTAAAGATAATTTTTTAAATTCTAATCTATCCCACAGTTTTTTTCATTTTTACCTTTTTCTTCAAATCCTTGTCACTTATTTCTCCAGAATCACTGAAAAGGGAGATCAAAGAAAACAGAAATTACAGGTTGGAGGCCAGGGAAAGGGATTTGCCTCAGAACACTCCCCTGGTGGCTAATGAGGACTATGTGTTGAATAAATGCTATTTACATTCATAATATTCCAGAAAAATGCAGTTTGGACAACAGAAAATGAACACCTCCAGGAATGAAAGCCATTTCTCTTGGAATTGGATAGACCTTGAAGGACATTTCAGGAACCTTCTCAGCCTCACTACTCACCACTCACATCCTTGCCATTTCCTCCTGAAGGAAAGCTATTTTGATACACTTGCACAAAAAGGAAAGGGATAATTAAATGACTGATAATATGCTTATGTGTGAGGCTTTTCTTTCTTTATGATTGTGTCAATTTTTTTTTAACATTTGAAAGTTTTCATAATAAATGGCAGGAAAAATGTAAGCAAAGTAATTACTGTGCCAAATAAAGGAGCTTGGATATACCACAGAGGAAATAAAAATAAGTAGTAATGAATAATACATTTGGTTATCTACAATAAATGCATAAATGTTTATGAAAACAAATGGCCATAATTGACTTCAGAGAGGAAGAAAACGTGTCTAAATGGATAATTCTTTTTTTTTTTAGGGGCTACAGGTGCGGCATATGGAAGTTCCCAGGCTAGGGGTTGAATCAGAGCTGCAGTGGCCGGCCTACAACCACAGTCAGAGTAAGAGGCGTCTGTGACCTACACCACAGCTCATGGCACTGCCGGATCCTTAACCCACTGAGTGGGGCTAGGGTTCAAACCCACATCCTCATGGATTTCAGTCGGGTTCATTTCTGATGAGCCACAATGGGAACTCCCTAAATGCGTAATTTTTTAAAAATGAGTTTTACACAATGTCAAGTATGAGTTAAGTGGTTGTCCGAGGGTGTGGAAGGATGAACTGGGAGAAGTTTGATGAGCATGATGGAGACCTGGGGCAGTGAGGACAGAGAAGGAAGTGGATACAGGAGTGACCGGGTCTGTGGGTGGCAATCCTACTCTCAAACGATTACACTAAAGATTAGAGCACTGATTCTCCAGATTGTGCATGCTTCTTAGTCCCCTCGGAGACTTGCTAAGACACTAGCTGCTGGACATGTGGAAGTTCCCAGGACAAGAACCCAACCTACGCCGTAGCAGCAACCTGAGCCACTGGATCCTTAACCCGCTGCGCCTCGAGACAACACCCAGTTTTGCATTTCTAAAAAGTTCCCAGGTATTGCTGCTACTTGCCCAGCTCACATTTTGAAACCAGGTCCCCAGTAAGATATTGCTACTATTTTAGTCACTCACCCCACTTACACCTTCTCTTTTTATCCTCAGTAACTCAACAAATTAACAGGTCGTTTGTTCAGGCAAATAATTACAGGCAGAGACTGAGACGTTAGAAAACCTTTAACGACGTAAGAAAGTCTTTAAAGATGATTAAACCTCAGGATTAATCTCCGAGGAACATGGCTATGATAATTTTGGTCATCTTATCTGTTCTGTATTTTTGCATCTTTAGTAAAATATAATAACGTTCCCTTTCTTGAAGAGTCTGTATAGTATCCCTCACGAGGGAGGATACCTGTTGTGTTCTTACCAAACATATACAACTTGAAAAGATTATATTTTATGTTAAATCATTAATGACTTGTGTTAACTATATTAAAAAGCATTTTCAGAGGCTGTAATTACTGTTGAAGGGTATGTCCTAAAACTGGCAGCAGGAGGAGATGACGATTGGGGCTAATAACGCTGTGCTAGACACCTGCATGTTGCTAAGAGAGTAGCCAGGTTCTTATGCTGAACCACAATGTGAACTCCAAGAGAGCGTATTTTTTTTTTTTTTTTTGCTTTTTAGGGCCACACCCTTGACATATGGAGGTTCCCAGGCTAGGGGTCCAATCAGAGCTACAGCTGCCAACCTAAGCCACAGCCACAGCAACACAGGATCTGAGCCGCATCTGCAACCTACACCACAGCTCACGGCAACGCCAGATCCTTCGCTGTAGAGCAGTCCTTAAATGTTCTCACCAGGAAAAAGAAACAGTAATTGTGTGACAAGGAGGAGGTGTGGTGGCTACCTGGCGGTTGGTGCTATCCATTTGTAATATATAAATGTGTCAAATGTCACATTGTACACCTTAAACTTGCACAGTGTTCTATGTCAATTATGTCTCAATAGAGTCAGAAAAAAAAATGAAAACAAAAAGAAGGGGAAGGGATGCTTACTCATCTGGTTTTCATCAGTGCCACATGGAAGTGGAAATCTCCATGGACATGTGTTAAATATGCACAATTTGGAGATTAAAAAAAAAAAGCTTTTGCTGAGATGTCCCTCTCCACCTCTCCCGACCCTCCCCCGCAATGAACAGACACATAGAAGTCAATGGTCACTGCTCACAAGTGACTTAGTAGCCGGGAAGATGAAGCGCAAAGCAAAGAAATCACTCTCAAAACAGAAAGAATAACACAGAAATAGAAACCATGAGGGGAAAAAAAAGAAAAAGATTCAGAGGCCAGTTCTAGGAGAGCAAAGTGAGACTAACAGGCTTTCCAGATGGAGTAGATGGGACAGATGGAAGGGAGTTAATCACTCACATAATTGAAAACTTTGCTCATTTGACAAAAGACTTGATTTGCAGCTAAAAAGTGTTCACAGGGTTCCAAATGTGATTAATGAAAAAAAAGACACACACTTCTGCACATCCTGGCAACATTATGTATTAAGGATAAACAGCAAAATGTTTCTTTTCCAATCGGAGGAAAAGGATAACATTAGCATCACGCTGTGGCCTAATAGGAGCTTAATCCCATTTTCCCTCTGTTTCTGGAACTTTCAGGATCTCAAGGAGAGGCTTTCTCTTCAACTTGCTCTACCTTGTGGAGAAGATGGAAGATGACGGCAGATTCCTTGTCACTCCTTTTGAGGGTGGATTTTTTTCTGCTCCCCTAGAATCTGGGCTGGCCCAGTGGCTGCCTTACTGGTTGAACACAGCTGCCACGCTGTGAGGGAGCCCAAGCCACATGGAGAGGCCTTCCTGCTGACAGCCTTCCTGAGGTTAGATTCTGGGAAAGACTGGGAGAGAAAATTCTAGAAAAGATAGGCTTTGTTGTCAAACTTCTCCTCCTTGGTCTCTTAAAGGAGATGCCAATAGATTCTCTATAAGCTGAGAATTTCCTTTGCTTCCTAGTTAATCTTTTATAAGGGGATTATGTATAGTTTTCCCCCAGTTTTATTGAGAAATAATTGACATACATCAAATTTTTTTTTTTTTTTGGTCATTTTAGGGCTGCACCTGCAGCATGTGAAGGTTCCCAGGTTAGGGTCTAACATGAGCTGTAGCCGCCGGCCTACGCCAGAGCCACAGCAATGCAGGATCCGAGCCACGTCTGCAACCTACACCACAGCTCACAGCAACACCGGATCCTTAATCTACTGAGTGAGGCCAGGGATCAAACCCGTAACCTCATGTTCCTAGTCAGATTCATTTCTGCTGAGCCACGACGGGAACTCCAAAATACATCAATTTAAAGAGGAAAAAGATTTTTTTAAAAAAAAACACCTTAAACTTACACAGTTTTTTTTTTTTTTTTTTTTTTTTGCTTTTTAGGGCCACACTCACTGCATATGTAGGTCCCCAAGCTAGGAGTCTAATCGGAGCTATAGCACAGCCACAGCAACACCAGTTCCGAGCCACGTCTGTGACCTACACCATAGCTCACGGCAATGCCGGATCCTTAACCCACTGAGCGAGGCCAGGGATTGAACCCACAACCTCATACAGTTTAAGTTTAAAAGCACCTTAAACTTATATAGAACAACTGTTTGATTTATGTACATCTGATTTATATACATTGTGAAATGGTTACCATTTAGTTAACATCACTCTAGTTAACATCTGTCATCCCATATAGATAAAATAAAAAGAAAATTAAAAAAAATCATTCTTGCGGTGAGAACTCTTAGGAGCTACGCTTAACAGCTGTCCTATACTACATCATACTGTGGTGTGAACTGTGCCACCACGGTTGTCATGTTGTACATAGTAAATGCACATTTTCTGGTGTACCTCTGGACCCTTGTGATAGCATTTAATCGTCTCTGCTGCCAGAACCCAAATCATCTGCCTAGATGCTACAGGATGCGGCTTTGCCAACAGATGTCCCTGACTGTCTAAGACAAAGAAGAGTGTTGGCCTTTAGACCATGAAAAGGCAGCCCAATGAGCATTGTTGCCATGAGATGCCCACCCCCCCCCGCCCCAAAACCCAACCAGGAAGGACATGTATCCTACCAGAGTACTTCATTAACCGTATCCCTTTTTTTTTTTTTTTTTCCTTCTGATGCTTTGACATCTGGGGTCTTGTTGATCCTTGAAGTATTAGCCAAATCCTTGATCAAGACAGTAAACAAGGCACCCAGGAGCAGAACATGCTTTTGAGATGCAAACCAGCCACTCCAGAGCCCACACCTCCCCAACCCTTCATCAGGCTCTCACACTCTGGGCCACCGTCCATCTGCCCTGATCACCCAAGGGCCAGGTGCTGGACAATCAGCGACAGTCTCTGTGTCCCAGAGGCCACTGAAATGATTCAAACTAGCTGATCCTAAACTTGCCCACCCTGCCTTGCCCATTCCTTCCTGTGGAAACCACAATAAAGGCTCTTGGCCACAGCTGTCCTCTCTCTGCTTGTGACCACCCTCGTTTCCCTGTGCAGTTCTCTATGACATGGCACGCCACCTTCCCCAGGAGCCATGAGTAGCAAACTATCTCCTTAATGACAACTATTTCCTGATCCATTTCTTTTCTTTTTTTTTTTTTGTCTTTTTAGGGCCATACCCTGGGCATGCTAGGGGTTGAACTAGAGCTGGAGCTGGAGTTGCAGGCCTGTGCCACAGCCACAGCAACTTGGGATCCGAGCCACATCTACTACCTACACCACAGCTCAAGGCAATGCTGGATCCTTAACCCACTGAGTGAGGCCAGACATTGAACCTGTGTCCTCATGGATACTAGTCAGATTTATTTCCGCTGAGCTGTGACGGGAACTCCTCCTGATCCGTTTCTATATCTCGAATTTTTTATTAAAAAATTATACTTGAAAGCAAGCCTCTAAGACACTGGCACCGGGTTTCACTTGCTTCTGGATGTTGGAAGATTATCTTAGTGATCACGCTGATAGAACAGCTTTGCCACTGATTGTGTCAGTATTGTACACGTTCTAGGCGGCCTGTGGCAGGTTCTATTTTTCAAAGACGGCAGTCACACTATCTTGCATTTCATGTGCTTTTCTGAACGAGATGATTTTTATGCTCGTCCCATTTACCTTCTCCCCTTGAATCTTGCGGTTAGGGCAGAAGTGATGCAATATGACTGCCGAGGCTAAGTTGTAAAAGACAGTAGAGCTTCTGGCTGGTTCTTTTGTGGACCACTCACCCTCAGAACCCAGCCACCATGCTGTGAAGAAGCTAAAGGAGCCTACGGAGAGCACCACACAGAGAGAAAGCAGGCCTTCCAGCACAAAGCCTTGTCTGGGTTCCCAGCCAACAGAGAGAACGCCTTGATAGCCTTGTGAGCATGCCCTCTTAGAACCGCATCCTATGGCATCCTATGAGCTGTCCCAGTTGATGTTTAGTAAACCAGAGATGAGGGTCCTTGCTGAGCCCCGCCAAGATCGCAGATTCATGAGCTAGGTGATTATGTGTTGTCGCTCTAAGCGACCGAGCTCTGGGGTTTTGTAATACGGAAATACACAACTGGAAAGCAGCCTCATCACAAAGGTTCCTCTCAGCCCTCACTGCAATACAGGGAGGGTTTGTGGAACGTGGCCACACGTTGGGTCTGGGGCTAAGCTCACTCCCAGAGATTGTGATTTAATTCAGATTAAGGGAGCCTAAAATGTGGCCAGGTGATTCTAATTCATCTGCAGCTACAACAATGAAATTAGAAACTAAGAGGTTGGGACACAAGTATCTGCATGTCTTAAAGTTTCTGAGGTGGTTCAAATGCATAGCCAGAATTGAGAACCTTGTAGGTAACCTGTCTACAAAGAGAATCTAGAGCAATGCTTCTCAAACTTTAATGCACACAGCAATCACCAGTGGATCTTGCTAAAACATGCAGATTCTGGCTCAGTAATTCTAAGGCAGGGCCTTGGGTCTGCATTTATATCAAGTTCCCTGGGGATGCTGATGCTGCTGGTCCCAGAACTGCACTTGGAGCAGCTGGAGTTAAAGTGCTCAGGAAAGAGTGAAACAGAAACATCTGTAAAGTGTCCACAGTGTCTTATCAGTACCTGCCTGAGGGTCTCATGTTGGCCTCCAGGCAAGAAGTGCAGGCACTGTGAGGAGTTTGGGAACTCAGTGGTTGCCAACTCAGAGGTCGCAGTGGATGGAGAGGCTGCCACCTGGCCCTAGGTTCAGAATCAAATGAAAACATCACTGTCATGAGGGCATATGAGGTTGGAATATACGAGCATCTGAAATGAGCCATCTTCCTGTTGATGTAACCCAGGATGTGCTCTGCTGCAGTGGGGCCTTAGGAAATGATATCTTGTGATTTTGTGGTCCATACCAAAGGCAAGGGCTATTCAAAGCCCCAGCCATTGGCCTCTGGCTATTGTCATCTCTTCATCAATAATCTCACTGAGGAATGCTAGACTAAGAAGCTGAAAAGAACCACATTCTAGTCTCCAATAACATCCAAAGAATGCTTGAGCGAATGGTCCTGTGGAATTCTGCTCTATGTTATGGATTAGAACGTGAGTTCTTTCTGTCATGTCTCCAGCTCCAGATAAGCAAGGATCCAGAGCAAAGTAGTTAATGTTCTAGACCAAGGGTTGGCAAACTATGACCCAGAGGCCATATTCAGCCCTCAGCCACTTTCATGTGTTCCTTGAGCTAAGACAACTTTACATATTTAAAGGTTTGTAAATGAATAAACAAAAAAAATCCAAAGATGAATATATGTCAGAGACTGTATGTGGCTCCCAAAGCCTAAAATATTTATTATCTAGTCCTTTGCCAAAACAGCTTGCTAGCCTGTGATCTGGATTAAAAATTCAGTGTCCTTCTCCATTGTCTTCTCTGCCATCAGAAGACCAAGGACCCTCTATGCATATTTTTCAGGAAGAAACAGGAAGTCTACCCACAAAATCTGGAGTAATCCTTGCACAGACCATCATCATCAAGTGAGCAAAAATAAAGACTGGGGAGGGAAGAATTTCTATTTTTCATTTATTTATTTTTTTGGCCACACCCTTGGTATACAGAGGTTCCCAGGCTAGGGGTCAAAATGGAGCTGTAGCCACCGGCCCATGCCACAGCCACAGCCATGCAGGATCCAAGCCACGTCTGCAACCTACACCACAGCTCACGCAACACTGGATCCTTAACTCACTGAGCGAGGCCAGGGATCGAACCTGTGTCCTCATGGATACTAGTCAGATTCATTTCCGCAGAGCCATGACGGGAACTGCTCTATTTTTTAAATGCAGAGGAAGAGAGAAGTGGACACCTTTCATCATAATACGATCACGTGTTTCTCAGTTCTTTGATAGTCACGTTTTTATTCCTCTTTTACAGTCCCTATTTCCCTCATCTTGTTCTGAATTTTTACTCCGGGGGCTCAAGTGTCTTTTCTTATGCTGAAGAAATCTTTTCTTTAAGGGAGAGGGGAGAAGTGGGGAAAAAGTACTCCTTTGCCACATGCATCTCCCTGTGGGAATCTTTGTTTTGAAAAACAGAGAAACCCAGGAGCCTGGATCTACTTTACAAATGCATTTCCTGGTTTGATGAATCTCCTAATGCATGAAGGAAGTCAGACACAAAAGAGTACATTCAACACGATTCCATATATATAAGGAGTTCCCTTCATGGCTCAGTAGTTAACAAACCCAACCAGGATCCATGAGGATGGAGCTTTGATCCCTGGCCTCGCTCAGTGGGTTAAGGATCCAGCGTTGTCATGAGCTGTGGTGTAGGTTGCAAACTTGGCTCAGATCCCGCGTTGCTGAGGCTGTGGTATAGGCCAGCAGCTGTAGCTCTGATTTGACCCCTAGCCTGGGAACTTCCACATGTCACAGGTGTGGCCCTAAAAAGCCAAAAAAAAAAAAAGACAATTCTATTTACATAAAGTTTAAAGTTCAAAAATTGATAAAAGTAACCTCTTCCGTTAGAAGTTTGGATAGTGGTTGCCAATAGGTGAGGTGGTAACTGGGGGGACATGATGGGGCTTCTGATATTCTCTTTCTTGACCTGGTTTCTAAGAACATGGGTGTGTTCATTTTGTAAAACTTCACTGGGCTGTGCACTGATAATTTTTGTACTTGTCTGTTATACTTCATTTAAAAATTTTACACAAAAAATAGGGATACCAGAGAGGATGCTTAGAAACTAAAGGAAAAAATTAACCCTGAACTCACTTTCGATGCTTCTACGTCTCTTACCCTCAGTCTTCTCATGTGTAAAATGAGGCAATAACAGCCACTTAGCTTGGACTATTTGAGGAACATGGGCCCATGGAAATAGTGCTTAGGATGCAGGGTAGAAGAGATCCTCAACCACTAGAGCCAGGATATCATGGTGCAGGGTTCTTGTTTGTCTGTGGTTGGAAGAACACTTCTAGGGCCTGCTCTGCCCTAAAGGGAGGTGAGACTAGGGGTGGAGGAGGATTTGGGGAGAACACTACTAGGGCCTGCTCTAACAGGTACAGAGGTGAGAGTGGCTGATTGGGGAATTCAAGACAAATTGCTTTTGCAAGACTCTTGACTTTGAGGACTTCAAGCCTGATTCAGATTATATTAATGGATGCATAAGTTAAGGACAGAGAAACACATTGTACACAGAGCTAACCAATATAATATAGTACAGTTTATAATATTTTATATCATATTTGCATGTAACTTATATGAGTTCAACTGGACACATCTGGCAAACACATTCACAGAGAGCTCTGGAAGGGAGCTTGAGTTAGGAGATGTGTAGCACACATTCCCATTCCCACTCCACCCTCTTTGTGAGACCTCTCAGTGACAAGTGTAATCCCAATACTTAAAGAGACAGTTATTTTCATACCCCTAAATGCACGCTGATGACTCTGTTTCCATGGCCCATGGCCAGACGGTAGTGGTGAAATGGCTATCGGTGCCTGGAGCATGTATGAAGACTTGCAGAATTCATAAGTGAGAGAAAGTTTCTCTTTATAGAAACTTTCAGCTATTAAGTGAAGAGGGAGTATAGGATTGGGATATCACCTTTTTGCATCTGCTAATGACCTAATGGATCCTGGCTTTAAACATCAGTGGCTGCTAACATCACAAGAAGAGACAACCAGATATCATGTACTTCTTGATGGAAGAACCCAGCACTGTCTATCAAGTGTTCCTGTGAGAAATTCATATTATCATGGTTTTAGATCAAAAAAAAAAAACAATTTGCAGTAAATACAAGGGACAAAATGATATTTTAAATTACACCACAGGGATGAAATCAACAAAAATCAGGTGGTGACAGACACTGCATGGGCACACAACCCAATTTCTTTAAGAAATAAATTTCAAGGGGAAAAAAAGAGGGAATGAAGGAGAGTCTGTAATTTAAAAGAAAAAGAAAGACATATCAAAAAAACTACCACAAGAAAATGTGATTTGAATCTTAATTAAATAAAAAAAGTTTAAAGAAAGGTCACGACATTTATGAGACAGTTGGAAATTCGAATACCGCCTGGATATTTGATGATATTAAAGAATTGTTTTCTTTGAGGTTGAAAAGGTATTATGATTATGTTAAAAGTAATTCTATCGTTTAAAGATACATACTAAAAGATTTATGGATGAATGCTATTTCAGACACATGTGGAATGACGTGTTATATGAAATGATATGTCAAGACACTTGTTTCAAAATTATGCAGGAGAAGAGAAAGCAGATAAAAGTGTGAAAGCAGGTGAATGGTGATGGCTGACAGTTGGTGGGTGATGGATACACTGAACCACAGTTCGTTACTCTGTCGCTTTTGTATTTATTCAAAATTCTCCATAATTAAAAACTAAAAAACTTTTTTTAAATCTTATAGTATGGCAACAGTAGCTTGGAAGAAAATCCTGTAGACAACTGTGGTGCACGCATTTTAAGAAGTGCCTCATCCCCCAGTCTTTTGGCACAAAAGATAACACGGTCATTGGCAAAATGGAGTTGAAAGCGATTTGAAATTAAACTCCAAAAGTGAAGAAGTTTTAGAAGTATTTTAAATAATTTTTTCAGTATACTTTGCTCTTCTAAAGGCCAGTGATAGACAATTTTTAAAAATGCTTAAATGAATCTAGTTCATTTAATTGGACTACAAAATTCAATAGGGATAAAAAGAATCACCTTCATTAGGATAAAAATTCTAACTGATGAGAATGCATCATGGGGATTGGATTAAGATGGTGGAATAGAAGGACTGGAGCTCACCTTCTCTCATAAAAACAACAAAATTACAACCAAATGCTGAACAACCTTCAACCAAAAGGACTGGAAACTTTCAAAAGTTATCCTACTCCAGAAGACAAAAAGAGGCAGGATGGGCGATTATGCAGTATAAGCAACCCCATACCTCCTGGGTGGGAAGCCCCACATACTGGAAAGTAACTGTATCAAAGAGACTCACCTACAGGACTGAGAGTTATGAGCCCCACATCAAATCCCCATTCCTGGGGATCTGGCATAGGGAGAAAGAGCCCCTGGAGCATCTGGCATTGAAGGCCAGTGGGGCTTATGTGGAGGAGCTCCACAGGTCTGGGGGAAACGGTGACCCCCCTCTTGAAAGGAACACACAGACTTTCATGTGCACTGGGTCCCAGGGCAAAACAAAGTCTCCATAGGAATCTGGGTCAAACCTGACTGCAATTCTTGGAGGATCTCCTGGGAAAACGGGTGACTGTAGCTTGTTGTGGGGGAAGGGCATTGGACACAGAGCCCTTGGGAACATTCATCGGCCTGCATTTCCTGAAGGCAGCCATTTTTGAGAAAATCTGGCCCCTCCTATCTGCATTGAGAAGCCCCAGGCCAAACAATGATCCAGGTGGGATCACAGCCTCACCCATCAGTAAACAGGCTGCCTAAAGACCCCTCGGGCACACAGCCGCCTCTAATCTCACCCAGAGACAAAGCCTCATCCACAAGAGGGATAGAAATCAGCCCCACCTACCAGTGGGAAGGCAACAGTCCCTCCCATCAGGAAGACCCCAAACGAACTTCAGTCACAGAGGAGGCAAACACCAGAAGTAAGAGAGCCTACAACTCTATTGCCTGCAAAAAGGTCACCACACCAAAAACCTATAAAAATGAAAAGACAGAAAACTTTAACTCAGATAAGGGAGAAAGAAAAAACCCTGGAAAAACAGCTCAGTGATGTACAGATTATCATCCTTCCAGAAAAATACTTTAGACTGTTGATGCTGAAGATGATGCAAGACATTAGAAATAGCCTGGAGGCAAAGATTGATAATTTACAGGAAACACTGAGCAAAGAAATACAAGCTGTAAAAATTAAACAAGAAGAGATGCAAAATACAATAACTGAAATAAAAAATTCATTAGAAGCAGCCAACAGTAGAATACAGGCGGCAGAAGAATGAATCAGCGAGGTGGAAGACAGATTAGTGGAAATCACTAATGCAGAAGAGAAAAGAGATAAAAGATTGAAAGGAAATGAGCAGAGTCTTATAGATCTCTGGGATAATGTTAAACACACCAACATCCATATTATAGGGGTGCCGGAGGGAGAAGAGAGAGAGAGAAGGGGAAAGAAAAAAATATTCAGAGATAATAGCCAAAAACTTCCCTAACATGGGAAAGGAACCACTTACTCAAATCCAGGAAGCACAACGAGTACCATATAAAATAAACCCAAGGAGGAATACTACGAGACACATATTAATCAAAATGACCAAAATTAAAGACAAAGAGAAAATATTGAAAGCAGCTAGGGAAAAGAAACAAATAACATACAAGGGAATCCCAATAAGGTTATTGGCAGATTTTTCAGCTGAAAATCTGCAGGCCAGAAGGGAGTGGCACGATATACTTAACGTGATGAAAGGAAAAAACCTCCAACCAAGATTACTCTACCCAGCAAGGCTCTCATTCAGATTTGAAGGAGATAAGCAAAAGCTAAGAGATTTCTGCAACACTAAACCAGCTTTACAACAAATACTAAAGGAACTTCTCTAGGCAGAAAAGAAAAGTCTGCAACCAGAAACAAAAACACCACAAATGACAAGGCTCACCAGTAAAGGCATATATACAGTAAAGATACTAAATCATCCATGCACAATTATGCTACCAAAATCAGATATCAGAAATCATGAGAAGGGGGCACAAATGCTGGACACAGGAGGCACACTTTCAATTAAGAAACCAACAACTTAAAACAATCTCATTTATATATAGACTCCTATATCAAAACTTCAGGGTTACTGCAAAGCAAAAATCTACAATTGATACACAAACAAATAAGAAAAATCAAATCAAATACAACATTAAAGATAGTCATCAAACTATAAGAGGAGACAAAATGAGAAGAAGGGAAAAAAAAAGAGGAACAAAAATCCAGAAGAGTTAATAAAATGGCAATAAGAGCATATGTATCAATAATTACCTTAAATGTTAATGGACTGAATGCCCCAACCAAAAGACATAGACTAGCTGAATGGATACAAAAACAAGTCCTATATATATACTGTCTCCAAGAGACCCACTTCACTTCTAGGGACACATACAAATAGAAAGTGAGAGAATGGAAGAAAATATTCCAAGCAAACGGGACTCAAAGGAAAGCTGGAGTAGCAATACTCATATCAGACAAAATAGACTTTAAAATGAAGAACATTTTAAGAGACAAGGAAGGGCACTACATAATGATCAAAGGATCAATCTAAGAAGAAGATATAATGATTTTAAATATCTATGCACCCAACATAGGATCACCAAAATATATAAGAGAACTGCTAACAACGTTAAAAGGAGAAATCAACAATAACACAATCATAGTGGGGGACTTTAACACCCCACTTACAGCAATGGATAGATCATCCAGACAGAAAATCAATAAGGAAACAAAGGTCCTGAATGAAGCATTAGACCAGATGGACTTAATAGATATTTATAGGACATTCCATCCAAAAGCAACAGAATACACAACCTTCTCAAGTGAGCACAGAATATTCTCTAATATTGATCGCATCCTGGGCTACAAATCAAGCCTCTGTAACTTTAAGAAAATTGAAATATATCAAGCATCTTCTCTGACCATAATACTATACGACTGGAAATCAACAAGAAAAAAATGGCAAAAAATACAAACACGTGGAGACTAAACAACATGCTACTGAACAACCAATGGATCACTGAAGAAATCAAAGAGGAAATTAAAAAATACCTAGAAGCAAATGACAACAAAACAACACTCCAAAACCTCTGGGATGCAGCAAAAGCAGTTCTAAGAGGAAAGTTTATAGCAATACAAGCCTACCTCAGGAAACAAGAAAAAGCTCAAATAACCTCACTTTACATCTAAAGCAGCTAAAGAGGGAAGAGCAGATAAGACCTAAAGTTAGTAGAAGAAAAGAAATCATAAAAATCAGAGCAGAAATCAATGAAATAGAAATGAAGAAAACCATAGAAAAGATCAATGAAACCAAAAGCTGGTTCTTTGAAAAGATCAACAAAATTGATAAACCGTTAGCCAGACTTACTAAGAAAAAAAAGAGAAAGGACACAAATCAGAATAAAATTAGAAATGAAAAAGGAGAAGTAACAACAGACATCACAGAAATACAAAGGATCATAAGAGACTACTATATACACGAATAAAATGGATAACCTGGAAGAAATGGACAAATTCTTAGAAAAGTACAATCTTCCAAGACTAAACCAAGATGAAATAGAAAATATGAATAGACCAATCACAAGTTCTGAAATTGAAACTGTGATTAGAAAACTTCCAACAAACAAGAGTCCAGGACCAGAAGGCTTCACAGGCAAATTCTATCAAACATTTATAAAAGACCTAACACCTGTCCTTCTGAAACTCTTCCAAAAAATTGCAGAGGAAGGGACACTCCCAAACTCATTCCATCACCCTGATACCAAAACCAGACAAACATACCACAAAAAAAGAAAATTACAGGCCAATCTCACTGATGAACATAGATGCAAAAATCCTCAACAAAATACTAGCCAACCAAATCCAACAATATATCAAAAGGATTGTACATCATGATCGAGTGGGATTTATCCCAGGGATGCAAGGATTCTTCAATATCTGCAAATTAATCAGTGTGATACACCACGTTAACAAACTGAAGAATAAAAACCATAGGATCCTCTCAATAGATGCAGAAAAAGCCTTTGACAAAATTCCACACCCATTTCTGATAATAGCCCTTCAGAAAGTGGGCATAGGGGGAACCTACCTCAACATAATAAAGGCCATCTATGACAAACCCAGAGCTCACATCATTCTCAATGATGAAAAGCTGAAAGAATTCCTGCTGAGATCAGGAACAAGACAGGGATGTCTACTCTCGCCACTACTATTCAACATAGTTTTGGAAGTCCTAGCCACAGCAATCAGAGAAGAAAAAGAAATAAAAGAATCCAAATTGGAAAGGAAGAAGTAAAACTATCACTATTTGCAGATGACAGGATACTATACCTAGAGAATCCTAAAGACTCTACCAGAAAACTGTTAGAGCTCATTAATGAATTTGGCAAAGTCACAGGATACAAAATTAATACACAGAAACCAACTGCATTTCTATACACTAACAATGAAAGATCAGAAAGAGAAATTAGGGAAGCAATCCTGTTTACCATCACATCAAAAGAATCAAATACTTAGAAATAAACCTACCTAAAGAGACAAAAGACCTGTACTCTGAAAATTATAAGATGCTGATGAAAGAAATCAAGGATGACATGAACAGATGGAAAGATATACCACGCTCTTGGATTGGAAGAGTCAATATTATCAAAATGACTATACTACCCAAGGCAATCTACACATTCAATGCAATCCCTTTCAAATTACCAAGGACATTTTTCACAGAACTAGAACAAAATATTTTAAAGTTTGTTTGGAAGCACAAGAGACCCAGAATAGCCAAAGACATCCTGAAAAACAAAAATGGAGCTGGAGGAATCAGGCTCCCTGACTTCAGACTCTACTACAAAGCTTCAGTCATCAAAACCGTATGGTACTGGCACAAAGACAGAAATATAGATCAGTGGAACAGGATAGAAAGCCCAGAATTAAACCCACACACCTACAGTCAACTAATCTATGACAAAGGAGGCAAGAATGTACAATGGAGAAAAGACAGCCTGTTCAATAAATGGTGCTGGGAAAACTGGACGGCTGCATGTAAAAAAATGAAGTTAGAACACTTCCTAACACCATACACAAAAACAAACTCAAAATGGATTAAAGACCTAGATATAAGACCAGATACTATAAAACTCTTAGAGGGAAGCATAGGCCAAACACTCTCCGACATAAATAACAGCCACATCTTCTCAGATCCACCTGTTAAGAGTAATGACAATAAAAAGAAAAATAAACAAATGGGACTTAATTACACTTGCAAGTTTCTGCACAGCAAAGGAAACCCTAAACAAAATGAAAAGACAGGGAGTTCCCATCGTGGCGCAGTGGTTAACGAATCCGACTAGGAACCATGAGGTTGCAGGTTCGATCCCTGGCCTTTCTGAGTGGGTTAACGATCTGGCGTTGCTGTGAGCTGTGGTGTAGATCGCAGACGCGGCTCAGATCCTGCATTGCTGTGGCTGCGGCGTAGGCCAGTGGCTACAGCTCTGATTAGACCCCTAGCCTGGCAACCTCCACATGCCGCGGGTGTGGCCCTAAAATGACAAAAG